>CM021106.1:5402143-6002143 GCA_007115665.2 Sequoiadendron giganteum | reverse complement strand
TGGTTTGGGAACTTGGTAGCAAAATTGAGCCCATGGGAGCTCATGGTGATTTGAGAGTGAAGGTGAGTGTTTGAAATTGGTGGAGATTTATATAAGGAGATAGGGGTCTTAGGAGTGACCTCTGAGTAGGGTAGAGAATAATACCCTAGTAAGACCAAAGAATAGGTCTTAGGAAGATAAAATGTGCTCTTGATAGATAGAACTCCCCACCAAATCGGTATCAAAGCCATAAAAAGGCTTGGGAATTGAGAAGTGAATGTCAGAAAGAAGTGAATCCATAGGAGAAAGCACCATGGTGACTAATGCAGAGATAGCTAGATATTTTACAGAGAAACAGGAAAAGAATAAATGAATTGAAGAAGTTGTGGAGGAGATGAAGAAAAAACTAGAAGAGGTTGTAGAGTCGGCAAGCAAGATGAAAGTGCAGTTAGTAGGGGACAAAGACAAGGGTAAGATCCAAGTTGAGGAAGACATAGAACTAGAACCTGACCCTCCATTAGTAGAGGAACCCTTCCTCAAAGCATTGAAGGAATCCCTATTTTCACAGGACAAATGGATGTAGACTTAGTTATGGAATGGATTGAGTGAATGGAAAATCACTTTGAATGTGATGGGATTACAGAGGCACAAAAGGTGAAGATAGCCTATCAAGGTTAAGAGGACAAGCATTAACTTGGTGGAAGTTCTTACAAGAAGAAAGAGAGAAGGAAGACAAGAAGCCAATAGGAAATTGGAAAACAATGGTGGCTAAAGTGAAGGAAAACTATCTACCTGATGACTATGACATCCAATTGCATAAGAAGAGGCAAAATCTCAGACAAAGAGAACTAGATGTAGCTACCTACACAAAAGAGTTCCAAAAGCTAAGCCTTAGGTCTAGAGTGCAAGAAACTGAAAGAATTAAGGTTGCTAGGTATTTGAATGGCCTTAGAAGGAACATACAAGAGGAGTTGAGTCTCTTCACACTTACTACCCTCCATAGTTGGTATCAGTTGTCTATTAAAGTGGAAGAGAAACTGAAAAAGAAACAAGATTTTAATAACAGGGGTAAAGGAAGAGGCAGAGACCCTAGAGGTGGACATAGAGGAGGTCTTGGTGGAAGGAGAAATGAGAATAGAAGCCAAGGAGATTCTAAGGTGGGTGAAAAGTTCCAGGAGACAAATATTAGAGGGGGATACAGATGTAGAAGCTCTAACAATGGTGGAAGAGGCAGATCAAGAGGATTTGGGAGAAGTTCTCATTTTGCTTCCATGAAGTGTTACAATTGTGGATAGTTGGGTCATCCAGCTTATAGGTGTTCTAACAAGCCAACATCTTCACAAGCTGAGAATAAGATTACTTATGTCCAAGAAGAGGACTTCCAAGCACTCAGAGGTGAGTTTAGATTCAGAGAAAGGAGAGAATTTCATGTTGAGAAGGATCTTGATCAAAGCACCTATCGAGGATGAACACAAACAAAGGAGAGCTCTTTTTAGAATCAAGTGAAAGATACTAGGTAAGGTCTACAAGGTCATCATTGACTCAGGATCTACTGATAATGTCATATCAGAGGAGGCAGTACAGAAGTTGAACCTCATCAAGATACCCCATGTGTGTCCTTACTAGGTTACTTGGTTGAATAAGGGGCAGAATATATTGGTCAAAGAGGAAGTATGGGTTGAGTTTTCTATAGGGAAGTATCAAGATAGGATACTATGTGATGTGTTACCAATGAATACATGCCATTTTTTGCTTGGAAGACCATGGCAATATGACAAGGAGAACAAGTATTCATTCAAGAAGGATGGAGTGACTTACAAAATCCAGTCTTTGATAGAAGAAGGCACAGTGGAGAAGGCAGAATCTAGTGTACATTTGATGAGTGGAAAGGAATTCCAAAAATACATGAAGGAGGAAGAAGGAGTTGTTTATGCAATCATGTTGAAGCCAAAGGAGGAGGAGTCACCTAGTCAGCTACCTATGATAGCAGAAGTGAAGCAACTGTTGGATCAATTCAGGGATATCATTTGTGAAGGCACACCAACTACACTACCATCTAAGAGGGCAATCAGTCATCAGATAGACTTTGTGCCAGGAGCAACATTGCCTAACAAGGCTGCATACAAGATGACACTGGAGCAGAATAAAGAGATAGCAAGGCAAGTTCAAGACATTTTGGACCAATGGTTGATCAGGAAAAGCATAAGCCCATGTGTTGTTCTAGTGGTGTTGGCACCTAAGAAGGGAGATAAGTGGAGAATGTGCACTGATTATAGGGCCATAAATAGGACAACCATTAGATATAGGTTTCCTATTCCTAGGATAGAAGACTTAATGGACTGTTTAGGGGGTGCTAAGTACTACTCCAATATTGATTTGAAAAGTGGCTACTATCAGATTAGGATGAAAGAGGGAGATGAATGGAAATCAGCTTTTAAAACCACCGAGGGTTTATATGAGTGGTTAGTAATGTCATTCGGGCTTATAAATGCATCTAGCACTTTTATGAGGGTGATGAATGAGGTCTCAAAGGACTATATAGGAGTCTTTGTGGTAGTATACTTAGATGATATCCTCATCTTTAGCAAAAGAAAAGAAGAACATATGAAGCACCTAGAACTTGTATTGAAGAAACTTCAAGAGGAGAAGCTCACCATAAATGTTGAGAAGAGTGAGTTTATGAAGCAAGAGCTAGTCTACCTAGGATTTATAGTATCTCAAGGGAACTTGAAGATGAACAAGAGAAAGGTTGAAGCCATTCTCGGCTGGCCTACTCCCAAGATAGGGATTGAAGTTAGGATTTTCCATGGATTAGCTCAATTTTATAGGAAGTTTGTTAGAAGGTTTAGTGAAATCTGTGCACCAGTCCTTGAAATCATCAAAGGAGGACTGAAAACAAAGTTTGTGTGGACCAAAGAAGCCAATCAAGGATTTGAAATATTGAAGAGGGAGATAGCTACCCAACCAATCCTAGTTTTACCGAGTTTTGACAAACCATTCATAGTCGAATGTGATGTAAGCAACATAGTAGTCGGTGCAGTCCTAAGCCAAGAAGGTGGGCCAGTGGCATTCTTTAGTGAAAGGCTAAATGAAGAAAATTCTAGGTACTCATCCTATGACTTAGAGTTGTATGTTTTAGTACAAGCTCTTAAAAAGTGGAGGCACTACCTATTTCCCAAAGAATTTGTGGTATACATTGACAATCAGGCCTTAAGCTACATCAATACTCAAGAGAAGATCAGTTTGAGGCACATCAAATGGATGGAGTTTTTGCATTCATACACCTTTACTATCAAGCACAAGAAAGGCGTTAACAACAAGGTTGCAGATGCCCTTAGTAGGAGATTTCTTTCCATTCAAGAGATACACCTACAGAGCATAGGCGTTGAAGGATTCAAAGAACTATATGAAGGAGATTTTGATTTCTTAGTGATCTACAAGGTATGTACAGATTTTGAAAACCATTTTTACAGTGAATATGTAGATTACACTTTGCAGAATGGTCTATTGTTTAGAGGGAAACAATTATGTGTTCCAAGAGGTTCCATGAGGGAGAATCTTATCCAAGAAGAGCACAATGGCAATTTGAGTGGACACTTTGGATTGAACAAGACCCTAGACTCAGTGGAGAGGTTCTATTGGTGGCCTAAGATGAAAAGAGATGTAAGAAGGTATGTGGAGCAATGTGGACTAGGTCAAAAGGCGAAGGGAACATCAAAAAATGCAGGTCTTTATCAGCCATTACCCATCCCAAATAGACCATGGGAATGCATAAGCATGGAATTCATAGTAGGACTACCTAGGACACCGATTGGTTTTGACAGTGTGTTTGTGGTAGTGGAAAAATTCAGCAAGATGAGCCATTTCAACCCATGAAAAACAACACATGATGCTAGTCACATTGCCCATCTATTCTTCAAGGAGGTAGTAAAGATACATGGGTTTCCAAAGAGCATAGTTGCAGACAGAGATGTGAAGTTTATGGGATATTTTTGGAAAACTCTTTGGAGGAGGTTAGGAACCAACTTGTCTCATAGTTCAGCATATCATCCTCAAACGGTTGGACAGAAAGAGGTGATAAATAGGGTACTTGGTAAATTTTTGAGGTGTCTAACTAAGGAGTGTGGACAAGGATGGGAACAAGTCATTTCACAAGAAGAATTCTCCTATAATGATAGCACAAACAGGTCTATTGGTAAGAGTCCAATTGAAATTGTATATGGGTTACATCCAAGAGGTGTATTTGAGTAGAGAGACCTAAAAGGTTATGAAGGAATTAGTGGACATGTTGATGATTTTTCTCAGTCAATGAGAGAGGTTCATGAGTAGGTAAAGAAGACATTAATGGAGGCTAACCAGAAGTTGAAGGCTAAAAGAGATGAAGGGAAGAGAGATCTACAATTTGAAATAGGTGATTTGGTGATGGTATACTTGAACAAGGCAAGACTATAGAAAGGCATACCAAGTAAGATGCAGATGAAAAGGATAGGGCCATGTAAAGTGTTGGCTAAGTATGGATCAAATGCATACAAGGTGGAGTTACCCAAGGAGATATCCATTTCACCTATCTTCAATGTGAAGGACTTGGTGAAGTATAAAGGACCAGAAATGGATGAGGAATAGTATAGTGCTGAGGTGAGTAAGAATGTGGAAGGACTCAAGGTACCTAATCCGATCAGACCATAGGTTGACAAGATTTTGGACTCAAGGGTGAAGAAGGAGACTAGGCACAAGACATACATGTAGCACCTATTGAAGTGGACACACCAACTAGAGTCAAAGGATACTTGGATAGCAAAGAGTGATTTCAAGAAGCATGGTATCAGTGAGAAATTCTTAACACCACAGGTTCCTTAACTTCTTTGTTGCAGGGGGAGAATGGTGCAGAAGCACCTTAAGGTCTTTTGGAGAGATCTTTGCAAATTTTGGCTTGTAGGTGGTTCTAGCCAACCACCAAGGTAATAAGGACTAGGTTATAAAGTCCCAAGGTTGAATTGATGTGTGTTTTGTGGCAAAGATAGGTTAGTTTAGAGCCTTGAGGTTTGGAGAAGCCTTAATGAGGAGATTAGGCAAATCTTGACAATGTTGTCTTGGCAATTTGTCCTAAAAGTTTGAAAATGGCATTCATGATGTTATAAGCCTGACCTAAGGGTCCTAACATGTTGGAATAAGGTATATAAGGTTAGAAAAACCCTAATATGACATGTGGGGAAGCTATTGTATGGATTGAAATTTGGGAAGAAGAGACTGTGACTTGGAAAAGAGCAAATTTGTTTGGATTTCTGTGACAGAGCCTTCATCCAGTCAATTAATGGATTGAAAGGACTGAACTTATGATTTGAGTCTTTCATTTGTGACTTGTTCCTGCCTTTTTCAGCATTGGTTTAGTCATTTAGTTTGACTGGTTAAGGTTTTGTAAATTCTTTTGGGTTCTTGATTTCACTGCCTAGTTCAGGGACAGTTTTGTAAATAATGATCCCCACTTGACTTCTCATGGAAAAGCTTCCATATCCACTTGGAATCAAGTAGGGGACTGTGTACATAGTGTAGATATAGATTTAGGAGTCTTTATGTGTAGGGGAGTTTATGTAACCATCAAGCTCTAGGCGAGTGCAGTGGCATTCTGGCTAGATGCTTGGATAGAACAGCAGCAATAAGACTTGCTAAATGGATTGGTTTGTGCCAATCCATGGTGTAGGGGTGTATATCTATGTGTCTTGGACATGTGTGTGCAAGGAGAAGTGTGGAGGAGGATATTAGAGCACTTAATTCAGTTAAAGAAACCGGGCCGTGTTACATACCCTAGAAACCCTTGAAAATAGGGGTTTGGTGATAGACCTATGTATGGACACCAAGGAGGTCTCAAATCTAGGAAATCTAGGGTTGATATTGTAGTAAATGAAGTCAAAATCAAGGTGGTACTTTGATAGATGGAGATGTAATGGAGAATATTCTGATGACCCTACCGAAGAGTTACAGTAAAAAGGTCTCATCCATTGAGGAAGTGTGTCATCCAAATAAATTCACTAAAGAACAGTTATTTGGCACCTTGAACACATTTGAAATGAGGAGGTTTGGAAAAGAAAAGGAAAAAATAGAAACAACCTTCAAAGCAACAAAGTCAGAAGATGATCCAGATAGTGAAGACTCAAAGGAGTTGGAAGCAAATTTTACAAGGAATCTGAAGAAAGGTACTAGTAAGTACAAAGGTATGTTAACTTTTAAATGTTTCAATTGTGGAAATATTAGTCACTATGCTTCAATATTTCCAAATAAATCCATACACAAGAAGAGAAAAGATAATAAAGACAAAAATTTCAAGAAATTGTATTATGTTAGAGAAGATAGAATTTTTTATGATGAATCTGATATTGAGGGTGATAAAGATGAATGCATTTTTCTAGCCTTAGAGAATAAATCGGTGTCTACTAACCATGGAAGATGTGCAAGGGAATGTGGTTCAGAAGACAAGAAGAGATGGAAGGTACTCTAGCTACTACCTTTCATGCTAGAAAATATGAAGATTATTGGGTAATTGATAGTGTTTTTTCAAATCATATGACAGTAGACAAAAGTAAGTTTACTAAACTTGAAAAGTATGATGGAGGCTTATTCATGTTTGGATATGATTCTAGTGTAAATATTGTTGGAAAAGGAAAATTTATTTTTGATGGAAAACACAATACTGATGATGTCTATTATGTTAAGGGTTTAAGGCATAACCTCTTGAGTGTCGGAAAAATGTGTAGCAAAGGATTTAAGCTTGTGTTTCAAGATAATACATGTGAGATTAGAAAAGAGTCTGGAGCTATGGTAGCTACAGGAAGGACATATGGAAACATGTAGGGTGTTGGTCAATGTTTTGTGACTCAAGTTAATGAAATTTGGCTATAGCACCAAGGATGGGACATGTAAACTTTGACAATCTGATCAGGATTAGTTCAAGAGAAGTTTCTAGAGATCTTCCAAAAATCACAAAGCCTACCTATGTTGTTTGCAGAAGTTGTTAGTTAAGAAAACAAACAAGTTGTAGCTTTAAAGGAAAATAACAAATCATCTACCTAAATGTTGGAATTGATTCATACAGACCTTTGTCGTACTACAAGAACAATAAGTCTTAATGGTGATAGGTATTTTATGCTTTTTATTGATGATTACTTTAGAACAACATGTGTTACTTTTCTTAGGGAGAAATCTCAAGCTCTAGATAGATTCAAGGTATTCAAGGCTATGGTGGAGAATGAAGTTAACCTAAAAATAAAATTTTTAAGGTCTGACAGAGGTGGATAATTCACCTCCAATGAGTTTAATATTTTTTATGAAGAGCATGGTATAAAGAAGCATCTTTATGCTCCTAGAACTCTGTAGAAAAAAGGATTTGTTGAGAGGAAGAACCAAATAGTTCAAGAGGCTGCAAGGACTATGATGATTGAGGAAAATTTTCTTCAGGTATACTAGAGAGAATCAATTCACACTTTTTTTTACATTATTAATAGAGTTCAAATCAAACGGAATAGCACAAAGACTCCTTATGAGTTGTGGTATAGTAAACTTCCTACTATTAAGAACTTTAAGGTGTTTGGAATCAAATGTTATATTAAAAGAGATGATGAGAATCTAGGAAAGTTTGATGTAAGATGTGATGAAGGAATTTTTCTTAGATATGCAACCAAAAACAAAGCATATAGATGCTACAATAAAAGATTGAGAAAGATTGTTGAAAGTGCAAATGTGAAAGTTGATGAAAATATGCATAACTCAATTGAAATACGCAAAGATGAACCAAATGAAGTTATTTTCAGAAAAGAGAAAGAGAAGGATAAGGAACAAGAAGAACGGTTTGAAGAAGAAGAGACTCTGGAACTTGCTCCTAAGACTCCAAAGTATGTACATAAAAATCATCCAGAAGAACGGGTTGAAGAAGAAGAGACTCTGGAACCTACTCCTAAGACTCCAAAGTATGTACATAAAAATCATCTAGAAGAACAGATAATTGGAGAAAAAGGAAAAGGTGTAACAACAAGAAGGAAAGTAGTAGCAATTGAGGTAAATATATGTCTACTTTCCAAGATAGAACCCAAAATAGTGTGTGGAGCATGCAAAGATGAAAATTGGGTTAGATCCATGAAAGAGGAATTAAAACAAATGGAGAAAAATTAGACATGGGAATTAGTTCCTAGACAAGTAACAAGAATGTGATTGGTACAAAATGGGTATTCAGGAATAAGATGAATGATGATGGTTAAATAGTAAGAAACAAAGCAAGGCTTTTGTGAAAAGGTTATTCACAGGTTGAAGGAATAGAATTTGAGATTTTTGCTCCAGTGGAAAGAATGAAGGCTATTCAGATGTTTTTGGCATTTTATACTCATAAATATATCAAGGTATACCAAATGGATGTTAAGTCTGCATTCTTGAATGGAAAATTAGAAGAATAGGTCTACATGGAACAACCAGATTGATTTCAATTATCAGATCAATCGAATATGGTCTGTAAGTTGGAAAAGGCACTATATGGACTCACACAGGCTCCCAGAGCATGATAAGCACGATTGGACAGGTATTTGACTCATCAAAGGTTCAACAAAGGCTCTGCAAATAGTAATAATTATTTCAAGATTGAGCAAAACAAAATCTTGATAGTAGTAGTGTATATTGATGATATTATCTTTCTAGGAAATGAGGATATGTGCAATAAATTTGTAGAGGAGATGCAAAAAGAGTTTGAAATGTCCATGAATGGTGAGTTGAATTTCTATCTTGGACTTCAAGTGAATCAAATTGATAAGGTCATATTCATTTCACAATCAAATTATGTTAAAGAAATACTGAAGAAGTTTGGAATGGATGACCTCAAACTGGTATGTACCCCTATGGTGACCGGATGCAAACTAAGGATGATGAATCTCCTAAAGTTGATCAGACCAAGTATAGATCTATGATTGGTGGATTGCTATATCTTACTACTAGTAGATTAGATATCATGCATGCAGTATGTTTGGTTGCTAGATTTCAAGAAGAATCAAAAGAAACAAATGTTACATCTATGAAAAGGATATTCAAATATCTAAAAGGGACTAGGGATTATGGTTTGTGGTATCCTAAGGATACTAATTTACCTTAAATTCTTATATTGATGCAGATTGGGTTGGTTGTGTAGATTACCAAAAGAGTACAAGTGGTGGTGCATTCTTTCTTGGATGAAGGTTGGTTTCATGGCTAAGAAAGAAATAGGATTCAGTTTCTTTATCCATTGCAAAAATTGGGTACATTGAAATAGCATCTTGTTACACACAGGTATTATGGATGAAGAAAATATTGAAGGATATAGGAGTGACGTGTGATGAGCCTATCCCTATCTTCTGTGATCATACAAGTGCAATAAATATTTCAAAGAATCTAGTAATGCATTCAAGGACAAAGAATATATCTATCATATATCATTTCTTAAGAGAGAAGGTATTGGAGAATGAAGTCAATCTTGAATATGTGCCCACAAAGAATCATATTACATATATATTTACTAATGCTCTTCCTAAGGATAATTTTGAGTATCTCTAGGATAATTTGGGTGTTATTTCCCCTCATTCTTTGACCTAGGTGCACATAGAGGTACATCAGTCCAATGGATCTACTGATTCATCATCTATTTGGACTGATCATTAAGGTTCACTCCTCAGTGGGAGTAGAAAGTATCATTGTTCTAGTATGATATGTGTGTTTTCATGGGTGTACTCCTAAGGGGGAGTGATGATAATTTTATATGGCTGAATAATCATGTAAAAACTTTTCTTTGTCATTGATGTCAAAGGGGGAGAGAGAGTCATGTGAAAAAATTTATCTATATCTGAAAAGTTGAAAGGGAGAGAGAGAATCTTGTAAGGAAGCAAGAGTGCAAGAATGTTATGTAGGTTGTCTAATCTAAAAAAAGAAAAAGAAAAAAAAAGAGAGTGTATATTGTCTTTCATGGTTTTTCACATCATGTGTTGTCATCAATGACAAATGGGAAGATTGTTGCAAGTATGAATGAGTGTGGTGGTGTTTTCATTAATGTTGTCATTGATGTCAACATAATATAGGTTGTTGCATTGAAAGGAATCAAGTGATTGTAGGTGGTGCAAGTATATTTGAGATACTATAGATATGTTGTGAGTACATGGAGCTATTTTTATGGTGTTGCAAGTGTGTTGATATGATGAGTTACCAAGTGCTTATGAGAAAATTAATAAATAGTGAAGACGAAATTTTGTGTGTGTTCAAAATGTACTCTGATAATGTGCTTTGTATTTCTTTTTTGTTGATCATATCCTTGTGTGTATATTTATTATTGTTTATGGGCATCCTTGGGTGATATATCCTAGATTATAGATTTTGGTTTCATCAAGAGTGAAATTTGTGTTCACCGGTTTGTGAACCGGTCTGGCAGTATCTTGTCTATGGATTGGGAGAAATGCATCTGCTATGTTGGTTTCTTTCAAGTCTTGTAGATATGGAAGGTATCTAAGATGTGTTCCAGTATATGGTGAAGCGTGTTATGTGGTTTGCATGTTATCTTCTAGTTTTCGATGTGTGTGCCCACTGGGTCAGTTTATCCCATTTTCCAATATGCCAGAAAGCAGATTTTAATGGCAACCCAGTTTATAATTTTACTTCAAATACATTCAAGAGTTGTATCTGATCATTTCAAGGTGAAAGTTGTTTCAAAACGAAAAAAAAAATAGTCGGCTCCACATGGGGACCCGACATGCTTTGCACCTTTATGGTATTGTAATTAATGAAATGCCTCAAGGAGATGGTAAGATACTTGTTTAGTGTCTTCATACTAAAAAGGAAACATATGTAATTGAATTGTAGAAAAACACTCAAGGAATGTAACCTATTGAGTGATTGATTCTAATAATGGTATTATTATGAAACACAATTGCAGAGGATGATAATGCATTACTCAAGTCACTACAGGATAATGTCACAACACTTATCAAATGCACTTTTCATGGAACATAGGACTGAGGGTTGAATCTCTATTGGAGAGAGAAAATCATGCAATGAATATATTGTAATTGAGGTAGCCATTATAAATATAGAAGAGATAAGGCTATGAAGGAGGCAGAAGCTCTCAAGAAGCTTGGTACAAGGCAGGAACCAACAATTGGAACTTCCAAAGTAAACTTCCTCTAGTGTTCGCATTACAGATCAAAAGCTTCATGTATGTGACATTTTTGGAGCTTTCTTGATATTTTTTATGATAGTGTTTGTTGGAAGCCAAACATTTGTGGAGGAATGTGTATGATTGTTGGGTGTGCACACAATAATTATGTAAAAAAGCTTCAGAAACTTCCATATAAATGTAGGTATAAAAAAATAATGATGCAATGCATTAAGGGTGGGTATATCATAAGGTAGACTGTGAAGATGCTTTTCTATCCACCAAATCATAGAATGCACACTTGGAAGAAGGGTGTACAAATAGACAAGGCAAATGAAATCCAAATGAGGAGTAGGATGCGTGGCCGGCTGGAGCAGAATGTGCATAGAATAGATCGTTGAAAAGAATTTAGAAAATTTTAGGCAAAATAAATCAGCAGGGGTGTGACCAGTAGTTGTTGGGGAAGGTACCATCATAGTGCAGGGTACGCACTTCCATCAAAATAAACATTCAACAAATGTAGATTGGCAATGAGGGGCACGATCAAATGGAGAAGATCACACACGCAACAATTCTAAGGGAGGCATGCATGAAGGAAGTTGGAAGTCCCGCGTCAGAGAATGGACATCCATCAATGAATTAGAGATAAGGGAGGCATGGCCTGCAAGTAAGGGTTCTAGACATACATCCAATCTTTGAATAGGGGATCGATCCATGCAACATGGGACACCATAATCATAGGCTAAGAACAAAATTAGTGTGTTGAAATAATTTTAGAAACTCAAGCAAATACAATGAGAAGAGATCTTTGTGTATTAATAGGAGGGAATTCATTCCATGGGTACGACCTAGAGGAGGCTATGTGCATCCATCAAAGTACAAAGGATGAGGCTCGATGGAGAGGCAATGGTGGCCAAATGCAGCCCGGGAGTGCTCGACCAAACTGCAAATAAGGTATTAGGGAAAACCTCGCAAGCCTTACGAGAATTTTGGTGACGTCAGGAAAAGGTTGCGAGGTGTGCGAGAATGCACGAGAGGAGCCACATTTTAAATTTTTCAAAAAGTTAAATGGTTTTTGATAAAAAACAGGGTGGGCCCATTACATTTTTTAAATGGAAAAGTATTTAGAGTTAAAATATTGCCTGAGGAGGTAAAGAGCGAAATATTTCAAATGAGAAATATTTATTGATGCACGGGGTAAACGTTTATTTTTATTTTTCCCTCGGTAATTGGAAGGTGAATAAAATATTCACTATTTGGGGATTTTAGTGTGTTGTAGGTAAATAGTTTATTTGCGAGGAAAATTTTATTATAAAATGTGTGAATGGAGGTGGAGTATTTTTATCCACGGGGGTAAGAATATTTTAATATTTTCATTGGACAAAGTGAATTTAACAATTCACTATGGATGGTTTATAAAGTGAATATTTCACTTTATAAACATGTATCATGTGTTGGAGATAAAATTGCAAAGTGTGGCTGGAGCAAATAAAGTGAATTTTATATTCATGTATATTTGGGGGCTTTTCAATGTTGAGCATTCTTTTTGTTGGCGATTGTAAATAAAGTCAAAAGGTATAAATATTGAAGTTACAAAAATTTAATATTTAGAGAAATATAATGTGTAGCAATTAAAAGAGAGCTGAAACAAAATTTTGCACGAGAAAGGGGTTTTTCCAGCAGCTGGGTGAAATGATGAAATTCTCCACATGGACAGATTTTCAGTTGCAAGGCAATGATGAGTAGAGGTAGTCTTGAGGGAATAAGTTTGTTTTTGCAAAGGAAGGGAGAGGAGATATTCTTTCCAGTTTGATCAAGGGTGAATGAATCTTCCAGATGGCATTTCCAGATCAAGTTTAGGGTTGCTCCTACTTGCTTCTCTTCTTCTATATATTCTCTTATTCTCTCATTGTAAAAAGGTTCTAAGTTTTGTATTGGATTGCGTAGATAGAGAATTATAATTTGTGAGTCATTGTTTGAGTCTGTAAGCTGTAATTTTTTGAATTCATGAGTAAATACAGCCAGTTTATGCAATTAACATCATGAAGGTGTTTCCACATTCATGAATTTCTTTAGATTGTCTCCATATTTGTACACTTTTAGTCATGTAAACTCAATAATACAAAGTTTATTCGAGTTTATCATTTCAAATTTCATGAGATTTTTTTGTATGTTCATTGTTCTATTTCAAAGAAATGGTTAAAATGCTTTAAGTAGGTGATTGTGATTTCAGGTGTGCAGATTGGATTTGATAGGAAGAATCTAATTGATACTAAGAGAAGGATTGTTGGTGCAAGACACTAATATTTGATGCAAATCATTAGCAATTTAAATCCACTGGTTGAAGTATGTTTGTTGGGGAAATCATTTATGTGTTTGACTCCATGGCCCAGAATTGGCACTGATCTATTTTTCAGTTTTGTGCATCTCGGAAACATTTTATAAATGCAACATCATTCTTATTCCTATGGTTTAGTTTGTTGTTTGTCCTGCTTTCCAATGGCTAAGAGAGGGTTGAATTACTAAGAATTTAGCCAAGTTTGAAGTTGTCAATGCTTCCCTTAGTGTATTTTCATTAGGAATTATCTGCGTCATAAAGAAATGCTAGTGTATGAGTGAATTAAGTTTTGGGCACTGTATAGGTTTACCGACCTTGGTCCTACAAAGCCAAAAGTGTAGGACATGTCAGTCTTTGACTAAATCTAGTCAGTTGGCCGCTAGCTTTTGTGGTTCTTTAATATAGAGGTTGGCTACCTCTTAGAGAACTACAAATCCTAGTTGGGTTGCATTTTTAAAACACCAACAGAATGGTGACTCTGTTGGGAAAAATTCTCAATATCCAGTTGCAAATGGTTATAGAGTCCTATTATTGTTTTCCATTTTAAATTTAGTTTAAGTATAGAAGGATTTCAAGCTTGGAGATTTTTTTGTAGTGAACCTGAACAATTTTGTAATTTGTGGTGCTCTGCTGGTGGAAAGGAACTCGGAAAGAAGTTTACATGTGAAAGAGCTTCATAATATTTGAAGTTTAGTCCTCTGTGAAAAGAGGTGGTGACTCTATTGATCGAACCTATTAAAAAATTAAAGAAAGTTTCAGATCTACAAATATTGCTAGTCAGGAATACAATTTGCAGCATCAGCAAAATTTCCAAGTATTCCTCAATCTTGGTTTTCAAGAAATTTTTGTGTGAAAACCATATTTGAACTTCTTAGAATAAACTTCGGTTCCCTATTGAGTGAGTTAGCACTGAAAAAGGGCAAGAATAGTAAATTCAATATTTGCACACTTCAATTTGTTGGATTTTTTGAATGTAATTGCAGTTCCATTCAAATATTATGTTTAGTGCTCAAATATCTACTAGTTTGGATGGTTAGAATGCATTTGTGTATCTTAGGGGTTTCCATCCATTTGTATTGTCATTATATCAATAATTATCCCTATTGTCTATCATTTGGTCAAGCTTGTAATTATGCACAATTATTGAGCCTTAATTTTTAATATCCATGGATCACCAACGCAAAGTAATACCAGTGAACAATTTGATTCAGCTTGTCAAGAAGTGTCAAAAGTATAATAATCTTCAAGCATCTAATACCCCAAAGTATAAGAACCCAAGAGTTAATAAGCCTAGGTTCAGTCCTAAATGGAATGATGTATTTGAAAGAGGACTTAAAGAAATGGATGAAAGACACAAAATGTTTCAACAAGCCCGGTCAAGATACCATCAAACAATGTCTACTTGTCAAGTCATTCCACCTATTCTCAATTCCTTTGACCCATTGTATGCTCAGTTAGATTTTTCATGGGTTGATTATGAAACTAAAAGTATGTCAGCTCAAGTTTATAAGGAGATGCCTAGATTTGATTAGTATACCGTATGTGAAGGAGATGGACATGTTCAAAGTTTTTCCAGCTTCATACAGAAACATTCATTCATATATCAAGATATGCGAATGAGATTTTTTGTCAGATCTCTTGAAGCAAGAGCTTGGGATTGGTATCTCAGATTTCCTGAGAAGTCCTTTCCTTGTTGGGATAAATTAGTGGCTACTTATAAAGAATAATTTGCAAGAGATCTCTCACACCTTGTCATGAGGTTAAAGTAGGTCAAGAAACAAGATGAAGAGTCAAGTATTGATTTCAGTCATAGATTTGTTGTTGCTCTTTCACTAATCCCAAAAAATTTTAGACCCAGTACTCCAAATTGTATCCATATGTACTTTGAAGCTTATGAAGAAGGATCTAGTGCATTGTTAAAAGATTTTGAAATATTGAGTATGTAGATGGCTTACACAGTTTTGGATAATTTGGAGAAATAGAGGAATGAGTACATTCAAAGTTTGTTGTCTTCAATTATGGGAAAACATGTTGATGAAATCAACAGTGGTGTGAATGCAAATGATCAGATGTCTTCAAATAAATGCAACTTGAGAAGGTAAAAAATGAGAAGAATGCATCATCAAGTGATGAGAAAGTTATCTTTGAACAACTTACAAAAGAAATGTACCCAAATGAAAATCAGCAGCTAAATCTCCCAAGCCAAGAACCTAAAGAGGGATATGAGCTGGATTTACTCTTTGAAGAAGAGATATGTGATTAGCATTATGATGATACAATTGATTATTTCAATCCTACAAGTGTTGAGTGTAGCTTTGACACAAGTCTTTATAATGAGATAAAGGAATTTTTTGATTTAGGGAATACTCTTGAGAACGTAATTTTATTAGTTGCAAATGAGGAGGTGTGTGATGAATTTCAATTTGAAAGACAAACCACAAGCAGTTGTAATGAGAAAACCATTTCTGGTTTTCAGTTTGATAAAGAAGATATGTGTGTCTATCCTCAAGAGGATGCAAGTGACAAGTTCAATGATGACACCCAATCTGATGTTGAAATGAAAAGTGATGTGGATTATTGTTATGATAGCCCAGAAGAAAGTAAGAAGGGATAAGTGGACAGTTTATTCACTATGACTGGTTATGAACATTCTTTTGATAATGTTGTCTACAATTTTGCTTCCTATGATTGGGGAGATCTTGTTTATGATCAGCCCATTGAGTTCTCAGAGTTTGAAGATGATGATACTTTGATATGTCTTGATTTGCAATTTGATATTGCATCCAATTCAAGTGAAGGTAAAAAAGAGGAAGTGGTTGAAACAGTAGATCAGAACAATTATCTATTGAATTGTGAATAAATTTCAGATCTATTGACCAAAGGATATCAGAAATGTGCACATAAGAATAACTCTCAGTTTTTGTGTGCAGCCCCTATTGACTTTGACAATGGTGATGACCTTCAAGATGCAAGGTATTATGCAAGTGACTCTGATTCTATTTCCAATGATGAACCAGCTGATCATAATGATGATAATGTGAATGACGAGAAGCAGCAATTTGATTGTGATAATGCACTGTATGATGAATATGAAGATATGGACACTGATGTAAGTTTAGAAATCTCTTTTGATGAGCTTGAAACAACAGACAACCATGAGGTTTATGCATCCAATGAGTCAAATATTGAAGATTGTAATGCAGATTTGGACAAGTCTTTGTTTGCTGACTTGAATGAGCCTAGTCATGAGTCTTTGAGTGAGAATGGAGATGTTGATTTAAATGAGAAATCAAATTATGTTTCTAAACCAAAATTGCACGTTGTTGAGAAAACTTGTGAAATTGAAGAGGTTGATACCTTATGTTCAAAGGATGACTATATGATTACAAATGATGATGAGTCATAAATATCTGATAAATCTCAATACCAACATGATGAAGAACAGTCACAAAGTGTGCTAATGTATGAGTGTATTTGTTTGCATACACTTGGAGATGGTTTGCATGATGAGCAAGATATTTTGGTAAGTTCTTGTGATAGTTTTAATTCTGATATGCAAACTAGTAATCAGTTTGAGTTTAATAGTTCCAGCCACAAGGCAGAATGTGAGTGCTATTTTTGTCAGTTGGAAGAGATTTTCAAAGAATGTCGCAATGTGAAAAACACTGAAGCAAGTTGTTTTCAGCTTGAGAATGATTTAAATGATGAATATAATCAATTGTTGCCACATGATAATCAATATTTTGAAAATATGTTTGACTTTAAAATGCATAGTGATTATGAACATGTTGGTGATATTGCATGTGATTTCCTATTACGAGATACCGACATGTTCAATCAGGTAGATGGTTGTGATCAGATTATGCTTTCATATGGTCTTGATCCCCATTTTCAAATACAACCACTTAATACTAGATCAGAGAATGAAGGGAGTGGTAGTGATATGACTTATCTGATTTGGTTGCCACTTGATGACAGAGATAAACAGAAAGCAAGTTATCACTTGCACAAAATCAGCTCGATACTTGTGTTTGCGAAGTTACAGTTGTTCATGTTGTTACAGTTTGATAAGTACAAGCATGAGTTAAGGGAGATCATCTCTTTCTACAAAATTGTATTTGACAGAGGTAAAAGTTGATTCCCATTTTTCATTTGGTGACCTGGGGTCATCAAATGAAGTTGAAAAAACAAGGTTGAATAAAGGAGTAGTTTGAGGACACCAGATGGACTCAAATTTTGGTCTACTCTCCAGAGATCTTGAATCTTTCTATGCCCACAAGGGGCATACATCCCCAGTCGGAGCCACTAATGGAACTCTCAAATTTTGCAACTTTGAGATGCCCATTTCAAAAACATTGCTTCTACACTTTCAGAAGTGCACTTGAAGAATCTGCTTAAGATGATCCACTTTGGAGGATTGTATTTTAAATCCAGTTGATTTTCGTGCAAAACCCATTTACACAAATATTCAGTAGACATATGTGAATGTTTGAGTCATTTTTCAGCTTCCCATGATAAGTTTTGACAGAGTTTCAAGAAGTGAAGCTGGAAGGTTTTGACACTGTTGTGCTATTTGGAGACGTTCAATTCTGCAAATTAGCCTCTTGTTTGATCCTAGATTTTGCAAAAAGTTGACTCTCATGTCAGAACGAATGATGTTTTATATTCTCCATATCAAGATGATCTCACATGTCAGTTTCCAGAGCCTCATGATCTGATTTTCTATTTTTAGCAAATCGAAACCAAATGCAGTTTGTTCAATTTCACATCTGCATTCCTGAAAGCCTTTCTGAGTGGTCAACTTCGATCGTTAATAAATTTTGATCAATGATGTTTCAAATAAATTCCTTTTGCAATCGTGCTCAGGGTATCTTAATATTCCACTATGTTTGATGGAAGCTCACCAGGAGTTGATTCACTCTTTCTACAAATTGGCAGTTGAATGAGTCTTAATTGGTTTGGAACATCTACTATTTCAGAAAAGCCTGACTGGGAAAATTTTCCCATTAATATCCAGTTCCTCAGGTTTCTTTTCTCTGAGCTGTCTTTCACACTATATTCTTGGATAACATTTCTAAATTCTTGCAAGTTTTGATGTCTCCTAGAGGTCGTTTGACCAGTTTACCAGATTGACTCTAGAGCCCACTGGGTTAGTTTTTCCCATTTTCCAATATGCCAAAAAGCAGATTTTAATGGATACCCAGTTTATAATTTACTTCAAATACACTCAAGAATTGTCTTTGAACATTTCAAGGTGAAGTTTTTTTCAAAACAAAAAAATATTTAGTCGAGTCCAATGGGGACCCGACATGCTTTGCAACTTTATGGAATTGTAATTAATGAAATGCCTCAAGGATATGGTAAGATACTTGTTTAGTGTCTTCATACTAAAAAGGAAACATATGTAAGTGAATTGTAGAAACACACACAAGGCATGTAACCTATTGAGTGATTAATTCTAAGAATTGTATTATTATGAAACACAATTGCAAAGGATGATTATGCATTACTCAAGTCACTATAGGATAATGTCACAACACCTATCAAATGCACTTTTCATGGAACATAGGATGAGGGTTGACTCTCTATTGGAGAGAGAAAAGCATGCAATGAAGATATTGTAATTGAGGTAGACATTACAAATACAAAAGAGACAAGGCTATGAAGGAGGCAAAAGCTCTCAAGAAGCTTGATACAAGGCAGGAACCAACAATGGAATTTTCAAAGTAAACCTCCCCTGGTGTTCACATTACACATCAAAAGCTTCATGTATGTGAAATTTGTGGAGCTTTCTAAAAAAAAATTATGATAGTGTTTGTTGGAAGCCAGACATTTGTGGAGGAATGTGTATGATTGTTGGGTGTGCACACAATAATTATGTAAAAAAGCTTCAGAAACTTCCATATAAATGCAAGTATAAACAAAGAATGATGCAATGCATTGAGGAAGGGTATATCGTAAGCTAGACTGTGAAGATTCTTTTGTATCCACTAAATCAGAGAATGCACACTTCAAAGAAGGGTGTGAAAATAGACAAGGCAAATGAAATCCAAATGAGGAGCAGGATGTGTGGTTGGCTAGAGCAGAATGTGCGTAGAATAGAGCGTTGAAAATATTTTAGAAAATTTTAGGCAAAAAAAATCAGCAAGGGCACGACCAGCAGTTGTTGGGGGAGGCGCCATCATAGTGCAGGGTACGCAGTTCCATAAAAATTAGCATTCAACAAATGTAGGTTGGTAGTGAGGGGCGTGGCCAGATGGAGAAGATCACGTGCACAATAAGTCTAAGGGAAGTGCACATGAAGGAAGCTGGAAGGCCCACGCCAGAGCAAGGACGTCCATCAACGCATTATGGATAAGGGAGGTGCGGCCTCCAAGCAAGGTTTCTAGACATATATCCAAGCTTTGAACAAGGGATCGATCCATGCAGCATGGGACATAATAATTGTAGGCTAAGAACAAAATCGATGTGTTGAAATAATTTTAGAAACTCAAGAAAATACAATGAGTAAAGATCTTTTTGTATTAATAGGAGGGCATTCATTCCATAGGTGTGGCCTAGAGGAGGCTATGTGCATCCATCAAAGCAACAAGGAGGAGGCTCGATGGAGAGGCAATGGCGGCCAAATGTAGCCCAAGAGTGCTTGACCAAATTGAAAATGAGGTATTAGGGCAAGCCTCGTGAGAATTTTGGTGACGTCAGGAAAAGGCTGCAAGGTGTGCAAGAATGCACAGGAGGAGCCACATTTTAAATTTTTCAAAAATTTAAATGGATTTTTATTAAAAACAGGGTGGGCCCATTGCATTTTTTAAATGGAAAAATATTTAGAGGTAATACATTGCCCGAGGAGGTAAAGAGTGAAATATTTCAAATGAAAAATATTTACTGATGCACGAGGTAAAGTTTTATTTATTTTTTTTCCTAGGTAATTGGAAGGTAAATAAAATATTCACTATTTGGGGATTTTACTATGTTGTAGGTAAATAGTTTATTTGCCACGCAAATTTTATTATAAAATGTGTGAATGGAGGTGGAGTATTTTTATCCACGGGGGTGAGAATATTTTAATATTTTCATTCGACAAAGTGAATTTACATATTCACTGTGGATGTTTTATAAAGTGAATATTTCACTTTATAAACATGTATCATGTGCTAGAGATAAAATTGCAAAGTTTTGTTGGAGCAAATAAAGTGAATTTTATATTCATCTATATTTGGGGGCTTTTCAATGTGGAACATTCTTTTTGCTAGGGATTTTAAATAAAGTCAAAAGGGATAAATATTGAAGTAACAAAACTTTAATATTTAGAGAAATATAATGTGCAGCAATTAAAAGAGAGTTGAAACAAAATTTTGCACGGGAAAGAGGTTTTTCCAACAGCTGGGTGAAATGATGAAATTCTCCACATAGGCAAATTTTTAGTTGTAAGCCAATGATGAGTAGAGGCAGTCTTGGGGGAATAAGTTTTTTGCTGCAAAGGGAGAGGAGATATTCTTTTCATTTTGATCAACGGTGAATGAAGCTTCCAGATGGCATTTCCAGATCAAGTTTAGGGTTGCTCCTACTTGCTTCTCTTCTTCTATATCTTCTCTTTTTCTCTCATTGTAAAAAGGTTCTAATTTTTTGTATTGGGCTGGGTAGATAGAGAATTGTAATTTCTGAGTCATTGTTTGAGTCTATAAGCTGTAATTTTTAGAATTCATGAGTAAATACAGCCAGTTTATGCAACTAACATCATGAAGGTGTTTCCACATTCATGAATGTCTTCATATTGTCTCCATAGTTGTACACTTTTAGTCATGTAAATTCAATAATACAAAGTGTCTTTGAATTTATCATCTCAAATTTCATGAGATTGTTTTGTTTCTTCATTGGTTTGTTTCAAAGAAATGGTTAAAATGCTTTGAGCAAGTGATTGTGATTTCAGGTGTGCAGATCGGATTTGATAGGAAGAATCTGATTGATAGTAAGAGAAGTATTGTTGGTGCAAGACACTAACAGTTGATGCAAAGCATTAGCAATTTAAATCCATCGGTTGAAGTATGTTTGTTGGGGAATTCATTTATGTATTTGACTCCATGGCCCAAAATTGGCACTGATCTATTTTTTAGTTTTGTGCATCTCAGAAACATTATATAAATGAAAAATCATTCTTATTCCTATGGTTTAGTTTGTTGTTTGTCCTGCTTTCCAATGGCTAAGAGAGGGTTGAGTTACTAAGAATTTAGCCAAGCTTGAATTTTTCAATGCTTCCCTTAGTGTATTTTCATTAGGAATTATCTGCGTCATAAAGAAATGCTAGTGTATGAGTGAATTAAGTTTTGGGCATTGTATAGGTTTACCCACCTTAGTCCTGCAAAGCCAAAAGTGTAGGACATGTTAGTCTTTGACTGAATCTTGTCAGTTGGCCACTAGCCTTTGTGGTTCTTTAATATAGAGGTTGCCTACCTCTTAGAGAATTACAAATCCTACATGGGTTGCATTTTTAAAACACCAACATGGTGAATGTGATTAGATACAACTAATTCACCCCCCCTCTTAGTTGTCTTGTGCATTTCAAATATTGGAATGATCAAGTTTGATGTTGGATTCTAAGATTTTTGGTGTTGTTGAATAAATGAAGCTATGATGTTTACTATTAGATGTTTTGAGTTGACACTAGTCTTAGGACACAAGGTTCACAAGAATTAGGTTGATATTTTTCTTTGTTTTAGAGGATATGTTGATACTCTTCTTGAAATAGCTTTGAGGTTTCATGAAAATTTTGATGTTAATATCCTAGAAAATGATAGAAAGAGGATAATCCAAGTTATGTTTGATTTTTGTCTTAAAACTAGGTTGATGTTTTGATTTTTAATGGCATTGAAAAAAATATTGATATGATTTGTTGTAGGTGTGATTGTTTATGTTTCAAAAGGTGATGGATTAACCAATTTTGGACCAATTCTAATATGCACCAGAATGTAGGACAATGACAATTTTATTTTAGGATATTTGTAGAATTTTTTTGGACAATAGTGGTTCCTTTAACAGAATGATTGCGCCAATTTTGAGAGAAAATGGTATTTTTAAAAATTTATGACTATTGAAATAGAGAGGACAAAAGCAGTCTTTTGAATAGAAGCATTGAAATCTTAGGATGGAAGCGAAAATATCTTGGAACAAATGTGACAGAAATTATAGTAGTGGCTCTATTTCAAAAATTTACAGTTTCTTGAGAGCAGTTTATTGGATAAGTTCACAATTTTGAGATGCTTGTTTGATTTAATTTTTTGATGGAAAGTGATGCATACAATAGAAAATTTAAGATCCACTGTGTAGCTTGTATATTATCAATCGATACATCCTAATTCGTAAAAGGTATGCTCTTCTTTGTAGGCTTAGCTCACCCCTAAAGGAGTGATTGAATCGAATCTATAGAGGGAAAAATAGGATATATCAAGGAAATTTATCGTCTTGATACTCCAAGGAAAAAGAGTCTCTTACCTTAATGATTTATGCCTCAACTATAGATATTTTATGGTAAGTAACTTCTAGGAACAATGTTATTCCCATGCACTACTTTGAAGGACGTTTCATAAAACTAGATAGGCTTCTAAAATAAGGTATTTAGTGACAACCATGAACAGTGCAATGTATCGATCAAACGTAAGCCACTTAAGGCTTTAGTTTTTCCTACCCAACTCATTACATTTGGAAAAGGATGAGGTATGATATGCTATTCCTACATAGATATAAGCTACTTTCCTTTGATTTCACAAACTTTATATAGCCCACTAATAAACATGCTTTTAGAGTCACTTATATGAGTACGGCATTGCAAGATGTATCTCATTAGTAGGCCCTTATCCTAAAAAATGGGTGACCACAAAAAGTGCAAAAAACCGAAAGTTTTTCTCGTCATGCAAGATCATCAAAAGATGCAGGGGAGAGGATATGCACTTGGCTTGCCAATCACGGTGGACACAGTATAAAATTCATAGAAATTTGATTTTAAGCCCAAAACTAAAGTGTGTAAAGATAAAAATTTAGTTTTTAGATGCACCAACTTCAATTTTTGAGACTTCAAGCAAGAAATACGATTACAATCAAAAAAAGATGATTTGTTCAATTTTATGCATCAAATTGAAACATGAAAGATTTATAACCAAGTTTTAATGCACTAAAGTTAAACATTTCAAGTTGTGTTGTTCATTTTTATTGGACCAATAGAAAATGGTTCATTTTAACAAAACCAACTGAAAATGAGTTCATTTTAATAGCAACAAAATGAAAATGTTTGATTTGTCTTGTTCATTTTTATTGCACCAAAACAAAATGTGAGATTTGTAGTTTCTTTTTAGGTACACCAAAATGAAATGTGAAATCAATTTTAAGTACACCAAAACAAAATGTGAGATTTCTAGGTTCTTTTTAGGTACACCAAAATGAAATATGAAATCAATTTTAAGTACCAAAATGAAGTGTGAAAGTTTAATGTTCAATTTTAAATGCACCAAAAGGAAGTGTAAGATCTGTACGTTCTTTTTAGGTACACCAAAATGAAGTGTGAGATTTGTAGGTTCTTTTTAGGTACACCAAAATGAAATGAGAAATCAATTTTAAGTACACCAAAATGAAGTGTGAAAGCTAATCCTCTAATCGACACAAGTTGTAAACAAAGATATTAGTAACAAAAGAAACCTTATTCTACTGAAAAAAGAAAGAAATGAAAAAAGAAGAAAGAAAATATTGACAACTTTTTTACCTTTCTTGATCATTTATAGAATATTTTTGAATTAGCAAAAAATTTATCAAATATGCATCAATTTTGAAATCACCAACTGTTTTGGAAAGATAAAATGAAGATTTGCAAAACCCAAAAACCTTTTTGTAAAATTTAGCATGTAGAATTTATTAGAGATGAATGAAACACGTGAATTTTAAAGGATAGCAACGGAAATTAAATAAAAAAACACATCAAGCTAAAATTTTGATAATTTTTTATTTTTTCATGAAATTAAAAACCGTAGAAAGTTACAGAAAGTTAAGAGTGATATCTACAAAATCAAGAAATAGTTTTACAAAATTTTGTGTGTCCATTTTTATCATTAAAATGAATGGCAAGTTTTAATCAAATTCTTGGTTGTAACCTACAAAATTCTTAAAAAACACTAAAAAGATTAATGGAGCATGCTAATTTATGTAAGGGGGAAAACAAGAATAAGGAAACAACAATGAAATCAAATGAAAGTGATCAAAGGAAAGACAAATTCCAACCTACTCATGAAATGAAATTATAAATCAATGAATTCAACAAGAAATGTTATCATGAAAGAAAACATAAACTAAATTCATGAATTACAATATTACCATCTTGTGTCAAAATATAATTTGTATTGATTTTCAATTGCATGGATCAATACAAAGCCTTCATCGTTGTGAAAAAACTTCAAAAGGTATGTTAATGGTGATCAAAGATATAAATATTTTCTCTTAAGAATTTGATAGTTAATTCAGCATGACCTCTCTACACAAATTCTCTAAATTCTTTGATTGTTTATGAGAAGGATGAAAGTCATTTTATAGATTTTCAAGTTTCAGGGGAACGATGGAGATTCAATAATGAAAGATGATGATCAACGGTTGAGAACCGCTGAGAGGAAATAGGTTGGTAAATTAACTCCTCTGATTGATCCAATTGAGGATTTTAATTGGATAATCAATGGGATTAGATTGGAATGATTGGTGGGATTGAGAAAGTCAGGTTGAGTTAGGAAATAGATGGGCTAGTCAACCAGTTAGAGTGAGAAATCAGTGTTCATGATTTACTCAATCAAAAAGGGGTGAGGATAATTGAATTAATTAATATTGGAGATGAATGTGCAAGTTTTCTTTTTAACTTTAATAAATAAAGGTATATTTATTTGTTGACCATGTTGAGTAATTTTTAATAATTGATTTAATTATTCAAAATTAGAGAAGGGGAAGTGGTTTAATTAAATTATTAATGACAACAATTTAATCGATTTAGATGAATAAGGTATATTAATGACACAATTGAATAATTGATGTTTATTTAATGTATTAGGATAGATAAGGTTAAATTAGGACATGTATTAAATAAATGATGTTTTTTTAATTAGTTAGAAATGATGATTGAGGATGAATTAATTAAATAATGTTGAATCACTTAATTAATAGATGAATATAAAATTTGATAGTAATTAAATAATAATGTATTATTTAATCATTTAGGGAATAAGGTTGAAAGTTAGTTAAATAGTGTTATTCGCTAGTTAGGACAAATTAGGGTATCTACAATTCTATATATAACATTAGTTTTGAGGCATCTCCATCTGGGGTATTGATTGAAGAAATCATAGAGTAAGGGGGAGTTTTTACAATTCTTGGGCTGATAAAAATAGAAGATATTATGCCCTTTTCCCTTAATGTCAAAGCTTGAGAGAAGTCTTATAGATATATGGGTACTGCCATCAATGACGAAGGGGGATATTATTGACAATATGTGTTGTCATTGATGTCAACTTAGGATGTGTTGTCATTGATGCCAACTCAGGATGTGTTGTCATTGATGTCAACTTAGGATGTGTTGTCATTGATGTCAACTCAAGATGTGTTGTCATTGGTGCCAAAAGTGTATGATGGAAATACATACTTTGAAGATTGTTGGTATGCAAAGTATATGTTAGCAGTGTTGTATAAGGTTGAAATGGTATTCAATCTAGTTTCTAATTATGTTACAGAGGTAGGTACACAAGTTCTAATATGTTTACAATATGCCTACTATGACATCATTCATGTTTGATGTACCACACATTGAGATAAGTTGCAAAAATCATTCTAAGACATTTATAGTGTATACTTTGAGGCCAAGTCATTATATATCGGTTTGCATCCCTCTGTAGTCCAATATTTTGTCTTGTGGTTCAAAAGATAATATGGTCAAGGTATGAGGGTTTTATATCCAAATATTCAAGTCATCACACCTTTTACAATAAAATTTATAAGTGGCAGTGTTCCGATTTGTGCTCTAGTAGTATAAAGTGTTGATGAAGGACTATTGGCATGCTCTGCATTCCTCTAGTGAGATAGATATGACTGTACAAACTTAAGGATGTGTTCAAAAAAGTGTATGGATTATTCCTTGCAAGTATCAAGTTTTTTGGTGGTTCACAAGATCAATTTTCAAATGCCAGTTTGCTATAATTTGTCTAGATTTCTCTGTTCTTGTGTTCTCAATTATTTTCTTCAGTTGTGCTAGCATATGTTGATCAGAAACTCCAGAAAAGTGTTAAGGATATATTTGCATGAATTGAATTTTTCACATTTTGGTATGCATGATTTTTTTGATCTCTCCTCGATGGTGTAAAAATTAATAGATGGCAATTTTGGTGGTGTTGTCATTATCTAGGCTGACAAAATTATTTCCTTCATCTATGGTTGATCTTGATTAATCAATATTATTTTGGAAAATGTGTTATGATGTGTTTAGTTCCTATAATTTTGTGTGTTTCTCTGCAAAAAAAATTCTATGTTTGGAGCCGACCAATGTGGTATCATACATTTCTTCTAAATGTTATCTTAGAGCCCACCCAATAAAGGTTTTGAATTATTGTGGAGGATATATATAAAGGATCAAATTTATTTGTGAATGTTTTGAATGTGAAGTAAGTGTGAGTGAGTAGTATGTTGACAATGAAGTGTGTGAAGTCAATGTGAAGGGCTAACTATGCAAAAATGGGATTGCAACAATAACATATGTTGGATGCTACTTCATAGCACTTTATATTCATATTTCTCATTATAAATTTTATGTATCTTGCTCTAAGATACTGAGTCTCATAAACTCCTTTGTATCTTACCCTAAGGTTGTACACCTTAATCTTAAATTCCATAGGTTGTGAGCCTTTAAACAATATTGTAATCTTCGGAAGTAGTGAGCTTCATATATTGTGAGTTAACTCTCACTGTCGTTTTCCCTCATTGGGTTTTCCACATTAGAAACTTAGTGTCCTTGTGTGGTGCATGTTTTCTTTTTTTCTCTTCTTTCAGTCTATGTGATGTGATGTTTAATCTAGAAATGGGAATGGTTAAGTTTTAATATATGTTGATTCACCCCCTCTCAACAATACACTGTGTTCAACAGTATCTGGTTGTGTTCAACATCATATCCCTCATACAACTAAATAAATCCCACTCTCCCATCATGTAATTTTTGTGTCCTTTTACTCGCCATTCCCAATTCTTTACCGCATGTTATGCTCATGCTAAGTAAATTTTTCATTCATGACCACCCACTCATATCATTTTCAATATTTCACCATGCTACATGTTGACATTTATTCATCGTGACATGCACCAAATTTCATTTCACAATATTCTAACATGTACTTCTTGTATGAAATATCTATAATTGACATTTAAGCTTGCTAATTTCATATACATTTATAATTCATGCACACATTTATGACTTCATGTTTCATAATTCCAATGCTTAAAATTTATTATCCCCAACCCTTTTGTACCTACTATTTGAGGAACAATACCATCATTAAGTTAGGGGGAGGGGTATCCAAAAGTTCTTTATTATTTTCAAATTTTCCTCTTCGTGATAAGGAAATGATAGTTTCAGAGCAGAAGTATCCAGAGTTGAGCGAAGGCTATTCAGGAATACAGTAACAGAATTGAGAAGAGGTCACTCAAAATAGTGTACAATAGAAGAAAGCAACATAATTGGTTGAAATATAATGGGAGGGGATATTATGAGAAGAGATCCTCTAGCTCACAATTTTCTATTAGAAGATAGCCAAAGCTTGATCATCTTCCAACAAGGAGGTCGGTTGGACTATTTTCTCAAACTTACACAGTATAATGAGCTCATGACCCAACAATTTTCCAATACTTTGTAAAATGATGAAGATTTTGTAAGGGGATTGAGATTTGACGCCTCAAAATAAACCATTGCAAATATATTAGGGTTTCCAAGAATAGGGAAATAATTCCCAATCAAGGTAGATGTAATTGTTGGTAGAAATGAATTTCCATTACTTGGAGAAAATTTGGATTCTTCATCACAAGGTATGAAACATATTTCCTTACCTTGGATTTGTGCCTCAGTCACTTCATATATTGCTAAATACTTGACCTGTGATGGCAAGCAATCATTTTATATATTGTACATTTCAAGCTCCTTAGCCATCTTCACCATCAAAGAATGATGAATGCACCAAATTTTATGTATAATTTTCTAAAGAGAATGTCATCTAAGTATAAAAGGAAAAGAAATTGGTTTTCTCTTTCCCATTTTTTTGGTCACTTTACTTATTAAAAGAAGTCTCAAAATTCAATTCCCCAATATATCTTGGGAGGATTTTCTAGCCATCAGCAATATTAACAACATTATTCCAAAAAAAAATGTAGAAGAATGGGGTAAAGAACAAGAAATGGAATAACCTCCTACAACTGCAATAGAAGGAGACATACCCTCTAGTTCCCCTATTGCATCACCTACCCACTTCATAGAGGAACTTGAAGAGCAAGAAATGTAGGAAACTCAACCTACAAATTTTGCTAAGTAGCCTGTATCTGAAGTGAGTATATAAAACCTTGCTTATGTAGAGATTTATTCGAATCCAAAGAAAATAAAAGGTATGGCCTCTACTTTTGAACCTATGAAGAAAAATAAATGGCCTACACCATCAATAAGGTGATCACATTGCCTGAGGAGAAAAGGGAATGTGAAAGGGAAGGACAAAAAGCAAAAAGAAAATGTTGTGATAAAAACTGACACAAATTATGGTGAAAATATTCTTGATAATGGCATAGCAACACCAATTTTGGATCCTTTATACATCAGAAGCACTTTTGATTCAGATTTAGAAGATATTTTTATGGCTAAGAAGAAAAATAAACCTCCAAGAAGCCATGTTTTAGAAGAAGGGTGTGTGCTAGAGTAGAAGGTTGAAGAAGAAGAATTTTTGGAAAGAGAAAAATAATTTATTTTGGAAGAAAGGAAATTTAAGAGGCCTTGTAAAGGATAAAATTTATAGAAGAGAAACTCATGACTTACCAACAGAGGGACAGTGATAGGGATGCAAAAATTAGAGAATTGGAGGAAATTTTGCAAAAATTTACACAAGGGTTAGAATTAGATGCATTGGCACAACTTGTTATTGTTGAAATGAGAAAAAGGGATCAACATCCTGAAAAACCCAATTGTATATCCAAGAACACCCACTAATCCCACTATGGTAACTCCTGGCATTGAATTATGGAATAAAAGAAAGGAGTTTTCTCATAAACAAAGAGATTGGGAAAATGAGAAATAAAAACTATTGTCCACGCATGCTAGAGTGATTCAGAAGCAAGAAACAAATATCAAGAAATTTAAAGTGAAGATATAAGTTGAAACATAAAAAAAGGGAATAGGTGTGAGATAGGTAGGTTCACCAAAATGAAATGATGATCTAGGACACCCTCACTTTTCCTAGTTTCATTAGAAAAAGAGATCTCCTAGGGATTAAAAGAGGCTTTCAACTTTGAGGTGAGTCAACTCTATGGGAATGGAGATCTGCTATTTCCGAATGAAATAAATGATTGAAATACACTTTAGGTAGATAAAAATAAAATATTTAATGAACTCAATTATGTGATGCAAAACTTGAAATAAATAAATTAAGGATAGCACAAATAAAAATAGTAACATTCAAGTAGATCTAAGAAAGGCGGTGTTAGAACCCAAAAAAAATTCATTAAAAACCACTAAGATTTTCCCATTTAAACTTAATATTTTCCATCAAAATATTAAATTTTTATTTATTTATACCCTATACTTTCCTTTACCATCGTTCAAAAAGGCTAAAAAATGACTTATATCCTATACCGCTGCCCTAAACCCTTTAAATGTTTCTCCCTATTGCTTTACCGCGGATAGCCTTCAAACAGTCTATGGTTGTGTGATATAGGGTCGGCCCGATGGTCATCAAACAACCATCGCTATACCATGCGCAATAAAATCTATACCCATGGTAACATGGTAAATAGGGAAGCAACCGGTGACGGTGAGCGTAGCGGCTAACGATCAAGCACAAAAAATTTATCGCGCCACCGCGCGTGGTCTAAACATAGACCACAGTAGCATGGTGATGGTGATTCATCGATGAGGAAACAATCAATGAAGGCCCACCATGGTACTGTTGGTGGTCAAGCCAGTGATCACGGTGATTGCGGTGGAAGCGGTGTAAGCAACGAGGTGTGCGATGAACAGTTAGCGGGCAGCGAGGCGGCTATCGCCATACCGCGGCTGGTTGGAGTGGAAACCGCGATAGCACACTAGACATGGAGATAACTGTATTAGTAAGCAGAGATGATAGTGGAGGCCGTGGAAAAGTCAAAATGTCACTATACTGTGGGTAGTCAAAAGGGAGCCTGCGGTAGAGCGGTAAGATAAAATAAACGAGCAGATAAAGTAAATAAAATGAAATTTGAAGGGCAGGAAGGGTATAAAGTAAAATTAAAAGCTCATCTATAGTTTAAAACATTTAATTTTCTGCTAAGGCAATGCAATTAAATGTTTTAGTTTCAGCCATGGAATGTAAACGGATGTAACTGAAAATGAAGGGTCATGACCCTTGGTCTTTATTGTATAACTATTTTGAAAAATCAGTTAGATAGAGGGTAGAGATAGTAAGGAGTAGTTAGAGTAGGAGTTATATTTTTCCCGAGAAGGGACTGGAATGTAAATAATGACAAAGCCTTTTTGAAGCAGATCAATGGACATATCATTTTGAATTGGTGAAACGTTTTCTGTTTTCAATTGTTGTGATATAATCATTTATATTTCTTATATGGGTTGTCTCCAACTTGAAGTCTTAAATCATTCAAATCAATGTATCAAGCATATGTTTGATTTATCATAGTGCATAATTCACTCTGTGTGATTTGGTTGATTGATTTCTGTAAGTCAGAGTTAAATTCTTTTAAACAAGTCACAGTGATTTAGTATTTCTTTTGGATTTTTGAAGTAGAACCCGATAAGAAAATATTCCAGCACTATTTATGCAAGCCATAAATTAATGAAGTCATGTGCCAGCCATTAGGTTTCATTTTTTAAAGTTCCAAACAACTAGAATTATGACAGAGAGGGAAAAACATACAATTCTTGATAATTTGACTCCATTGCCCATGTGGATAGGAGGCACTAATTTGCCTCAACCCAGAGATAAGATATCATACAAATAACATTTTCAAAATCCTTTCATTTGTGCAGTAGGAGTAGGAGTAGTTGTAGTGATTTTCATCTATCCACTACCTTTGCCATTGTGGGTAGATTATTGCATCAGGAAATACATTTAAATTTGCATAATTCATTAGGTTCACCCACCTAGGTCTAGCAGAACCTAAAGAGAAGAAGGTTCAATTGCATCAATTGGCCTTGTACGTTGGCCAAAGCGTTGTGAGAGCTTGACAACTTCTCGTGGTTCAAACCTACATTTTTGAGACCCAACAGGCGGAATGACATGTACTAAGCTCCAAAATTGGGTGTTGAGTGTCCTAGAAAGACATATTCACCCTAGGGTGAATATGTCTTTGTACAAGGGTCCAAAATCTAATTTCACAGTCCTTTGATCCTGGATCTTAGCTCCTGATTTCTCCAGATTCGATCGTCAAAAAGTCAAAAATAAATTTTGTAAGTTAGTTTCCATGGCTTGACAACTTTCATGAAAACTTTAACAACTTTGCAAAATTTCTCTTTTGATCCAATTTCAGTCCTTCTTCACCTGCAAATCTACACACACAAAGAGAGGGGAAAATGTGTTTTTTGGGCGAATAGGCATTTGCCTTTGTCAAACCCCGATTTGGTAATTAAACCTTGATAATGAAATAATAAAAAATGAAAGGAATTTGATGAATGAAAAATGCTATGTCACAACTCACCAAAACTTTAATGGCTACCTGTTGGTGTGCATCTTAATACTCACCGAACACATAATAAAATGCCCAAGGATACTTTATCCTCTCTTGAAAATTTAATGCATATGCTAAGAAGATCGTACAAAAACTCCAAGGTTTCTTTCATCAGGTTGTGACACGTGGATAAGATCAATGGGCATTGTGATATGTTGGTATCACAAAGGGACTTACTTTAGAATTTTCTTACAAGCCAAGGACTTAGATGATTTTATCATTGAATGCTCTTTTTATTGGGTATTTTGGATTTTCCAAAAAAAATAAAAAATATAAGGGTTTAGAATTCTAAACTACGCCTAAGAACTCAAGAGACGGTAATGACTAGATGAAACTGGAATAACCACACTTTGTTTTGCCTCCCTAGGACAACTACGCAAAGAGGGTGCAATCTTTAATGGAGGTGATAACAATTTTCATGTATGAATTAATAATTATTCAAACCGAAGTTAAGCATCCACAATTTGAGAGCTCAGGCTTGTTGATGGTGAAAATGACACAAACAACATTAAAACAAAATATTTCTACTCTATTTCTCCTGAAAAAGAAAGACAACATGTAGTGGCCTAACTCCCAAGGTCCTGGTAGTTGGTTATGAACTGTCTGGTGTCACTCAATCGGTTCATGCAACTGTAATGTTCAAGGGGCCTGTGCTGGTAACAAAAGATTCAAGCAATGACTCATTTTATCAAAATCGTTCTCATAAATAAAGGGGGTTTCAAACAAAAGAAAAATATGGAACAAAGGGGTAAAACAGTAAGTATGAATCAAATTTATCTAGCATCCAGACATATACCTTCAAAAATGAATGTTTTCTAACAAATCAAAAAACCAAATCATGACACAATTTACAGCATAAACTATACCATTGCATGCATCTAAGGTGCTTAATTTAATACCACTATTCTCTTATCACAACTATCTCCAAGATTTCAAAACACACATCCATTCATTGCCAAGGTCATAGATCAACAGACTTTAATAACTTTAATTCAATAATAATCTAACAAGATAATCCTTAAATCTAATTCCTTCAAATGACTTTCATCACTCAAGAAACTTTTATGTTCAGCATAATCACTGCATACAGATAGATTATAACTTATCAGCCTTATCACACAAAACAATTTAATTCTAACACTATATTGCAGGAAAACCTATAATTTTTATTAACTATAAAGTATCCAGTAACAATGTATCTCAGTGATCACTGCAAAATTCTATCTCCTAGCATTAGGTAAGCCAATTCTATTCTCAATTAGTCGACCTTTACAATATGATACCCACAGGGTATTTATAGATATACAAAAATTCGACCTCCACTTCTATTTTAGGTCATCGACCTTTTTAGGAACTAAAATTCTCTTGGAAACTCAAATCGGTTTGATCTTGAGTTCTTACATTAGACATTCAGTTAAACAAGAGTATAGAAAATAGAAGAGAAAAAGAAGTCATGCGCTCCAAAACTGCCAGTTCTGCATGCAACATGCAAAGAAGAAAAAATTCATGCATGCAGGGATTCATGCATGTGAAGCTAGGTCTGCAATGAACTCATCGTAACTAGTGAAGACTTGCTGTAATGTATCTAATTCCAGCCCATCAATCTAGCTATCTTCAAATTTAATTCGATCCAATTTTGTTGCAGAAAACTCCCTCATACCTTTTATCTTTATCAACTCTCTTCTAGCAGCTTTTATTTCTTCCTTGACATCCATTAGTCGATCTATTATCAAATCTTCTCCATCATCTTCTTTCTGCATGAGTCCTCTAAATCTCTCACCCCATTTCTCTTTTATCTGATCCAAAGGCATGCCTTCTTTTGTTAACACATTTACATCTACAATAATAGCAATGACTGCTTCCAGCTCCTCAAACTGCTCAGTCAGATTATTAACAACCTCTTGAATCTTATCCTTATGTTTAAACAAGAAATCGGTTCTAAAACGGAGTATACGAGACGTTTTTCCAACAAAATATTTATTCTCCTCCTCAAGTATTGACTGTTCAAGAAGAGTAGTTAAAGGTAATTCATTAACTTTCTCCAATTTTTTATTGTATTCTTTATACTCTTCTTCTTGTTTCTCTGATGCTTCAATGTATTGATGCATTTCTCTTATTAACCCTTTCGTGCCCTTGTAGGCTTCAAAACCCTCAACCAAAACTTTACCTACCTCCTGATTCAATTTGTCTACCCATATTTCTACCATCTCTGCTTTACCCCTTACCTGTACTAAATCATCTACCTCCTTTTTGCTTAACAAAATAGGAGTCTCAATGGCCGTTACCTGTTGTGATCTCGGAGAGGAGACACTTTTCAAGAATGAATGTAATTGATCCAAATGAGCCTTAAGCTCATCCTTATTTTGTTTATCCTTTATCATTCTTGATTTGGTTGTTGAAGCCACCACATCAATTAGATTCATCTATTGATTCCTAGTGGGCCTTCCCAAGTTGACAGTACTCAACTGATAATTTGTTAGTTGCATGTCCCCTACCTCCTGTTCTATCATTGGCATGGCACATTCAACAACAATCTCTCCTTTATCTTTGAGTCGGGTAGAATGTAGAATCTTGGCCTTCTTTTTAGGCCTCTCTTGTTCAATCCCTTTCATCATATCCTCCCAATTGAGAGGTTGTGAAGGTGTTACTGCCCTTTTCTGTAGATCTAGTTTTAGCCAAGTGGGAGCACATGGAGTAGTAGTCATCATAGAGGAAGAGGAAGCAATAGTAGAAGGTGGTTGCATATTCACTTGGGGTTGAGAGTCAACCCTTGATTTCTCTTCTTGTTCTTGCACTATATGCATCTGCACAAGCTTTTCAGCCTCTTTCCTATCTTCCGGTTCTTGCCTTTTCTTATCTTTCTCTTCTTTCCTCAACCTCTCTCCACTTTTTCTTTTTCCAACCTTTCTTTTTCTAATTTTTCCTTATCTAGAGCTTCTTTTTCTAGTTTCTCTTTTTCTAAAGCCTCTAGTCTTTCCTTTTCTAATCTTTCTGCCTCTAAAGCCTTAAGTTTTTCTTCCTTTGCTTCTTCTTCTTTTTGCTTCTTAACTAGCTCTTTGGCATCCTTTTCCTTTCTTAAACTTTCTACTTCTTCTTATTTTTGGCGAGCTTCCTCTGCAAGTTTTAACTTGGCAACCAAGATTTCTTTTTCCCTCTGGTTCCTTGCCTTCTCTTCCTCAAGGTCATGAATATTTTGTATTAGTTCCAACTTGTCATTCTCTTCTTTAACCTTGATTTCATGTTCTTGTTTCCTTCTTTATCTCTCTACTTCATCAGTTGCTGCCTTAGCTTCAATTTGTCTGGCTTTTAATTGTTGTTGGTGCAGTATAGCATCAGCTTGTACCTTAGCATCCATTTACTTTTGTTTCTCTAAGGCTGTAGCTTTTGCATCAAAATCCTTTTTCGCCTCTTCAAACAGCTTCCATTGATCTTCTTGTGTCAAAATCTGCTCAATATCCTCCTCTAGAGGCACATACTCTTGCATATCTTTTTCTGACATAGTCTCATTTGAATTTGTCCCAACCTCCAGAATTTCCTTCTCCACCTCTTTTCCCTTTGTAGTTTCAACCATACTATGAAGAGCTCCCTCTTGAATTTCTTTACTCTGCTTCTTTGCAAGTGGGACTTGTGTGGATGACTCACCTAATGTAGGTGTTGAAACAGTCGATCCCTTTTGAATAGCTCCTTCTTGTGTTTCTTCTTCATCATCTACCGCCTCAAGTTCTATCTCTTTGATTTCTGAAGGAAGGAACTCCAAAGGATCTTTAGGAGGTATCTTTCTTTTGATCCTTTTGTATCCCTTGCCCTTTTTAGGGGTTGGCCCTTGAGGAGTCTTGGTTCTTAGAAGTAACCATTGCACACTCCTATCCAATACTATCCTTCCAATCTACTTAATATCAATAGTTTCTTCAACATCCTAGTCAATTGGATCTAGGATCTTGGTGCCAATGTTCAAAGTTTCATAGGATGGATCCAATATAATTCCATCATCTACCAATGTGTGAGGAATATTATCTTTAACACCAAGCTATGACATGAGTGTGGCAGACAATCTTTCATAATTCTTCTTTCTTAGATCATACTCATCTTTTCGGTCACTCCAGAAGTCTTCTAATAGATTAGAATGCTTGTCAAATACCAAAGGTAACAAAGCATACATCTTACCCTTTGGATCAAAGTGCCTACGAGATTTGTATAAACCTAACTTCAATTGTGTCAATTCACTACAGACCACCTTTGCTCCTACCAAGTGTTGACAGCCATACTCACCCAGCTTTATGGGGAACTTGTGACATCCTGTTTTATGCTTTATTCCAAACCGAGCATTAACTCCAAGAGCCTGATATACAAACTCCATTAGCACTATCCTGTTATTGCAGCACCTTGGAAGCAAATGTGGATGGCCTTCAAAACCAACTAACCAAAAATACGTGAATTTGGGGTATTGAATGTACCAACATGCCCATTCAAAAATGAATGCCATGGCTTCTTGACTCAACCAGTACCCTCCATCTCCATTCAATTGGTTGATGACCATATATATAAATGCATCATTAACTCTTCTGAAATGAGTCTCAGCAACCTGAAGAGACAATTGGTCATAATGCTCCCACACTTTCTTCTGTCCATCCAAGGCTCCCATTGTTCCCACTCTGTTCAAACCTAGGGAAATACCCAATCTTGCTGCTGCATAAACAATGTAAGAAGTCATAAAGAAGCACTTGGTTTCTCTGATCCTTGTTAGCTGATGATGTATGGCATCAGAGACAATCATTGACCAATCAAACTGTTGTTCACCATTCAAGATGGTTTGAATAAAAGGAAACATCCACTCCTTAAAGTGAAATGCATCCCTCTTCCCAAATACCCTAGAAAACATCAAGATTAAGTTGACAATTCTTTATGAAATTCTGCTCTCTTTGGTTGATCATGAAGTTTGAGCAGAGACTTCTTCTCTATTATCAACCATTTCTTATTCAAATGAGTTTTATTGGATGCTTTATACTTGCTATACTTCTCTAGGGCCTCTACCTCGGTTATCTGCACCAAGTTCTTATGATCCGGAACACTAAATATACTTTGAAACATCTGAGGAGTAAGATCAATGATCACATTATTTTATGAATCCATGCATAGTCTTGTAGCAGGATTGTAGGCACTGGCTATTGTCAAGATCAACTCCGAGCACTAGACTGACAAAGGAAATAAAGTGATATGGGCCAAGCCAAAATCAGCAATTCTTTGTGTCCTTCCTATTATATTTTCCCATTCCGCAAAGGTTTCTTCATATAGCTCTTCAAAATTGTATTGACCCAAATTGGTATCAGTGATATCTGACCAATCTGATTCTACTTTACTCACTTTCAGAACAGGACTCATGTGATAATACCTTAAGGTATAAGGCAATTGTTTTGGCTTGAGCTTCTTTGGTTTAGGTGTTGCCTTTGATGTTCTTGTAGGCCAGTTCCTTCGAGCAGCTTCCCTTGATGTTCCTGACATCCTTCAACTTTCCTGCAAGAAAAACCTCTAATTAGATCTTTAAATATCACCACAAAACATGCTTTAAAAACCATACCTTTCATATATGCACCGGAGGCGGAACCAGGCAGAAACATAGTCTAAAATAGTCTCTTTTAAACAACACTGTCGGACTCGGAGCCAAAACCGATATAGATATTTCACTAACAATGAACGGGCTCAGAGTCGGAACCGGGAAGGTGATCGGAACCGGGATCGGAATGAAAAACGGATTTTTTTTTTTTCTTCAGATTTTTATATTTTCATATTCTATTTCCATTCCACCTCTGCTTCCATCTAGGTTATCGTTATTTCAAAAGAATACTTCTCATTATACGCGGAGCCAGAGACGGGATGGAAATGGAATAGATATCTTTTGCAAAATAGAATTCTCAAGTTCAAGATTGATTTTGATCCCGTTTCCACCTAGGTTGACCATGACATCATCAAAGATTTTATTGATTTAACACACAACTCCATGATTAAAACTAAGGTCATATTAAATGAAAAGAGGCTTTAATAAGACTATACTCGTATGACCATGGACAATGACTGTATTTTAGGGTATCATATTTTAATCATTTAAATGTGATCACAAAAACACACGAAACCCTAATCTAACAAACACGATAAAACTAGGACACAGATTTTAAACCTTGCCATTTTACAAGATTGAATGCACAACAAAACCGTAAGTAAAAATGATGAATCTAACCCTAACTTACTGTAAAAAAAAACATGAATTTAATCTACCTCACTGTAGTTCCCTAATTTTAACCAATGCCATTTAAAACCCTAATTTAATCCAGCTTACTGTAAATCAAAATAGCACGACGCGGTCACGACTAAAACGTGAAAGGGACCATCCCCTAAAACACAAAGAATCAAAAAACAACAACACAAGAAACAAAGAATAAACTAGACAAACAAAATAAAGCAAGAACCTACTCAAACAATCATACCAAGAACCATAGATCCATTTAAAAATGAAAATGATTCAAAGCACGAGCAGATATAACAAACACAACAGTAAATAAACAAAGAACAACTACAATAAGAAACCCTACCTCAAACACAAAAGAACCCAGCTAACCTTCTGAACTAATTCGCAAGCAATAATCTCCTTCCCCTTCAATCGATTCGCTAATATGGACTCCACAGCAGCTCTATTTCACTCTTCTAGTTTTCAATAATGATAATGATGATTGGTTTAATCCTTAATGAAGGTAAAAATCTAAGCTCTTACCTACACCAAGTTGTTGTCATTAATGCATTGAATGCAATTAAGGCAGAGTCATAACTGAAAGAGAATGAACACTTCTCTGTAATGCAACTTCATTCAAACAGTCAACGACCCAGAAAATGACGAGGGCAGAACTAAATATGGAAATTGATTCAAAACTTTAAGAAATTTCCAAACTTCATTCCCATTCTGGGTCGGGGTCCGATAACAAAACACAAAATGAAACCAAATAGAAATAGTAAAACAAAATACCGACATAATAAAACTTAACAAAAGGATAAAGACTTAAAACAAAAGTTTCAAAAAGCGAAGACGGAGACGGGATGGATTATGATTTTTCAATTTTCAATAAGCACCAACTTAACATCCACTCCAGTTTTGATTCTGATAAAGACAAAAAAATCAACAAAGAAAGACCGTCGGGATGGGACTCAGAATGAGTTTTGAAATAAGTTCCAGAACCCGATTTGGTTCTAGTTCCGGTTTCTACATACTAAAACAAAAATAAACAAAGTTTTGGAAGCAAAACGACTCCAAACTTTGTTTGAAAATCAACAAAAGATCATTACATTAACAAAGGGGGACCCATTTTGATGAAGGCAAAAGATGGGGTGGTTATGCAAGGCATATCAAGGCTAACTTTGCACATTGAATAAAAATCATCTATCCAATAAAATTATGAGCTAAATTTCATCAACCACTACTATCAGATCTTTCATTCACTAACAAACATTTAAATAGAAATGCTAAATTAATCTTAATCTAGGTGTTGAAGGAGAATATGTAACCTTGCACACCACTTGAAAATAAAAGTGATTCTAAGCAAATCTTTTGCAAGAGATTTTATTAACAGAAATGATATAACGCAACAATCTCATACTACTCACTTCACAAATTGAAAATGAGAGTATGCAATTTTATATAGAGTTTTCATAAATAAAAGAGTGGCCCAGATTAAAATGAGCCAATGGCCAAGATTAAAACAAATAAACACTAATTAGGGTTTCCCAGAATAACATTAGTAGACTATGAGTTGACAAAGGGTGAGTTGGCGCCCGAAGCTAATTTCAAGGAAGCACGTCCCTATCTTCTCGAGTTGTCATGTGTTTGATGAATCTGGACACGATAGAGGCAACCTCTTCCATAGTAATCTATGGGAGTATTCTGATCCTAAACTCCAATATGTCCATGCTTTCGGCACACTTGGCAAAGATGTCCTCGCACTCTGACTCGATCCTCTCAAAGACTTCTTGGATGGCCAATAAATTCACCATTCTAACCCAGTTATGCTTCAAGATAGGCCCTACAATAGAAAAGAAGTTGTCCCACACCTTATTCTTCAAACCCTCTAGTTGCAGATCATTCTCTTGTATGACCTCCTTGTCTAGTATGTCGGCAACCATGTTGAATATTTTTCTCTGGATCTCTCTAACCTGTTCCTCCACTCTGAATCCATCAACCTTCACTCTTTCCAAAACCTCTCCTCATACCGTCAAAGTCCAATACCATGTATGGAAATCATAGGCTGTGTCTACCACAATGATGCCTCCATCAATCAATTCCTACTTCAAGACCCCTTTCAGAATCTTAAGCCACGTAATTATCCTTTCATGCATATCCGGAAGACCATCCCACATTTCTACCAAGGGAGTCAATCTTGAATGAAATGAGGTAGTTTCACAATAGACCAATGCCAACCTTTCTAGGAAGGTATCTACTTCTGTGCCTTTGACCACTATCCATTCTTTGGGCTCTCTGGTTGTGACCATTTCCTCCTTTATGTCCTTTTTTTCTTCCTGTGAAGAATTCAGGAGAAGGGGAGCTACAATGTTATCTTGATCAAGCAGCTTGATCAGATATTGTATGTACTCTTCTAGGCACTCAATCTCATGTTGGCAGTCTTTCCTCTTTGCCACCTACTTTTCCAACCTCGACTTGATGGTGGACACTGAAATGTCTAGATCTTCAACTTCTTGCCCCTTTGTGGTTGGACCCAAATCGATGGTGGTGATAGCATATTCATATGGAGCTATATCTTCCTATGACTTGTCCACCATTGGCATTGCAATCTGTAGAGATTGATTTTTGGCTTCATCCCTTTGTATAGTGGAGAAATTCTTAGTCGACTTCTTGATTGAAACTTGTTTGAGTCTGGCTAAGAAGTCTGCAACATCATCCTCTTGATGCACTTCAACTGGTACCTATATTTTCATTCTCTCGTTTAACCAAGAAGGGATTGTGATTTTCTCTATGCCATCCTCCTCCAGTATGCTTTCTCCATTTGGAGCATCCAAAATTCCTCAAAGGGTTGAAATCGTTCCTTCGTGAAAGTCATCATTTTGGGCACCTATCTCATCATCCAACCCTAGTATTTTCGTTCCTATGGGGGATGGTGGCTCATCATCATTTAGCTGAGGCTCTATATTATCCTCGGGAATCAGGGAAGGGTTTCTAATTTTTTCCAATGAATCATCAAGGGTGGTCAATATCTTGTTGATTTTTCTGGACATGGTAGAGCGTGAAGGCTCTATCCTTGTTTGTTTCTGAGCAGGGTCCTTTTCCATAGCTATTTCTTTCATTTTCCTTGAAGAGTGGACTCTATCAAATCCACGCCATGGGATGCTTCCGCATTCGAAGAGTAAGATTATGTTTTGCTTAACCTATCATAGGTAAGTGTCACCTTCATCCACCTCAACTCTTGGATCTGTTGATCGATCCACCATTGAGAGTACTTGGTGTTTGGTCTCATCAAGGTGTTCAAGTTGGCATGTTTGGGTTCTGACCATCTTACAGCAGGCAGGGGCAAGCTCTCATCAAAGCACAATTGTACCTGCTTTCCATCATCCTCAAGCTAATCAAGCACTTGGTAAAGTTCAATTGCCCTCATCAAGCTAACCGGCAGTCTGGACCAAAGTCTTCATCTAACCTCATATTCATCTGCAGTGTCTACCCAAAATTCCTCCAATTCAACCCTATGTCTGTACTTTCTCCCATTCATAGTCTTAATATGATAATGTGGGTCAAATTTATCTCTAGACTGATAAGTGGTGAATGGGTATCATTGTATTTCTAACCTAGCACTCTCAGTTGCCTACGCCGATGGACACATTTCTAGCATGTTCCCTATGAAGAAGTGAAAGGTGATTTCCGCCTTCTTTTTTTTCCTTTGGAAGCTCTAATATTCCTCCAACCGTCTCAGCACCTCAAGCAGGACCATCTTGTTACTAGGAAATATAGACAATCAGTATGGATTCCCAGTGAATCCCTAGATTCTGATATACGTGTATCTCAGATATTGGATGAACCAAGACCCGTATTTTTTTATTAGACTCTTGGCTTCATGAGATATCCATTGGTGCATTCCTCCTTGAAGTATTTTGGTTATGTAAATGAGGAATGCATCATGTGCCCGTCTGAAGTGGGATTTCTCACTTAGTTGAAGTTGTGGATAGAAATCATAGAACTTCAGTTTATTCTCCCCATTGCCAACTATGCCCTTACAGATCAAGCCTGCATACATGTATGTCCTAGCCAACATGTAGATGACGTAAGAGCTCATATAGAATGTCTTGGTCTTCTCAAGGTTAACCAGGTGCTCATGGAGACTATTTCTTATCATGCGAGACCAATTGAACATTTTGACCCCCTGAGTGATATCCTCAATAAAATAGTACATCCAAGTCTCGAAAGGCACGTCTTGAGGGTTGCCAACTATTTCGTTCAAGGGAAAATGATATCTCCATAATCCTCTTTGAATTTTGTGCACAACAGCTTCTTTGGCTTCTTCTTGGCTGACGCTCTTGGTTTCTCCAGCCATAACTTATTAACATTGGTGGCACAAAGGTCAAGGTTTTTGTAATATAATTTATTCGTATCCTCCTTAGTTTTGTAGGTTGTCTTGTGATATGTGGGGATGCCGAAGGCCGCTTGTATGGCTAACTCTCCAAGGTAAGCTAGTATTCTTTCATCAGGTGCGGAAATTTGATTATCTTTTGCATTATAGTGAAGGGCACACTCTAATATCAACTCAGCACATTCAACTGCAGGTGGGAATCTGACATCTTGAACAATTCCATTTCTCATCATCCTTATAGAAATAGGTGTCAGCAAGAATCCATCATGCTCGTTCATCCTTCATTTGAATTCCTTGAGGTCGATGTGTCTAAGGTTGGTGTCTGTAAGATTCTTCCATTTTGAATTAATTTTGGATTCAGGGTGTAGCCCCTTACTTGCGAACTTCATTTGTGCTTGTCTTGACGGCTCTCCCCGGGTGGTCATCAACCTACAAATACAAAATAATTAACATTAATACAAGAACTTTAAAAATTTGATTATTCTGGGATGTTGATAAATTCGTACTTTCAGCTTGTTTAAAATATAATCTTTTATGAAAAAGAAACCTGAAAGTGAAGAAATTTGCTAAGTATTGGACAAGTCTCGTGTCAAAATTACTGCAGAAGATTAGAAAAGAATAGAAGAGACTTGTCAACTGATTTTCAAACCTTCAAGAGTATCCTCTCACAGTGAATCACTTCCAACTTCTAAAAAATTGATCAAAGAAGTGTTCCAATATGCTAAGAAGTGCGACTTTCAAAAAAGAAGTAATTTATTTCTTCCTAAAAATCATGTCCTTCAGTATAAAATTACCTCTTCTACTAAAAAAATAACGTTACTCTCAATATTTCTCTTTCCAAAAATTATCTCTTGCAGATTTGAGAGAGCTAACTTCAACTCAGTCGAATTTGTGAAAAATGAGTTGCTGAAAATCATTATATGGCTGAGAAGTGCAATTTTCCTCAGCAACTACTTTCTTTTTCTTAAGTTTCTCTCAATTTTAGAAGCTTTTTATTTTCCTCGATTAGTGAGTTTCTAATTCTTTTCAAAATCATTAAGGCAAGTTTCTAATTTCATCTTGGCGCCACCTCTATCTAAAATCTTTCCTTTTTAAATTTGCCTAAGTGTTGAACACTTAAAATCATTGGAAAATATTAAATTAATCATTAAAATTAATTTTCCAACCCGTTTAATCCTTGAATCACAGAAAAATTCAATTTCGTCTAAGGAAAATTAATTATTCCTCCAAGTAATTTCCCATTTTCTCCAGGCATCGAATATTTTAATTAAAATTCCCTAAGTGTCAAAAAATAATTAAAATATCCAAGTATAAAATTTCCAACCCATGAAATATTTCCAACCCATTAAAATATTGATACTTGGCCAAAATTGTTTATCCATGGCTAAATATTTAATTTTCCAATCATCTGCCTAGCCAAAATGTGCTTAATGTTTTCTCTGCCAATTTTCAACTTGTTGGGCAGACTCCAGACTTCCCTAGACATCCATACTTAGTCAAAAGTTCCATTTTCTCTCTCCTTCTGGGTTGGGCGAACTTGGAGATTTCTCTACCATTTTGTAATTTTATTCATGCCTTAGGAATTTCTTCAGGTTGAGAGGGGTAGAATTCATGTTTGTCTTTCCATTCATTCTTTCGTTCATGCCTTAGTATTTCATTTTGTCATGTCGAGGAGTGAATTTCATGCTAGCTTGATCTCTTCTCTCTCTAGGCATATTTTTTATCCATGCCTTAGGAAAATTTCCTCTCCCCAAATTTGGGCAAACTTCATGCTCTCCCTATCATGGGCGCACTTGGCATCTTACTTGTCCAAGGGAGGATTTCACGTCTTGTCTTGCCATTCACTTGGCTTGGGTGGACTTTGAAGAAGGCTTGCCATCTTTCCAGACTTCATGTTACTCTTTTTCATGGGCGCACTTGGCCTCTTACTTGTCCAAGGGCAGACTTGGACATATCTTTGACATGGGCGGACTTGGTGAGTCTTCTTTCCATTCACCTTTCTCTCTAGGGTGGACTTTATGTCTTCTCTTCCAAGGGCGAACTTGGCACTTTCTCATTCCATTTACCTCTTTCTCTAGGACGAACTTGGAGGCTTGCCAAGACATGGAAGACTTCAACCTCTCTCCTTCCAAGGGCAGACTTGACCCTTCCTTGTGCTATGGAAAACTTCAACCTCTCTCCTTCCAAGGGTAGACTTGACCCTTCTTTGTGCTATGGTGGACTTGGAGGCTTTCCAAGACATGGCGGACTTCAACCTCTCTCCTTCCAAGGGTGAACATGACCCTTCCTTGTGCTATGGCAGACTTGGAGGCTAACCTTGCCAGGGTGGACTTCAACCTTGGCTTGCCAGTGTCTACCTTTGGCTTGAAAAAGGAAAGGATGAACTTCATGCTTGGCCTACCATTTCTTCTCATGGGTGCACTTCACCAAACAGCCACTTTTGCCAATTTTTTACCATTTATCTTGATTTTCATGTTGATTTCTCTCAATCTGGAGGTGTGTTGACTTCATGACCAGTGGGATCTCAAAATATAAACTTTTCACAAAATAGACACTTTCTAAAAATAGAAAAAAATAAAAAAAAGTATCCCTAAAAAATAGGAACTCCAAAATGGCCTAAAAATGCTAAAAATAAATAAAGCAAAAAGCAAAAAAGTAGAATCCCTAAAATATAGGAAGTGTCAGAAATAACCAAAAGCACAGGCGATCCTCATCTTCCAAGACTTTTAAGCCCTTCCATGACATTTAGGCACACAAATGGGTTCAAAATCCTAACTCGGCCAAACTGACTCTCAAAAATTACTCAAATTCTAAACTCCAAACTGGCAATGCAGAGGGTGAAACCAAAAACTTGGGGGTCCCCATTTGCGATGGGGCGATGTGTGAAATAGGTCACAACACTACCCTTATAGGATTGAAGTCTAACACATCTCTCTAAGGATTGGATCTTGTTGAATTGGCTTTAATGATTGCTTAGCTTGATGCTTGAATGATTGAAACCTACATCACAATGTTAGGTCCAAAACATAATATGAACACACATGATGATGTGATATTGATTGTTGTTGTATATGCTTGATAAATATGCTCTTTAATGCTCGTGACAAAAAAAAATTCTCTTAGGATTTATCTCTTAAACTCTTAAGATTTGAATTGATAAAATAACTATGTATTTATAGGTGTTTAAATAATTTCCTAAAAATTACATTCCATAAGCCGACATTTCAAACTTGAATTTGAATCATTAAAATTTTGGTGTAAGTTTTTTATCTTCCTAGTGGGTTAATTTATTTTCCCTTAGTCCTAGATTTTCCCTACACTTAATAACTAGGACATAAGTGATGTGGTGTCACCTTCCTTAAAGGGTAGAACACATTCCACTTTTGGTGGCATCCTCCACTTTTGGTGGACATCTCCACTTTTGGTTGTCCATCTCTATTTTTTGTGGTTGATTCCTATTGGTTGGATTTTCCACCTACCTCCTCACCTAAGTTCTATATAAACTCACTACTTAGCTTGTATTTGCATCCATTCTTAAAATATTCTTGAATCCATTCATTCTCTTGAATTGTTGCATACTTTGGCATACATGCACTTGATGCATGCAATCATTATTCATCCATCTTTTCTTTGTATCTTTTTATCTTTGAAGCTCTTAATGCATTTTTTTCACATCAACATTGCATAATCTCTCAGAGTCCTAGTTTGCATTCTTATGTAATTTTTATTTTCTCTTAAAAAATTCCTTGGGTTATTCAATCTATTTCAAATTTCTAACATGATATCAGTTATTTCATTTTGAGAAATCTAAGTTCTTATATTACTGATTGAGATTGAGTTTCTTGTAAAAATCTTGTAAATTCTCATATGATCTCTTGCGATTTGGGGAGTTAGAAAGGATTTGCAATGATCTAATAACCTCTTCATATTACATATATGTTTTGTGAGATCCAGGTGATTGCAACCTTTTTGGTTATACTCACAGCATTTTTTGACTATTCCAACATGTCCAGAAGGCTCGAGAAATTCAGATTTGGCTTTTCTTTCATCCAAATTGGAGATCATTGGACAAAGTTGCAAATGGGTGTTTGAAGTACAGATTTGCAAAAAAAAAAATTACTAGATTATTTTCGGGTCAAACGGAAATTTCAAATTGCTTTCAGAAGGACCAAAAACCCCTATTCCCATATAAAATTTGTCTATTTTAGACTAATTTTATTTTTGGCAATTTTTTCTTTTGCTAGGGGGTCGTCACTGTACGCAAAATTCAGCCTATTTTTTAAAAAATTCATAACTTTTAACCACGGTGTCTGTTTTTTGCAAATGAGATATTGTTGGAAAGTTGGAGATGAGAAATTTCCATCTATAAATTTTTTGAAAAGTAATTTTTCCATTTTCTATCAGATATTGCAAGTTGAAGTTGTTGTTGCATTTTTATTCAACGAGCCATAACTTTCGCCTCGAAGCTCCATTTTTTGGAAATGAATAGGCATTGGAAAGGTATTGAAGAGAAATACATAGCTACAAAGCTAATTTTTCTATATTTTATCTCATATTCATTATGTATTAGAATTTATAGTTTTGGTCATTATGGGCCTATTGAGCATTATATCTTGGAAAAGGCTCTGTAAATGCACTAATCATAAAGTGAAAACATTGTAATATCTTGGGGGGGTGATTTTTGTGACTAGTGGAAAGGGAGGGTGTCTCTTGTTGTCTCTTTTTTTATTGACTTAAAGTTTTTTTGTATCAATCTTGGGGGGATTATATAAAATAATTGTAATCACGAACTAAAATAAAGTTCCATTTATGGGGGGGTTAAGCATGTCTCTTAAAAATTATTTCCATCCTTTTGTTGTCAAGCTAACTTCAGATAACTATTTTTCCTGGAAACAAGGGATAACGAATCATTACCTTGAGTAGGATCTATTGCCCTATCTCCTTGGACTCTTTATTGAGCCAAGAGACTATGATCAGAAGAATGCATGGTTTAACAATAATGACATAGTCTATGGACTAATATTTCTCACTATTTTTGAGGATATCCTACATCATGTAGAGCACATTGAGTGCCCTTTCATTTCTTGGAACATTATTCAGAAATTGTATGGAGACATTAGATCTTCATCTGAAAGTGATATTTCCTTGGAAAACCAAGCTATTGTGGATGATATACATACTTGTGTTTCCCCATCTTTTGTGGACACATCTTATGAGGATGATCAATTCATTGATACCTCATCACCATCTAATATTTCAGATTCAGATTCCATAAATGCTTCTTCAAGAGCCTCCAGTGATACATTGTAGCATGATCAATTATGTTTTTTGGATTTAGTTCAATGGGACCAATTTCTACTAGACATTTCTTGTTTGTTTGTAGAGTCATTAATTTTGGATCTAGATGACACTATTGAGGACATACATCTTCTCTTTGAGGACGTCTCTTTTTTCCTTACATCTAATGTTTCTACTTTAGGGTTTAGAGTTGCTTCTTTTAAAGTTTTGAATGACTTCTTGCAGCAAGATATCTATAGTCTTCCTGATTTAGCTTGGGATGATCTCTTGATAGGTATTTCAGACATGTTTATGGAGACACATATTATAGATTTGGAAGAAACTATTGAGTTTATTCATCTTCTCTTTTATGAAGATGATTCTTCTTCAATTTTTGTAAGGGGACACTTTGACCCTCTTGTTAATTCTCTACATGATCATTCATCATAGTTTGACATGAGTGTGGACACTTTGGATCATCATTTGGAGAAGACATCTTTAGAGGAGATACTTGAGTCTTTGGATGGTGTTCCACATTAGTCTCTATGAGATTTTTATTTGTCATCTTTAGTAGTGTGGCCTAGAATGCCTAATTTTTATTGTAGCAGCTTTCAACATCAACATGGGAATAGTTGAGCTAACTTCAGAGACTTCATTCATTCTATAATTTCTTCCTACATATTCCTTTCAAGACTTGGGAGATAGTATGCATACACCTTTGGTTGTGTCTCTTCCTAAGGGGAGGAACTTTTTTCGACGATCGTGGACCATCTTTTGCATTCAATTTTGAGCTTCAACCATTGGATCTCTTCAGGGGGCTACTTAGTCCTTTTCTTCTAACTCTATTCTAGGGAGTGTTCTCTCTCTATTTGTGGGGGAATTTTATATGCACATGGGTACCTAACATGGCTTCATTTACCAAGACCCATAATATTTTGCATCCTCCTAAGTTGTGCTTAAAGGGGGGTGTTTGTGTAGGTTTTTATTTTCCTAGTGGGTTAACTTATTTTCCCTTGATCCTAGGTTTTCCCTACACTTAATTGAGCTTTCTTAAGATAATAAAGTGAGTTTATTATTTAATAACTAGTAGATAATTAATGTGTTGTCACCTTCCTTAAAGGGTGGAACACATTCCACTTTTGGTGGTGATGTAGGAGCATCTAGTAGTGTAGGGAAATCTTACATCACCCAAATAAAATGTTTTCTTTATTTTCTTTAGTTATTTTGAGTTCTAGGATGGCACTTAAGGGGCATAAGATAGTCATGAGTCAAAAATAGAAAAAAATGGTCATTTACTATTTTAAGATTTCCTAAATGGGCTCATATGGACCTGAAAATTTACCCAAAGGAGCAAAGTTGAAAAAAAATTCTAGTCGCAAAAGAATCACCTCAATACCCTGAACGGTTTGGGAGAAATTAAAGTTTTTGTCCCAAGAAATTTCTCCAATGCAACTTCAAATTGAAATATAAAACTTTAGAGGCCCTGAAATAGCTTGAAAAGTGGTTGAACCGACCTATGGTAGGTTTGTACGTTATAGATCTCCTCAAGAGCTTTCCAATGATATGCAATAATAGAAAATCGGACACCTGGATCAAAATTTATGGCTACGTGAAGGTGGTCCTCTAAAAAGTGAATTTCATTAAAAAATTCTTCCTAGGCCAAAAACCAAACGACAAGACTTTTGATGCCAAAACAAAAGGGAAATTTGAACTTTCTAGAACATTCTAGGGCATTTATGGGGTAAAATAAAAGGGTTAAGTGGGGGTTGTAGAAGGTGGCTCCATTAGTGCAAATTGTGGCTCCAAATAATAGTTTTTCCAGAGTTGATTTTGTTGTAATGAATCAAGCCCATGAGGTTGTAGCATGTAAGCTTTTAATTTGTAATTTCATTTTTCTGAAAATAATTGAAAGTGGGTTATTTTGTGTCTTGCATCTTCTATGTTGGTATCTATTGTTGTGTTTGTGTGGTTTTGGCGGTGTAGCCCTCATCAAATGGTATCAAAGAACGAGTTCTTGAGTGTGTAGATAGATCGTCGAATGTGAGGTAGTTTACACCAGGACTTGTGGTTGTGGGTTTGTGAGAGAAGATGCCTCCACAAAGAAACCATGGTGGAACAAATGTTGGGGTAACAAAAGAGGGTTTTAGAGCCCTCAAGAGACAAGTTCGAGTGTTAAAGGAGGAGCTACGTAGAGGAGTTGTTGTCAAAAGAAGAGATGAAAGTGAGGATGAGGTTGAAGATGACGAGCCATTCAAAGAGGAACCACAAGATTTAATGGATCTTGGAGAAGTTAGATTGATTAGGGCCATTTCAAAGATTGGAAAGAGGTCGAAGATAAAAGTTTCTAATTTTTCTAGAAACCTAAATCCAGAGGAGTTGATTGATTGGATCAATGACATGGAAGAGTATTTTGAGTATAGGAAATAGAAGACCTAGATAGGGTCAAATTTTCAAAGGCCAAATTGAAAGACCACACTAGCATATGGTGGAAAGAAGACCAGTTGGAAAGAAATAGAAGAGGAAAAGAGAAAATAAGAAGATGGGATTGGATGGTGGAAAAACTAAAAAGACAGTTCATTCCTAGGGACTATGAGTTGAATTTGTTGAAAAATATGCAAGGCTTGAAAGAAGCAGGAAAATTAGTTAAGGAGTATACAGAAGAATTCTACCGAGTCTTGATCAGAACAGGTAATTTTGAGGCCAACAAGGAGAAATTTGTTTGTTACATAAATGGGTTAAAGCCAAGCATTCAAGAAGAGTTGAGTCTGGTAAGAATGTCTACCATTGAAGATGCATATCAGTTTTCTTTGAAGGGAGAGGAAAAGTTGAACAAAAGCTTTGAAAGCAAGCAAAGAGGTGGGGGTGATGGTGGAAAGACTGTTGGATGTTCATATAGAGTTCAAAATGAAGATCAAAAGAAGGGTGAAGGATCCAGTAGCAACCAAAACCAAAAAGGAGATAACACCTACCAACCTTGTGATCGGAATAATGGATACCAAAGAGGAAGAGGACGATCTGGATGAGGAGCGGGAAGAGGAGGATTTCATGGAACCTATTTCCAATGTGGAGAAGAAGGAAATAGAGCCTACGAGTGTCCTCAACATGAAGGAAGTAAAATTAGAAGACTTGAGGGTAATGCACTAGTTGCACATGTAGATGAAGATGTTGAGCCTTGTTGAATGAGGAGAAAGAGCTAACTCAAAGGAAGAATTTTTTTCATACTAGATGTAAGTGTGAAGGTAAAGTTTGCAATTTTATTATTGATGGAGGTAGTACTGATAACCTTGTTTTAGAAGAGATGGTTAGTAAGTTGTGGATGAAGAGAAGAAGGCATCCAAATCCATACCAGATAGTGTTGCAGAAGGATGATAAAGATTTGGTAAATGAACAATGTATGGTAAAGTTCAAGATTGGAAATTGCCATGATGAGGTATTGTATGATATTATGCCTATGGATGTTTGTCATATGTTTTTAGGCAGACCATGGAATTTTGATCAATGAGCAATACATGATGGACATGCCAACACCAATTCTTTGACAAAAGATGAGGTCCATCGTAAGTTGAAGCACTTGAAAGAGGTAGAGGAAAAGGTATGTAGTAATGTAATAATTTTTTTGGTTGATGGAAGAAAGTTCCTAGAAGGTATAAGGCATGATCATATGTGTTTTGCATTGATCCCTAGAGTTGATAAAGAAGATACTATTGATATACCTGTAGAGGTTTCAGATTTGTTGAATGAGTTTCAAGCTATTATTTTTGATAATGTACTTGAAGGTTTTCCTCCAATAAGAAATATTAGTCATTAAATGGACTTGATTCCTAGAGCGAGTTTACCAAATAAGGTAGCTTATTGTATGACTCCAATAGCAAGTGAAGAGTTGAATAGATAATTGCAATAGCTATTGTGGAAGGGATTGATCAGAGAGAGTTTGAGTCCATGTGCAGTACTTGTAGTACTAGCACCAAAGAAGGATAGGGAATGGCACATGTGTATAGATTCTAGAGCCATCAACAAGATCACCATCAAGTATAAATTTCCCTTGCATAGAATGGATGACATTATGGATTGTTTGAGTGGAGATGAGTACCTCACCAAGATATATTTGAAGAGTGGATATCACTGGATCTGGACTAGAGAAGGAGATGAATGGAAGACAACCTTCAAAACCAAGGAGGGCTTGTATGAGTGGTTAGTCATTCCTTTTGGGCTAACCAATCCACCAAGCACATTTATGTGACTTATGAATGAGGTATTGAAAGACTTTTTGGGAAAAAAATTTATTTCTTATTTGGATGATATTTTTTTTTTCAATAAGACATTGGAGGAGCACTTGATACATATCCAAAGAGTTTTTTAGAAGCTAGGGGGGGAGAAGTTGTTGATTAATTTGAATAAATATAGTTTTGTGAAGAGAGAGTTGGTGTATCTAGGATTTATTGTCTCAATAGAGGGTCTTAAAATGGATCTAGAGAAGATGGGAGCTATCATTGAATGGCCTACCCTGAGGAGTGTTACAGAGGTAAGATCATTTCATGGTCTAGCAATTTTTTGCAAAACGTTTATTAAGAATTTCAGCAGTATTTGTGCACCTCTAACTGAAGCAATGAGAGGGGGTTGAAAGGATTTAAAATGGACTGGAGGAGAAGAAAAGATTTTTGATATGTTGAAGAATAAATTCATAGAGCAGCCTATTTTGGAACTTCCAGATTTCAATAAGGTCTTTCAGGAGATTTTGATGCTAGTGGCATTGCCATAGAGTTTGTTTTGAGTCAAGAAGGTAAGTCGGTTTCCTATTTTAGTGAGAAGTTGAATGATGCTAAGAATAAATATTTTTTCTATGATCAATTGTTTTATGCTATAGTTTAGGCCTTGAAGAAATGGAGACACTATTTGTTGCCAAAAAAATTTGTTTTATATACAGATCACCAGGCTTTACAATATCTCAATAGTCAAGAAAATTTAAATCAAAGGCACTTAAAATGGGTTGAGTTTTTGCAAAGTTATACTTTTCTTTTGAAGCACAGGAGTAGGAGGTCAAACAGAGTTGCAGATGCCTTAAGTAGAAGGAATTTGTTTTTGATAAAGATTAATATAGAGGTTGTTGAGTTCAATGAACTCAATACTTTGTATTCTAAAGATTGAGACTTTGCAAAAGCTTGGAAGGCTTGCTTGGAACTTGTTACATTGGATAGGACAAGATGGTTGATTTCTTAATCCAATATGGGATGTTATTTAGAGGAAGCAAATTGTGCATTCCAAGGAGTTCTATGAGAGATAACCTAATCAAGGAGAAGCATAACGGAGGATTGGCTGGACATTTCAGTTGAGATAAGACCATTGCTCTGGTGAGTGAGAATTGTAGACACAAAAAAAATTGTTCAATTTATCCTCATTTAACTTTAATTTTATTCAGGCATTGGCTATATCCTTAATATGCCGTATAATTTCATTTTTATCTATTATTCATCTCATTCCATTCTTCTTTTCATATCTTCCATTGAATTAATCCAATAAATATTATTCCATCCTTTTCACATGCACCTTATATCTGTTGATGGTGTTTTTTGCACAGCAACAACTCAGACAAAATATGATATCCTATCCCTCTTGAAATGTTAATCTCTATGGACAAAGAGATAACCCCAAGGTCTCTAATGTCAGGTCTTGAAAAAACAAATAAAACAACTCAGAGATAATGTGAAAATGTTGGTAATCACAAAGGGACCTTACTACAAGAAAATACTGGACTCGAATTTATCAGATCTAGCAATATATTGATACTTCAAAACCTAAAATTAACCCAGATAATAAAACAAATAACAAAAGATAAAGGTTTCAGAGATAATTCTAAGACTAATTATAACCCTAGGATTGACAATGCATAAGATAAAATGCTCAAAATGGACCAATCTCTTAGAAACTACTTCTTGTTTAACCCACATAAATATGCAATCTTATAGAAATAGTGCAATCTTCTAAGGTGTTAAATATTTCCAAATCATGCATATTCATTAAAGACAACCCTATTGTAATTGAAATGAACAAACATTCATAATTGAACTAAGCACAGTTTTAAGTCGAGGCTAACTTTCCAAAGCAGCTAACAATCAACTAACTACAAAAATTATGGACTAGAGATTGTTGCAAACACTTCAAGCATAAAACCCTAAACATTATCAAATCATCTAACATTAAATAAACTTAAGCAATTTTAAAGATAGAATATCAAGAACCATGCCAGATAAAACTCAACACAAGAAAGGCACCAAATCACAATGTCTTTACTTGTATTAAATTATCCAAGGTAGCAACAATTTCAGTCTTCTGTTACAACACTTGCTTGAAGATAAACTAAACTCTAATTCTTTCTCTTACAATTCCCTCTAATGTCAAATTCTTCTAGCTTCTACCCTTACAAATGAGGCATAACACAAAAATTATGAGAACCCCCTAGGATATGTTGGCCAAATTAGGGTTTACAATGATAAATGCCACACAACAGGTCGGCCAAAAGATACTTGAAAATAATATGAAATGTGCAATTTGCACCAATTTCATCCAAGTCGGCCTGGGGTCTCCAAAAACTTGATCCAATGCATGCAAAGGAAGAGAAGAAAATAATGGGGAAGCACAAATTCTGATGTTGCCTTGCATTAACTACTTCCCCCCTTTGTCCTTAGCATGCTCCACCTTATCATGTACCATCAATAATACTTTGTCCAATTCGGCAATGGGTGGCATAGGAAAAACCATAATTCTCCTCTCAAGAGAATTGATGTCATCTCTTGAATATTTTACGACTTTATCTCAATCATCCTTATTTGTTTGATACCTATCACTGACTGCAATGTAAGTTGCAGCATCATCTAGCTGATGCTCAGTAACAGGGCCCCCATTGATTGGAGAATAGATGTAGACACCGAAAATTGGTCTAGGCCTATGATTACACATTCGACATAATTTTCTACATTCCATTGTCATGATTAAATAATGTTTATTATTTAATTAACCTTTCTAACAAATATTTCCTCTATTAATTAAATACCCCTTTTTAATTAATTCATTAATTCATTATTAACCTTTATTCAACTTGATTAATTAAATAAGTCATATTTATTTAATTGTGTTGCGAACTAATTAATTCTTCCCCGTTTATCTATCAATTAAATAATTTATTATTTAATTACCCCTTTATCATACTTTTCCAACTATAATTAAATATCTTTATTTAATTATTCATTTAACACACTTCAACTATAATTAAATAGTTATTATTTAATTATTTAATACCACCTTTACAACAGTCAAATTAAATAAATATCTTTATTTACTTAATTAAATATTTTATTTTCGAATGTTGAATTAAATTAACATTTAATTCATATTTATTTAATTATTTATGTCACATTCCTCTATCATTCAGTTATCTAAGTCATTCACTCACCTTCAGACTCCAGATATATTTTTAGTTCTCCAGCGGATTTAACATCTGGTTGTCTCTGCGAGAAGACTCTTCATCATAACTAGTCAGTTAACTAGTTCCAACTCATATGCATGATATGTCTATTAATTAAATATATTTATTTAATTAATTAACTCATGTTTGCATTTGAATGCATTAGTCTTCGAGTTCTAACTTTGGCTTTTGCATACAAAGTCTATTTCTTCTATTTTTGGAGATTAAGATCCTGAACTTGTGTTCCAACTCATGTTCTAACTTAGTCTCTATCTTCAGTCTTTCCTAAACTCGTGTTCTAACTCACGTTCTATCTAACACAGAACTCACATCGCATGGTATTCATCAATCTTGTTTGTCAATCTCTCTTTCAATCTGAGCCGATTGTTCGAAAACCCAAAATCTATAAAATGGTCTGTCATAATCATTATTGCTCCTCCCGAAATCATTCATTTTTGAGAAGAGATTTATCTTCGATATTTTGCTTAGACACTCAACAAAGCTATACTTGCATTCAAACATAAAAATCTGAGGGCAAGAATACTCAAAAGGCAAAATGGAGAAGAACAATCAAGATAATTCGAAGGGGTGAACGCATATTCGGTGAGAGCTTTCCATTAATTTGTTTAAGTTTGTTAGTTTATTTTCTCGTTCTCTGTTGTTAGATTTTAGATTATTGTTTAGATTAGGATTTCACTTTGTTATTCTAGTTGCAGATTATTCATCATCATTCAAAAGATACATCTACATATTTTAATCTACTATTAAATTTGGTGAACCCGACGTGAACATGCTTCAATTTCGTACATATTTTCGTCTTTCCGTTTTTCTATATTTTTTTTTTTTTGTAGGTTTTTCGTACGGTGAACCGCATCTATTCCATAAAATGATGCATTTGTACCCACGAGCCACATCTGTGAAAAATAGTGACGCATCCATCATCACAAACCGCATCCACCTATCAACAAAATTTGTGAACCGCATCCGCCTGTCAACAGTCGAACCACATCTATGGGTCCAAAAGCTGCATCTGGCTGGTAAAAAAAATTCACTTTTTTATTGATTTCCGTACATCCATATTTTTCAATTTTTGCTTTTTGGGTTGTTTAGATTTTTGCTAATGTTTGTTTCAGTTGTGTTTAGGGGGAGTAACATAGTGTTTGTAGGATGAAGCTTTGAAGACAATTAAAACCAAAGACAATTTTTCTGCAGGACGAAAGCTGAAGAACAATGAACTATTGATAAATTTGCATGTAGGATCTAATGCCTTTCTGTCAATTTATTTATTTAAGCAAGCTTTTGTTTGGTAGATAGATAATCATCATGTGGGTTTAAAAATAATTTTTGATTGATAGATAGACAATTGTCGTTTGGATTAAAAAGAACCATTGTCTTCTTTGTCTGGTGCTTTGCACGCATTTGTAACCCTTACGATTTAGTAAACTGAAGTATCCTCTCCCCTTGCGCAGTCATGCGATCCTGGGTGTAAGAGAAATGGTTGTTGTCTCTAGAACTTGGGCCTGTCTTGGTGGGAAAAATTACTCACCCCAAGACGACTAAGACTGGTAGCATGCTAAAGCCAAGTGACTTCCAGCCGGTATATAAAAGAGGATTCTTGGGGAAATCCCATGAATCATGCACACTATTCTGATGAGATGGATAGAAATGGACTCTAGCCGACGTTGGAGAGTGTCCCATGAATGAAATGCCCTTATTAAAAACCTTATTGTAGAGTTACCAAAATCCTACCTACTTTTTGGCACTGCAGGGTCGGCCCTGTGAAGCCGTCTTATATTCTTATGGTTTATGTGTGGAAATGAAATGTATGCCATGGGAGTTTCATGGATATAGTAGCTTGGCTGCCCCGTATAAGTGAGTGTCATGGAGGGGAGCCAGTGAGGTCAAGCTACTAGTCATTCGCCATAAATATGTGTAGCTGGAGAAATCCAAACAAGAATTCAACAAGTATTGTCCTAAAAGCCTAGGTTGTAAATGTTTTCGAGTCTTAACAGTCCTTACATCACAAAAACTGAAAATACATTGATTGTTGTGTTTGTTCTCTATTGTATTCATCAAAATCTTGATCAAACAAACAAAGTCAGTAAATAACTTTTGGGAAAATTTCAACTTTCGGGAAAAATCCAACTGTCAGAAAATCGAGTCGCATTTTCCAGTTTAAACACCGCATGTGTATTAGCGAGTCGCATCTGTTAGGGGAAAAGCCGCATCTGTCTGTCAAAACATTCACTTTTCATGGTCTGCATATCACGATTCCCAACTGTCACATCCTAAGTTGCATGTGTTCATGCAAAACCACATCTGTCAGTTTTTAGGCCGCATGTGTATCGGTAAACCGCATTTTTCATAGGAAACACCGCAACTGTCAAAAACACCGCATGCATTGTCAAAAAACCGCATCTGTCATAATCTGAACCACAACTGTTTGGTGAACCGCATTTTCCTATCAACATAAAACATCAAAAACCGCGAGCTGAGTCTGAAACATCTTTGTCAATATTTGCTTTAGGTTCTTAAGATCAACCTTGGATTAGAAAGTGGTAAATTTTGCTCAAAAACCTTGCATCATTAGGTGTCATATACATCCTAGTCATAGTAAACGTCATAGTCATAGTCATCCTTAGTCACATGCATATAGATACTTCCTAGGAAATTTCATATCGTAGGAATAGAGATAACTTTCCTCTCCATTGGAAACATTCATGTTTCGATTTGTCACAAGCATTGAACCTTGTCACTTTAGTCCCATTTAGTGGATCTTCTCAACTCAACAGTCTAGTTTGAAAAATTCACCTTATCAACTATCCTTGTCATCCAATCAGGTTCCTTGGTCAAAAACAAATCTTTGCATACATTTACTCCATTAGGTGGAAGGTTATCCTCATCTTAGACTCATTTATCATCATAACCTACTCGAGATTTTTCATATTGTCCATCATATCATATGTCATCTTAGTATACATCTTTTCAGAAACCATTTTAGCAACGCCATCTAGTGTCAAAAAAGAAAAAAATCGAAAAACATAGACATAGGTCATATCAGTTTTTAGACGTAGTCTGCATTCCCCATTTTGAGAAACTTTTTCATGGTTGAAACAAGGTCCAAAAATAAACACAAAGCAATGACATACCCCAATGAATTTATCAATCCATTCGGAAACCAACCATCGGGAAGAAAATGCCCACACAAGCCTTTACTTGAAAAACATGTCACTAGAGACACACATGGGTAGATTTACATAGAAGACATAGATGCAGTAGTTCAAGACCCTAAGTTTGCATCCTTCATGGATGAGTGTTTGGAAAATGATCCACAACACTCTTTAGCAAAATTGCTAGTAGAAGGTGCCACACTACTCCTAGGATTTGATGTTCATACTTCGACAACACAATCTACTCAACCAACACAAAATGTGACATCGACTGTGTCTATTCCTCAAATTACCGCAGCGATACCAACTAGCGTATCTAATCAGACGTCATCAATTGTAAGCACAATCCCTTTCAATGTCACACAAGGTTTACAATTTACTGCGGGGGCAACTTCCTCCAACCCCTTTGGAACCAACACGACTAGTAAGAGATCCAAATTTGGTGGGAATATACCTATACCAAATCAGACTATTCAGACAAGTAGCATACCTATACCAAATCAGACCATTCAGATAGGGAATATCCCTATACCAAATCAACACATCCTAACAGGATATATTCCCTCACCAAATCACAACCCATCACAAAACATGGTGTACCAGAACACCTACATTGATCCAAATAATACAAACACCATGTCCTTGACACAAGTCAACATCCTTCAAAGGCAAATGAAAACTCTTCAACAAAAGATGGATGACATGTCTATGTCAGTCAAACAAACTATCTTAGCGCAAGACCTATGTCCATGTCCATTCGACAAAGTGCTCTATATGACACCTTTCCCCCATGGATACATCATACCAAATTTGCCTAAGTATAATGGGAGGAAGAATCCTTTAGAACACATTAGATAATTCTCAATGGCATGCATGGACATATCATATGACCCCACATACTTGTTGCGCCTATTTCTACGAACCCTCATAGGGATAGCATTGGAATGGTTTTATAAATTACCATATGGTATATGATCCTGGGGTGAATTGGCTAAGAAGTTTGTCAAACATTTTTCCTTTAACATAGACAACGAAGTAACCATAGCAACCTTGTGCCACACGACACAAGAAGATGGCGAGACGTTTGTCACTTTCTTCTAGAGATGGAGAAGTCTAGCTAGCCACTGTCCAATCGAAATACCCAAAAAACAAAAGGTCACAATCTTCCTCGAAAACATCAACCCAAAACTGAGAGGTGACTTGTGGGTACACTATTGCACTTCATTTATTGACTTGGTTCAAAAGGGGATCATCCTTGAAAAGGGCCTTATTGACAAAGGAAAAATAAAAGTACTAGGCAAGAGCCCAATTGTCTAACATCCAAACGTGTCGAATGATAGAAACAAGTTATGGTCTAGGAATAAGAATTTCATGAATGATGGCATTGTTGATGCTAAACACATACATACTGGACCAATTATCACACTTAGAGGATATAACCAACATGCAGACATGATGAACAGTCCAGATCAAATGGCTAACTATGTCCATAACTCACAACAAAGACCCCAAAGGAGATTTCCCATGCGAGAATTTACACCTTTAGGGAAACCAATCAAGGTAGTCTTCAAAGAATTGGTCAAACATAATCTCATCAAACCTTTAGAACCAAGAGAGTACGATCCTGGACAGTTCAAACCTTCATGGTGGGATGATAACGCTTTATGTGACTATCATCGAACGAAAGGGCACAACCTCTAATAATTTCACCAATTAAAGAATATCATTCAAGACTTTGTTGAAAATGGATCCATAGAGGTAAACGGGCAAAAAAATACTAAAAAAAGTGATCATAAGGTCTTCACAGACCATTACATGACCACACAAAAGGAAACGCCTCCGGTTCGGGAACTAAGAACAATCCCTCTACCAATTACACCAACTCTAAATATGACTATGGGAAAGGAAAGACAATATATAGCCTCTGAGCCGCAAATGAACATGTTGATACTACCATCATTAAGAAGCACCCGGAATGTAATGTGAACACACGCAAGACTAAAATAATTATTCCAGGTCCTTCTTCTGAACCACCTACACAGAGGCCCAAGTATAGATACAATCTCATCGATCAATTGAGTAAAATCCCTGCACAAATATCTATCTTGGAACTATTGAATTTGTTACCAGAACATCGAGCCATACTTGAAAAAGCATTACAGAACACTACTGTTCCCACGGACTTGGATATCAATCGCTTCAAAGAAATGGTAGGATATTTGACCAACTCGCATCATGCCACATTTTCCCAACAAGACTACTGCACCAAAAAGTCTAATCACAATGACCCATTACATCTTGAAGTCCTAGTCCATCAAACTAGAGTCAGACGAGTCTTGGTAGACGGAGGTGCAGGTTTGAACCTGTGTACCCTAAAATTGGTTTAAGGCATTACGATTCTCAAAAGAGTGTGTAGACACTTCTAAGAGTATAGTCATAAAGGCTTATGATGATGAGGAAAGGTCATCCAAAGGATTTGTCACGCTCCCTATCAGAATTGCCCCAGCGATCATGAACACCAACTTCCAAGTCTTTGATCTCACCCTTCCATATAACTTGTTGTTAGGTAGACCTTGGATACATGCAATGAGATTCATCCCTTCAACATACCACCAATGTCTTAATTTCCCGTATAATGGCATAGAGATCACTATTGATGGTGATCCAGATCCTTTCCAATATTGCACAAGCCTAAGGGACCTTCCACAATGACAAGTACCAGTTAAACAAGAAGCCTCATCATCCACTTTATCCCAATACGTTGACCCATCACGTCTCACTAAGTCCATTTCATTCAAACCACCATCATCCACTCCTAAACTCGAGATCCAAGACAAGGGTTGTGGCGACTATAATATAAAGGCATCATACTGCATCAGTCAATTGATTCAACCTAAGGCATATGGCCTGCCCATGGCAGATAGAAGACAGTCAGTGGTCACATTTCATGTTCCCCCTACAACGACATTAACCAAATGGGGAGAGTTAAGTGAAGAAATTATGGATCAAGGTGATTCATGGTTATATCAAGAACATGAATACCTCTCTCTGTCTATTCAAATATCTAAGGACCAATATGGAAAAGGCTTTAAGATAATGCAAAATGAAGGCTATGATGGGTATAGTGGGTCAAGACTATATCAAAATGGAAGGACGGAATTGATCACTGTCTACCCATGACCAAAATACTTAGGGCTAGGGTGTCAACCACTTAGAATTGGGTTTCCTGGTACTTCATCATCTTTTCAAGAGGAAGTGAGTGCTTGCGTAGACATCGAGATATCTCATGAACCACTTCCCCCAGTTTATGAAAAACCCCCAGTTTACGACAAACCTCCAGTTTATGATGAATCCCCTTACTCAAGCGATGGTGAATGTGAATCCCTTTCATCTACTAGTACCATGAACATAGATGCCCTATTTGGAGAATTGGACCTCAATGTGAAACCTATACCAAAATAATCTAGTCCTCGTCCTAAGAAACATTTGTCCAAAGAAGAATGGCAAGAGAACTATTATTACGAAACCCTTGATCATGCATCTTGGGCACTTGATAAACCATCTTCTGACGAATCAGCCCTAACTATAGTCCCACATCAGAGTATACCTACCCCTAGGAGGAAAAATAAGAAGGAATTGGTCCAAAACTTCTGCGACCATGGCAACCATTCTATACTCACCTTGTCAGTAGCTACCTTTAAGAACTCTGATGATGACATGCCCCTTATATATCCTGAACTTATCAACTAGGATCAACAAGGTACACCTATCATAGATACATTCGAGAACGACGAAGCAATTCCTGAGGGACTTAGAGAAAGCATACCAAGAGGGGATCATAAGGAAGGTTTTACCATAGACTTGGAAGATAAAGCATATTTTGGGGAGTCTATTTACACCTCTAGTCACAAAAATGAGAATGAAAAGGAAAAAGACAATAAAAATAAAAATGATGAGTCCCTAGGTGAAAATTGAAAGGCACCTTTGGATGAAGTAAAAGTCAAAATAAAGGATATATATGAGGGAGAAAACCTCTCTGAGGCACCCAAGGATAGAGGTTTAAATATTCTCCCTGTTGAACAAGAAAATTTACCGATTCTAGTAGAAGAGGTTGTTGCAGTCAACATAGGAACAAAAGAGAATCCTCAAATAGTATATTTTGCAGCTTCTTTAATAGAGACAAAACAACATGATTTTAAGGACTTCTTCAAAAAGAGATAGATAAACTTTGCATGGTCATATGCTGACATGTCTGGGTTGGATCAAGACCTAATATTGCATCATTTACCACTACAACCAGGTATTAAACCAGTTAAATAGAAGCTAAGGAAAATGCATCCGCAAATCGCTCTACTAGTGAAAGCAAAACTTAAGAAACTCCTGGATGTAGGATTCATAAGGACAATAGACTATGCAGATTGGATATCAAATCTTGTATCAGTAACTAAACCAATTGGGGGAATTCGCATTTGCAATGACTTTAGAGACATCAATAAGGCATGTCCTAAGGATGACTTCCCTTTGTCAAATATTGACATGATAGTAGATCTTACAGCAGGATACGAGATGATATCCCTCATGGATGGTTTCTTTGGATACAACCAGATTAATATAGCACGTGAAGATCAACACAAGACAGCTTTCACGTGTCCATGGGGCACATACTATTGGAATGTTATGCCATTTGACCTTAAGAATGCAGGAGCCACCTACCAACGGGCAATGACTACAATTTTCCATGAATTTGTACATACCCTCATGGAAGATTATGTAGATGAAATTATAGCAAAATTAGAAACAAGGGAAGATCATTTGAAGGTTTTAGACAAGATATTCTAGAGGCTAGAGAATTACAACATCAGGCTAAATCCGAAGAAGTGTGTCTTTGGGGTGAAATCAGGGAAACTGCTAGGTTATATCATATCTCGAAGAGGCATTGAAGTGGATCCAAAGACGGTAAGAGCTATCATAGAAATTCCTCCTCTAGCCAGCAACTGGCAGATAAAATACACCCATTTCAGCATCTACTCAAGAAAGGAGTACCATTTGTATGGACACCTAAATGTCAAGAGGCCTTCTAGAAAATCAAGGACTATTTTCTTACTCCACCAGTCTTAATGTCACCGACAGAGGGAAAACCATTGATATTTTGCATCTCAGCAACTTAGTCAGCATTAAGGGCTCTTCTCACACAACATGATGATCAAGGCCATGAGAGAGCATTCTATTATATCAGTCGTACCTTAGTGGGCTATGAATTGAATTACAACAACATAGAACGTGTTTGTCTAGCGGTAGTTTTTGCTACCCAAAAACTTTGGCACTATATGCTCAATCGACAAACAATGTTAATTGCAAAGATTGATCCACTTAAATACCTCCTAAGTAAGGCAACTCTAACACGTCGATTGGATAAATGGGTTATGATACTTAGCGAGTATGACATTCACTATGTCGAAAGGAAGGCTATAAAAAGATAGGTGATTGCAGATCAACTAGCAGATGCACCTATAAAGGTGGACCATCCATTAGTGGTAGATTTTCCAGATGAATTTCTCTTCAACATTGACATTAAAACTGAATGGAAACTGTACTTTGATGGGTCACATACAAAACGTGGTTCAGGAGCTAGTATCCTAATTGTCACACCTCAAGGTGATACCATTCCTAAATCATTCAGGATTGCTTTCCCTTGTACCAACAATATAGTAGAATACGAAGCCTTAGTGACAGGCTTAAAAATGGTAGCTCAGTGGAACATTAAGAGCCTACATGTCTTTGGCGACTCTCAATTGGTAATCCGATAGGTAAATGATGATTACGAGACTAAGGATGAAAAGCTTGCACCTTACAAATGAATGGCTGATAGTTTCAAATAATATTTCAATGATATAACTTTTCAACAAATACCACATATCCATAATAGAGCTGTAGATGCTATGGCAACCGTGGGTTCCTTGTTGGATATTCCGAGTAATGTGCCTAAGTTCGAGTTTCTGGTTGAACAACTTTTGGTCCCTGCTTATGATGTCCCCGATACTGCGATAGTGTGTACCATTGTTGGTCCTATGTCTCCTTGGTATAAATACATATTCGACTATCTCACTGACCAAACCTTACCCCAAGACTTGTCCAATAACCATCACTGAACCTTTATCCAAAAGTCAACTAAGTACACCATCAACAGAGAAACCCTGTATAGGCATACCTTAGATAACGCCCTAATGAGATGTCTCAATGTTGAAGAATCACAAACAACTTTGCTAGCGATACATGAGGGTATATGCGGATCTCATTTGAGTGGTCCTACTCTAGCCCATAAAATTATGAGACTAGGTTACTATTGGCCTACAATGGAGAAAGACTCATATGTCTTTGTAAAGAAATGTAGACAATGTCAAATACATGGAGACTTGATAAGAGTGCCAGTGTAGGAGCTTCATCTGATTACTTCACCATGGACCTTCGTCCAATGGGGACTTGACCTCATAGGTAAGATACACCCTTCATCATCCAATGGCGATAAATTCATCATCACCGCCACCAAATACTTCACCAAATGGATTGAAGCTATTCCCATGACCTATATCACCAGCACACAAATATCTAAGTTTATCCTAAACTATATCATTTGTCAGTATGGTGTACCCCAATCCATAATCACAAATAATGGCCACCCATTCAAGAACCAAGAAGTATGCCATTTATGTGAAGAATTCCACATCAAACACCATTTCTCCACCCCATATTATCCACAAGGTAATGGCCAAGCTGAGGCATCTAATAAAATAATTGTTAAAATCCTTAACAAGACTGTCAATGACATTGGTCGTGACTGGTACCTATAGCTTAATCTTGCCTTATGGGCTTATCGCACAAGCATCAGTACTCCCATCAGTGCCACTCCATTATCCCTAGTATTTGGGTCTGAAGCTATCTTACCTATTGAGTTTGAAATACCTTCTCTAAGGGTATCCTTGAAGGGTCATATTGATGATGAAGAATACCATGTCTCTAGGTTACAAGAGCTAGAATTGTTGGATGAACGAAGATAGAAAGCATTAGATCATTTGCAAGCATATTAGAATCATCTTCATCATAGTTACAATAGGACGGTTCTCAATAGACACTTTGACATTGGTGACCTGGTATTAATGGAGAATCCTAAGAACCAAGCTGAATGAGAAAAGCCAGGAAAGTTTGAACCTAACTGGTTGGGGTTGTATATTGTCATAGAAGCCTTTGGATCAGGAGCGTACCAACTCTCTACTCCTGAAAGAGAATCACTTTTGTCCCCTATCAACAGTTTGCATCTAAAGAGGTTCTATGCTTAGTCTCTGAGAATCCATGTCTTCACTTGGAAAAATACAAAAAAAATGAAAAAACAAAAAAATGGTTACCTTGATGAAAACCTGGCAAATAGGTGTCTTTGTACCACCAAAAAAATTGAGAAACTCAAAAAAGTAAAGAGAAATAAATCCCTCCAATAGTGAAAACCGCTTTGGTGGCGCTATGGATAAGTACCATGGTGAAAACCTGGCAAATAGGCGTCATGTGTAGTCAAGCTCGCTCTTCCGTCTACCATCATTCTAATTAGACTTTTTCACCATCACTCATAATAAATGGTTGTCTTATCCATTACTTGGAACGATTGACATCTAAACGTCCATTCCGTCATATTACCCACTCCATCTTCCAATTCTTATTCCTAACTAGGGTAAAATTTGTGTTCTATGCCCTAACACCTTGTACATAACATCACACCATCCAAAATATCCTGAAAAATCCCAAAAAAATAAGAAAAATCAAACAAAAAAAAATCAAAACAGTCAGAAAATCCCAAAAACAGAGTCAAGTCAATCATGTCTTGTCAATCATGTCAATTCGGTCATCTTAAGTCAGTTGCAGACATAGTCAAACTACATTGCCTCTGTGACTAGGACGTAGGCAAGGCCATCAATCGATGTACCCCCGAGGCATTAGGTCTGTCTATCTAGGTTTGTCATGTATCACACACATTAAATCATGACTCTTTGTACATTCAAATTCATTGGTCGTGTCGAACTATGAGGTCTTTGTGTGTACAACGTAGGCAAGGCTAATCAATTGATGAGCTCCCAAGACCACACTAGGTCAGTCCAGTAGGGTTCATTCGCATTCAATTCACTATCACACACATTGCATATCATGCACTTAGATGCATGTCTTTAGCCACATTAGGTCAATACTTTAGGGTATCATCTCATGTCATACACTGTCAATACACACACACACTTTTATTAATTAAAGAATCAAAACAAGTCATGTAACAACAAGGCAAAACATCTCAAGGTCATCAAGTCAACATCAAACACATTATCAAAGTGATCAACCTATGTCATACACAAGATATGTCTTTCTTGTCAACAGACATCATCAAATTTTCATAGTCTCATGTGGCTTGTCACTTCAACTTCATCAAACTCCAATGTCTTATATGACATGTGTCTTTCTGAAACCAGGCTTTGTCATGCCTTATAGAGAAGTCACCAAGTTGAAACCAGAATCAACATCTTATGCGGTATATGTCATTCTCTCACATTACGCTATGTCAAACATCAACATCAAACAATCCCACAAAATAAGGTTTTGGCAAATACATTGATTTGTCTTTATGACTTTATATCTTATTTTGTCTTATCTTTTTATCGATTTGTGCAAGATCATGTTACTAGCTTTCTCAAGGATGTCCCTTGAAGGATTTAGAGAAGCAACAATGTCTTAGGACTCTTTTTATTTGGATGTTGTTTGTCAATTGTTTGTTTAACATTGGTTTTTTTAGTCATGTTACTAGTTTCCTCAAGGATGTCCCATCAAGGCTTTAGAGGAGCAATGATGTCTCATGACTTTTCTTTTATTTGTCTATTGTCTGTGGTTTGTTAAGACAACATGACTGGGGCATCTTTTCCTTAGTCTAAATTAAGACACTCCTTGTCTACGACTGTCTATTTTTCACAGATGGATGACTTTGTACACTATGGTCTATCTCATATCATAGTGTGTACTATCCATTTTTATCATGTCCCGCCCAATGATGATAACAAGAAAGCATGGCATATTTGGCACAATATCGAAGATCATGTTTTTCTCAATCAATAACCATTCTCTTTCAATACTAACTTTTTGAATTATCCATGCTAACATTTCTTCTTTTCTGCATCTTCACCGCCATTATCTATCCATTTCGAGAGCACACTTGTGTTCTTCAAACCCACCTATCCTCTTGAGGGGGCATACCACTACCTCCTCATCATTCTCCCTTTCACTGGGGCATACCCTAACCTGTTTCATGTTGGGGCACAATCGAGGCATATTTTCTTTGACACAACATTGTATCAAAGAGGGGCAAACTGTAGACACCGAAAATTGGTCTAGGCCTATGAGTACACATTCGACATAATTTTCTATAGTCCGTTGTCGTGATTAAATAATGTTAATTATTTAATTACCCTTTCTAACACATATTTCCTCTATTAATTAAATACCCCTTTTTAATTAATTCATTAATTCATTATTAACCTATATTCAACTTGGTTAATTAAATAAGTCATATTTATTTAATTATGTTGCGAACTAATTAATTATTCCCCCTTTATCTATCAATTAAATAATTTATTAGTTAATTACCCCTTTATTATACTTTTCCAACTATAATTAAATATCTTTATTTAATTATTCATTTAACCCCCTTCAACTATATTTAAATATTTATTATTTAATTATTCAATACCACCTTTACAACAGTCAAATCAAATAAATATCTTTATTTATTTAATTAAATCTTTTATTTTCGAATGTTGAATTATATTAACATTCAATTCATATTTATTTAATTTTTTATGTCACATTCCTCTATCATTCAGTTATCTAAGTCATTCACTCACCTTCAGACTCGAGATCTATTTTTAGTTCTCGAGTAATCTCTAGATTTAACATCTGGTTATCTCTATGAGAAGACTCTTCGTCATAACTAGTCAATTAACTAGTTCCAACTCATATGCATGATATGTCTATTAACTAAATATATTTATTTAATTAATTAACTAAATGCTATTCAAATTGCATTAGTCTTCAAGTTATAACTTTGGCTTTTGCATACAAAGTCTATTTCTTCTATTTTTGGAGAGGGCAAGAATACTAAAAAGGAAAAATGGAGAAGAACAATCAAAATAATTCGAAGGGGTGAACGCATATTCGATGAGAGATTTCCATTAATTTGTTTAAGTTTGTTAGTTTATTTCCTCGTTCTCTGTTGTTAGATTTTAGATTATTGTTTAGATTAGGATTTAACTTTGTTATTCTAGTTGCAGATTATTCATCATCATTCCAAAGATACATCTACATATTGTAATCTACTATTACAATAGACATCTCGCCACCATTTTCATAATTTCTCCAAGCTAAGATACTTTAGAGAAAACTTCTTTCTCCCTGTCATTACTTCAAAGAAAAAGATACACTTATTATAGATATCAGTCAAAGTGTCCTCAATCCGCCTTCCATGTTTGTATATTTTCCTCAAGGCCTTTTGTCTCATTTGCAGAATTTCAAACCACTCCCAAGGTTCTGCAACTCTTGAGGAAGGAAGAATTCCATGCTTCACCAATTGGTCCTCGGTGTGCTCCATGATAGTCTTTGTCTTTTACAATAGGATATTTACATCTTCCTTATCCTAGGCTAGCACAGTCTTCAGCCAATCCATTAATCTCATTGCATCCCCTAAAGTTGACAGGATGTCTTTGATAGCATCATCCCCTTTGGTTTACACTCCCTGCAACCAACCGGCTGTAGCATGTGTGGTGCTCTTCATCCTTCCCAAATTTGATATTGTTTCCTGAGGTACAAATCCTACAGCAGATGAAGAAGAACTAATGGATTGTAAGGGTTTCATCAAATCCTGCAAATATTTCTTAAGTTTCTCTTTTTCTTTCTCCAAATCATGCTTAGTTTGCACCTCCTTCCTCAATCTGCCAAAGATCACAGCACTAGAGCCTTCATACTCCTCAATGTATTTCTCCATGGAGGCATGCCCTAGATTTATAGTATGCATACTATAATATTTTCCAATCGCCTCATCTCCATCCTTATCAAGATCAGGAGTAGCAATATGGACCACTTTGTTGTTCGCTTCATCCCTCTTAATCCCAGAAATGACACTAGATTTCTTCTTTGTCTTTCCCTTTCCAATATTAGCTAGTAGGCCATCCCAATTGGGAGGAGTGTCATCCAGTACAATCTCCTTACTTTTCAAATCTTTATCTAACCAACCTAGAACAGTGGATTCTAACTGTACCTTATCTTGCCTATCTTGTTCATGTTGAACACTGGGTGCACCCTTTTCAATGCTTGGCTCCTTAAGGATCTCCCTAACTAAATCCTCCTTTTATTTATAGTGATCCTCCCCTTTGTCTTGTGTTGGTGAGGGAATCTTGGCTGGTATCTCCTCCTTTTGAGGGGATTTATCCTCATGAACTTTTGCAGGAAAACTCGCATAAGCCACCAAAGGAGACTGCATTAATTTTTCTATTTCCACTTTGGCATTGTAGAGATCACCCTCCCGAAATTCTTCCTCTCCCAGGTCCTTAGGATCTTCAACATCTTTTGGTTCATCTAGAAAACTACCAGTCTCATGAAAAGGAGGGATGTATTCATGTTCAGTGATAGGATCGGTCATAGGAACACTTAATTTTGGTGCAACATCTTTGGGGGAAGGAGTCCTTGACCTCCTAATATACACCTGTGTCTTCTCTCTCGAGCTCTCTACCTCCACCATAGGTGGCTCATCCTCTTTATCTTCCTTAGAATTTTTCTTTCCTTTTGTGACAACCCCACGAGTCTCCCTTTCTTAGGTAAAGGAACACTAGCATCTGCTTCTTCTTTGAGACATGCCTCCTCTTCTTGGCTATGGGATTTCTCTGCTTCCCTACTTCTCCTGCCTCTTCTGCATGAACATCTTTAATTTTAATTTTGAAAGGAGATCCCATCTTGGTCTTACCTTTGGGGTCCTATTTATGTGGCTCTTTAGAAGCAGGTCGAGACTCCAAGTCTCCCATTAAGTCATAGGTCCACTGCACACCTTCACTTTCCAATTCCAACATCCTGTGCTTGAGCCATAACTTGGTGTACTTAATAACTGGAGCCGTGATTTTTTCTAATTCTATATTTTCTTCCTTTAGACAATCAATGTCTCCAACTGGATTGTCCTTCATAGCCTCAAAGTTATGGCCTTAAATCAAATTCCCATCCTCCTCAACTTGATTAGGAACAGCCTTTATGTTGTACAACCGTACTAAGCTCACTGGCAGCCCGGAGAACTTCTTCTTTCTGATTTTGAATTCATCACTAATGTTAGCCCAATATTCTTCTATGTCATCCTTGTGACGGTATTCTCTGCTAGCCTTCTTTTGTGCTTCACCAGTTATATCAAACCTGGTGCTTTTGGAATGGAAGGAGAGACCAAGAGTGCTCATTTATTTTTCGGAAGCATGGACTAAGTGGATAGAAGGGCATACTTCACTAGTGCCCATCCTCAGAGGGAAGTCATTACCAAATCTGGTATTGTGCTTATCTCCCTTTACAACTACATCAAAGTCACAAATCTATCTTGTGACCTCCAAAAGTATAACATGGTCTGTAGGGTACCTTGGAAGTCTGTATGGAGCCCTCTAACAGCCATCAATCCTTATGTAAGAAATGGTGGGGAACTGAATGAACCAAGCTCCAAACCTTTTGATTAATTCCTTGGCCTTGTCTAAAATCTGAACATGCTCAGCACCCTATAGTAGCCTAGTGATGTACATGGTGAATGCATCATTCACCCTCCTATAGCTTCCGCTACCCAAGTGTAGTTGTGGATATACTTCATAAATTGCATCTTGCCCAAACACACCTCTGGTGCTCAGTCCCTTGTATGGGTGAAACCTTACAATCGCGTATACCAAACAGGAGTTCATTGTGAAGGTCTTTGTCTGCTAGACATTGCACATCTACTCATGTATCATTGCACTTATAATGCATGCCCAATGGTAATCTATACCTTGCTCCATCTGTGCAATGACATTGAACATCCAATTCTCAAACACTCCTGCATTTTTCAATCCTACTACTCTGCTGAGGAGTGTGATAGCATCATAATATTCCTTCCTGAATTTAAGTCTGACCAGCTGTTTGGGTAGCTTTGAGAAGTGGGACTTGGGTTTCTCCAACCAAAAATTGATAACCTGTTGGGACTTGATGAAATTTTCCTCATAATGTTTCTTCGCCAAATCCATATCGAAAGCCACAACATGAGACCGATCAGGCATGTCCAAGGTTCGATCTATAGATACAGGGTCAAAATTTTCCACAATTCTTCCTTGAGGACCAACTATCCTTTGTGTACCCTTGTCATAGTGCCTAGCACATTCAATAACCAACTCATAACACTGGACCGTAGAAGGAAATCCAGCCACCTGTGTCAATCCAGACTCCAATGTCCTTCTAGCGAGCAAAGGGATTTTTGTGCTGCCATCCCTGCCTTGAATTCTTCATAGTCCCACATTCCAACATTTGTATCAGTGATCCCCAACTAGATGGAAGTCAACTTGCTTTCTGGGATTCTACTCTTTATGTCCATTTTTACTCTCTTTGCCTCAGAGATAGCTGAACCTTCAGCATTTGGATCCATCACCTTTCCCTTGCTCTACCTAGCAACAACCTGACCTGATTCTGCCTACATACAATAAAGACACCAAAATAAGATCCATCATAGCATAAATTTCAACTAAATCCATCACAAATGATAAACTCATTTCTCAATACAAGACCCATGATAAGAAAAATGCTCAAAACCCACATAAAATCAACCATCTCAAAGTTCAGGTTTTAATCCCCCTTGCAGAATCTAGACTGGAGAGGAATTTTGAGAAAATCCAAACCAGGCAGAATCTAGCGAAATGAGAATACAAGCATCCACTCCATCATTTGATCAATCAATTTAACCAATAAATCATATGATATGCTTTTAGAACAAGTTAAATCAATCATCAAATGCAAAATCACCAAGCAAACCTTCATGCAATCTCTTGATTCTTCATTTTCAGCAAGACTTCGGGAAAATCCGCCTCAGATGGAAATCCCTGAGAATGGAAATAATTTAAGAATTGTAGAAAAATGATGGAATCAAGAACATTCAGGAAAATCCTGAGGGCGTGGATTCCAGCGAAGTCAATGCAATTTTCACTATTTACGCCCAATTTTAGGAAAATGACCAAGCGATGGACAAACCGGGGAAATCCTAAGGTAGTGGAAATCCGTGAGGTAGGCAGAAATCTAGATCAAAGCACATTTTGGAAAAACAAAGAGAAAATGGGAAATTGGGGAATTTTGGTAGATAAGGAATTCTGCGAAGACTCTGAAAACCTGAATACCTACATTTTCTCTTGACCTCACTCAAATTGATCGAACGATCACAAATTTGAGGAACTGGAGCCTGAAACCAGCTCGATCTAGACCTCCTATAGATCATCCTTGAATCTGAAACCCACCTCATAGTAAATCGAGAGGGATTGGTTATGCCCTAGGTACGAAACCCCAAACTTTTGTCATGAGTGCAAAGAATAAGCTTGGGCTCAACTTACTTGCTTGCAAGGGTTTACAGAAGGTTTGTTGTGGCCTATATAGGCAAGCTACCCCAGGATAAAGTCAAAAGACAAGCTTAGAACGCTCACCAGGGAATGGTACTCGAATAAAATGGGAAATCCCCCTAGCTTCGAAATACATAACGCTAAAACTAGCAAGAACTCACACCCCAAGCAAACCTAAAGCGCCAAAGAAGCATGCACATTCAACAAGAAAAAGTATAGCAACATGAACAACATGAAAGTGCCCCAAATGAATACTAGAAACCCAAGCATCAATCTCAAAATCCTACCATACCAACATTTTGACTCACAACATGTAAGCACAAATCATAAAGTAATTCATTTCAATCATAGAAGAGGGAAAGCATCATGTACACATGAGGAATGAGAAATTGAAACAAAGGAAGCTAGCAAGAAACCTCAAAGTCCAAGTAGAATGCAAATGGTGTTCAGAAAATCCAATTGCAACAATTGAACCCAATCCCAAATGCACAATCCAGCAACAAAACTCAAGATCAAGTACTCTAAACCAATAGGAAGCAAATGATGAAACTCAAATGGCATAAAACTTCCCAAAATTCAATTTAACACCACCGCAGAAGTTGTACAATCGAGCATTAATGCAATCGATAAGACAGATCAAACCAAACCCGGGAACACAACAAGGCAATGGACCCTCAAAGAAATCCAGTCACAACGGATTCCATGAAAGACCAACATCTCTGGATTTTCAATGAGCAGCAGTTGTCACCAAATTTCGAAAGGAAACCGGGAAATTCCGCCAGGAGTGGATTTTCGTGGAAACAATGAAAAACCCAGATTGAGCCCAAAACTTAAGGTTTGAATATAAATAAAAAAGGGGGTCCCATATGTGAGAAAGATAAACATACAAGCACATGCCCAAGTGAGCGAATTCTTAAAATCAAAAGGCCAAGACACCAAAAGCGAAAATCAAAAGAGCGAGAAAGACGGTCCCTACTTTCAATGGGGCGTGTGTGTTAAAACTGCACAACAATATCCATTTTCTCCATTTATTAAATAAAATCCCTCTAGTATTCTCTCCTACCACTTACCATTTACCACTTATTCCTCCTATACCACTAATCTCCCATTATCCCATATTTACCCCGATGCTTGACTTTCTCTTGTGGGTATCTATTTAAACAACATCTCTACCTCATTTTGGGATCATCTAATATATGCATCGAATCTTTGCTAGTATCACTCGCAATCTAGCTATAATTTTCTATCTTGAATGCTAGTTTCTTTTCAAGTTATAGTTTCAATTTCTTAGATTTGCAATAGTCTGTACATCTTGCATTTGAATCTCCAATAAATCATATCCTCTTGTGTGTGTACTTCTAAGAGCCATTTTTTTTACTCTAGATCTTGATTTGAGGAGTGTAATAGAGATAATTAGTTCATTTCCTTGCAATTAGATTAGAGTTTTGGATTTTCATTTGCATGTTTGAATTATCTTCTTGTAGGTTCTCTATTATTTGGATGTTGGAATGATTTGAATCTTCAATTATAAGATCTTGAATCTATTTTGTTTCCTCCATCTATATTTGGCACGCCCTGTGGGATGAACGTTTCTCACAAACTATAAATTGGGTTTGTGAGATATTTAATGGGTTTTTGTGTCTTGATGTTTTCTAATTTCTATCCAAAAATCGTAGAAACTCGGATCTTAACTTTGGACATATGATAAAATCACACTTGTGGGTTGATTCGCTTGATAGAAGTTTTAATTAACATCTGGCTTTCTGATAATATCTAGTTTGTGTTGAGTTCATGTGCATCAAATGATGGCAAATAGTTGTTGATTATCTGGCTTTACGCCTACCAATTGTATTTGCTTAATATTTTGAGTGAAATAAACGATTTTCTCCATGTTTATTCCTGAAAGAATAACTCTCTTTGTTTGGGAATAAATTGTCTTTGACTATATTTGTACCCTAAAAGTGTCATTCATCTACAAATTTGTGCATTAACAGGCGAAGTTTGCTATTTGCATATTGTTTAAAACGTCATTTTCCATATTACAAGTGTTTATTATCTCTCGCAAGCGTTTATCATTCACTAAAGGCAAAAAAAAAATATTTTAAAAACATCTTCTTGGTGGCATTTTATCATTTTAAAAAACTAGTTTGAGGCATTAAAATCTGCAGGAACTTTTTATTAAGTTTTTTTTTTTTTAATTTTTCTTTGGTTTGCTTGTGAGTTACTGTAGTTTTTCATTTAATATTGAATTTATTCTTAATTTTAATTTTAGTTTAGATTTAGTGCTAATTTTAATTTAGGTTTAATTTTCTAGTTAAAACTTAGATTTAAATTACAACTAACTTTAAATTAGATTTTAATTTAGATTAGATTAAAATTAGAATTAACTTAGATTTAGATTAGATTTTAAATTAATTTTAAATTAGATTTTAAATAGAATTAGCTGTAATTTAGATTTAACTTTTTATTTTAACTTAGATTTAATTTTTATTTTAGATCTAACTTTTAGATTTACATTTAATTTTAAATTTTAATTTAGATTTAGTTTTAACTTAGATTTCATTTTAGAATTTAGATTAGATTAACTTTTAATTAGGACTAGTTTTTAATTTAAATTATCTTTTAAGTTAGATTAGCTTTGAAAATTAGAGTAATTTTAATTTAAGTTAGCTTTTAGTTTAAATCAATTTATAATTTTAGATTTTAGATTAGCTTTTAATTGCAGATTAGTTTTTATTATTAATTCTAGATTAATTTGGTTTTTAATTTAGACTAAATTTTTAACTTAGATTAATTTTTGATCTAGATTAGTCTTTAATTTTAGAGTAACCTTGAATTTAGGTTAGTTCTTAATTTCTAACTTTAGATCTTTAATTCAAATTAACCTTTAATTTTAAATTAGCTTTTTATTTTAGATTAGCTTTTAATCCTAGAATAATTTTTAATTTAGATTTATGTTGGTTTTCATTTTAGTTTTGTTTTGGAACAAATTGTTGTTCATTTGGTTTCTTTTGCAAGTTCGTTTGGCAGAGAATTGAAAATCAAAACATACACTTGTCGAAGAAAGGAGACATGAAATTACTAATGATATTTCGATGCAGGACATTCGTCAAAGACTTGATTTTGAAACTGATTGTATGCATAGCTTAGAACACATTTCGTTTGGTGTTTAAAATGAACAAATATCTTTTTTCATATAGATTTAACTAGGGGGTTAATGAACACCGTTTGTTGTGCTTGAACGGGTGGTAGGTATTATGCTCTCACCTTGCAAACTCGGTGATCAAAAAGCCAAACCCATCCTCTTTTGTGTTTACCTCTTAGAAGGGTTTTCCTTGGTGGGAAAAATTACTCACCTCAAGAGACGACCCTAAGTGGTAACTGGCTAAAGCCAAGTCTTTTCGAACCGCTATAAAAAATTTTGATTGCAAGGAAAGTTTGCAATCAACAAGACGTGGTATGCGATAGCTCTCCCCTAGTATCTTTATGATATGTAACCCCTTGTTCTAAGGGTAGGGAGACCTCCTGATGGATTTTATCATAGTACCGCCTGAACCGAATTTCCTTACTAGACACCTCTCACTTGTAGCAGCCAAAATCCTTCTATTTGCTGGTGCAGGAGGTCAGATCTCTGAAGTCATCCCACATACTCCCAGTTCTTAGTAGAGATGAAGATTTTTTCATGGGAGATTCATGAGAACTCAAAGCTTGGTTGACCCAATAATTGAGTGTTGTGGAGGGGAGCTAGTCTGGCCAAGCTTCTAAGTCATTCGCTAATAATAAGCACGGCTCGATAAATCCAAGTGGGAACTCAATGAATATTATCCTTGCCAACCCTAGGATTGTGCATGATTTTTTGCATCTTGAAATCCATCTTTTTCATAAGAAAAAACTGAAAAAAATTTTGTTTGCTATGCCTTGTGTGTGTGTTCAAAAATAAATCGCAAACAAACATCACACCTAGTAATTTACAACATCTCAAACTTTGTAAACCTCAAAAGTTCAAACAACAAAAACATCCAAAATTAACCTATCACTTAGATTTTTTGGGGTCATCATCCTTCAGTTTTGATCTTTCAATCATTGCATTCCACCTATTCCTTGCATTCCACTTAGTCCTTGCATATCCTCCACCCTTGCATATCCATTATTACTCAAACAAACCTTTAGCTTGCACTTAGGCTACTCTTCCTAGGTCTTTAAATCAAACCATTGGCTATCTATCACCCACATCACTTGAGGTTCATCATCCTTGAGCTAGGGAACATACCATTATCTTTGAGTAGGTAAATTCTTTTGGATTCCATCATCTCCTACATACCCTCTCTTGATCATCGGTCCTTGTGTCTATCCATCATAACACAAGTAAATCCTTTACATCATAACCAAATTTGGACCTAGAATTACCTTTGGGCTCTTTCATTCTTAGCTTCTCGCATCATATCATACTATTTTCATATCTCATCTTAGAATCATATCCTTTTCATTGCATCCTAGTCTTAAGTCCCATACATTATCTTGGGTTGAAAATAAGAACAATCACCTATGACTTCTAGAACAAGAGAAACAATGTTTCAAGAAGAAGGGAACCCTTGGGGAAAAGACTTTGATGGGGAAGATCACATTAGTGTTGCAACTAGTGAAACAATTGAAATTGAGGATGAAGAAATAACCCAATCCACTATAAATGAATCTCTTAATGATAATAGATTCACTAAACTTCTTACGAAGGTAATCAAACTAACCCACAACAATACTTCAAGGCCCTTGCTGACAAATGAACCAAAATGCCTCCTGATTTTGACATGTCATTACTCACAATGAATGAACAACCTAAATCTAGTGAATCTAAGCATCCAAAAACAAACAATGATGAAAGAATTAAATATCATAGACCATTTTATCTACAACTTGGTTACAAGAAATCTACAAAGACATCAAAATCTACACCTACAAACAACCCTATTTTGGATGAGCTTAGAACATTGAGACAAGAATTGGATACTCTTAAGAACAGCTAAACATCATCTCACAAGTTCTCCATTGAAGATGTATGTCCTTATCCCTTCGATCCAAGCATACCAATTCCACCTTTTCCTAACCATTGGTACATACCAAAACATGACAAATATAATGGAAAAGGAGACCCTAAAGACCACTTAAGATAATTTTGTGCTACTACCATGGAATTTGCAGTCTATAAAACATACCTTATGAGATTATTCCCTCACATTCTAGGAGGAGAAGCTATGGAATGGTTTTCACAATTACCCCTGACCATCGAATCCTTCCAAGAATTGAGTGCTAAATTTGTCTCCAATTATAGTTTCAATTGTGACCATGACAAACCTTTTCAACACAAAACAAAAACAAGGTGAATCTTTTGTGTCATTTTTACAAAGATGGAGACATTTAACAAAATGATTTCCTTATGCCATTCCTAATCAAGAATTGGTTGACCTCTTTTTTTGAAATTTGAACAAATAAATTGGAAGGTAACTTCACCTAAAATGCTTGGATTCCTTTGATGAAGCAATAAAAATGGTATTTTGAATTGAACAAACTCTTATCGATGATGGAACTATTAAACTTAATAATGACAAAGATCAGAAATCAAGTTCAAACAAGACACCTTTCTGGGTTAAGAACAAGAATGTAGTCAATGATGGATTTTTTGATGCAAAAACAACTAAAACATCCTCACCTATCTATAATCTCAAAGGTCCATCTTCAGATAAAGGAAAATAAAAAACAAAGAAGTTTCTCTAAACAAATTTTACACCATTGGGACAATCGCTTGAATCTGCATTAAAAGAGCTTCTTGAAAATCATATTATAACGCTACTTGAAATGAAGGAATATAATCCACAATTCAAACCCCCATGGTGGAATGAGGATCACTTTTGTGAATATCATAGACATAAAGAACATAGGACTAATAGTTGCAATAAACTTTGACATCTAATACAAGACCTTATTGATGATGGTAAGATAGCAGTTGACGGACACACTCCTCCAGGTAACTCTAATCGCGAGGTGTTTAATAACCCTTTCCCTAAGAATGAAAAGGATAAAGGAAAGGCCATTGAATCTGGTGATGGTGTAAACTATACTATTTCTAAGTATGACTATACCATGCATAACAACAGTGAGGTTGATAATCATGTAAATGAAAAGAAAAGAATGCGGATCTACTGACCCAACAGTGTGGAATACATTCCCTTAACACCTTTACTTTAGGGGAGAGAAGCAAAAATGAAAAACTAACAGTTTCTAAAACTTATAGAGATGCATACAACCATGGCAATGAGAAACCAGAAAGATAAGCAAACAAAGATGACACAGTATTTACGTGGGAAAACCCTTTCAGGTCAAAACCCACCACACAAAGTCAAATCTATTGTATTACAGTAATGAATAGATTACATACAATAACCAGACTTCTTTGTTCAGCTCACAATCACCCAGAGAGTTTCAGATTCACTGTTACAATGTTTTTACAACATACAGTTCAAAACCCTCCTCAAGAACTCACATCGTTCTGTTCTTCAGCTCGCAACTTCAAACTTGCTCTGCAACTTACAACTCAACTCTTGACTTGTCTAACTTTCTAAGAAATGACACATCTCTCATCCATATGTAACCAACTCAGAAGAGCAATGAATTCCATCCTCAAATCATGCAACTGGTCGGATCTGACAGATTTCCTGCAACGAGCCGACTTTGCATTCAAAGCCATTACTCAAAACGGTTGAGCTCGCCACCCTTCATTGACAAATGCAACTGCCACAATAACTATCTTGGTATCCGTCCAATCACTATTCAACCAGGTGCCATGCGTCCAAGACCCATCAGCAATCACAACTGACAGAGCAACCAAAATGGTCAAACAGACATCGGGCACGACCAAGACTTCAAGTCATTTCAAACACTATCAGAGCCAAAGTTAGAACAGGAACAGAAAAGAAAGACTTCACCAGAAAATTCCAAGATCAGGAACCAATTTGGTTCTGGTTCCGCCTCTTCCAACAGCAAGAAACAACAATCCACAACCAGGACAAGGTGGAGGAAAACACCCTGAGGAGAATCCAAACATCCAAAGGAACTAGATTGTAAAAGCAGGAGTCAGACTCGGATTCGGAATAGAAACTGAAACAGGAACCTGGAAAACGAACATTGCCAACTTCTAAAATTGGTTCCACCTCCGCCAGAACCTATGAAACGAAGCGAGAAGAAACAGACGGTAGGAAGCGGAGTCAGAACGAGAACAGAAAATTGGAACCTAGGCAAACAGAACAATGCCAAGTTCCATCCCGATTCCTCCTCTGCCAGAGACCCAGAACTTAGGCAAACAGAACAATTCCAAGTTCCATCCCGGTTCCACCTCCACCAGAACATTGCAAACAACACAAAATCACCAAGGCATGAAAATGAGGACTTCAAGCTGGAAGTTGAGACATAATTTCTCAATAGTAAACACTTTCATTATAAAAGGAAAATAACCTAATTGGAAGGCCACTACCAGCAAAGGCACAATCACCCTTAGAGGTCCTAATGCAAAACTTTCTACACCAGCTTCACAATATAACCTCATAGAACATTTAGGAAAAAATTTCGTGAAATTTTCTATACTTGAGCTGCTATGCTTATCTCCTAAGCATAAAGCTATCTTAGATAAAGCACTTTCTATTGCTACAGTTCCTATAGACCTGCATATAGATCAACTACAAGCTATGGTGAGACACATCACCTCTCCTCACACTCTCAATTTTACTGAAAATAATGATTCATCCCCTGGACAACCGCATAATGCAAATTTACACATTGACGTCCTCATCCATAATGTCAAGATCAAGCGAGTTCTAATAGATGGAGGAGCGGGTCTTGATATTTGTACCCGAGAGTTGATCACAAAATTAGGGTTTTCTAAAAATATAGTTGATCCAAGTAAAAATATTACCATAAAGGCATATGATGAAGAGGAACACTCGTCTAAAGGATCGGTTACTCTACCAATCAAATTTGGCCCTGTGGTAAAGGATGTGGTTTTCCAAGTCCTTGATCTCCCACTTACCTATAATATCCTCCTTGGAAGACCTTGGATTCATTCAATGTAATTTGTACCTTATACATACCATCAGTGCATTAAATTACCACACAATGGTGTGGAAATCACAAAGGAGATCCCAACCCTTTCATGTATTACCATAATCTAAGTCCTAAAACTGAAATCACAATCCCAAGCAATCGTGAGGCATTTCCTTCCCAAGAATATGTTGATCTTGAGTCCTTAAAATCATCCTCTTCAAAATCCAAAGAAGTTGAGACCAAAATACAAGTAAAAGAACAAGGAGTAGGAGAATATACTTTGAATCATGCCCTTTGCATTGGAAAGTTACCTTTATCTCTTTATACCTATGGTAAACCATAGATGACTAAGACCACATTAGATGTAGATACTGCAATGACTTGTAAATTAACCAATCTCAAAAAATGGGGAGCCCTTTTATAATGAAACGAAAGAAGTTGATCTCCTAAAATGGCTATACAAAGATGAAGATATTGAAAAATAACAAACTGAAAGAAAGATACCTGTTGAACAATATGGTAAAGGATTTGATCTTATGAAATAAATGGGATATGATGGTAAAATTCCTCTTGGCTTAAAAAATTAGGGTATCTTGGAACCAATACAACCTACTCGTATGCAAAAATTCCCTAGTTTGGGATATAATGCATAGAAAGATAAGACCTTGAGTACCACGTGTACTTCAAGCAAGGAAGTAGAGTCCTCTAGTGATATGAAAAGAAATGAGGAAAGTGCCAGCAATGAATTCATTGAAATTTATGAATATGATAGTGTCCCTACCCCTGAACCTGATCATAACATTTGTACCCTCGAATCTATTCCAAATCTTGGCTCACATCATGACCCTTTACCCCTGGTTCACCCTGAACTCATTGATTTGGATCAAAAGGGACCACCACAATTGGGTGTATTTGAAAATGATGAGGCAATCATAAAATTTTTGGGACAATGAGAAGATACGCCTCTTGAGGATCATAAAGAAAGTTTCACTATAGAACTCAATAGTGAGGATTACTTTGGGGGGAGTGCCAAGCCTTTCAATCACAAAATTATTGAAAATATAAATAGATCTTCTACTGAAAACCGCTCTATGATGCTATTAGACCTGAAAAAAGTAAAAATAAAGGACTTATCCAAGGTCAAAACTTCTCTGAGGCACCTTAGGATGGAAGGCTTGACACACTTCCCCTGAAAATCTATCATGAAAAATCATCTATGTTGGTGGAGAAGACAGTACCAGCAAAATCTGAGCACAAAATAAAAAACCAAAGATAATTCATCTGGCAGAGTCATTAACACCTAAAGAGAGATACAAGGAAAGACAAGTTCACTTTGTGTGGTTCTATGCAGATATGCCAAGACTTGATTTGGATCTAGTAATACATCACTTGTCTTTGCCACTGGGGGCAAAACCTGTTAAAAAAAAGTTGAGAAAAATGCACCTACATATTACTCTATTGGTAAAAGTTGAATTAAAAAAGTTGCTAGATGTGGGATTTATAAGACCTGTTGACTATGCTAATTGGATTTAAAATTTAGTACCAGTTTAAAAACCTGATGGGGGCATTCGAGTTTACATAGATTTCAGAGATTTAAATAAATCTTGTCCTAAGGATGACTTCCCACTTCCAAACATTGACATAATAGTGGATTTGATAGCAGGGCACGAAATGTTATCCCTCATGGATGGTTTCTCATGCTACAATTAGATTAAAATTTCTCCTGAAGATCAAATTAAGACAACATTCACTTGTCCTTGTGGAACATTTTATTGGAATGTCATGCCCTTTGGGTTGAAGAATGCTAGAGCTACATACCAACGTGCAATGACCACTATATTTCATGAAATGATGCATACATATTTGGAAGACTATGTAGATGATTTGTTGGGAAAATATCACACCAGAGCTAGACATCTAGAGATCATGGATAAAATTTTCACAAGATTAGAACAATAAAAGGTCTGATTGAATCCAAAGAAATGTTCCTTCAGAGTAACCTCTGGGAAACTCCTTCGATACATTGTCTCATCTAAAGGAATTGAAGTTGATCCTACAAAAATAAAGGCTATACTTGAAATGCCTCCACCTAAGAATATCAGTCAATTGAGATCATTACAAGGAAAATTCAATCTATCTGTCATTTTATAGTGCAATTTGTAGATAAATGTCAACCCTTTCAACATCTACTACACAAGAATGTTCCATTCAAATGCAAGAACAAGTATGAACAAGCTTTTCAAAATATGAGGCATTACTTTTTGGGCTTCATTTGGTTGTGCAATACTTTTTGGGCTTCATATGGTTGTGCAATGGAAAATCCTATAGTTGCATTTTCTTGGTGACTCTTAGCTAGTGATCAAACAAGTTAATGATGACTATAAAACAAAAGATGAAAAATTGATGCCTTACAAAAGAATGGTGGATGACTTCAAGGCCTATTTCACATCAATCTCTTTTGAGTAGATTTCGCGAGATAGTAACAGAGTTTTTGATGCAATGGAAACAATTGTTTCACTTGTGAAAATTCCAAGTAATACCACCTATTGTGAGTTCTTGGTAGAAGCTCTTTTGGGACCTTCTTACAATATACCACAATCTAAAATGATATGTCTTATTGTTGGTCATAATTCTCAATGGTATGGCGATATTTACACCTATCTCCAAGATAACACCTTGCCATCAGACCTATCCAATAAATCTCATAAAACCTTTATTCGTCAAGCCTCACATTACATGATCTTAGCCGATACCCTTTATTGTCGAGGTCTCGATGGTACTTTACTCTGATGTATTGAGCATGATGAGGTTAAAACTGCTTTATGAGAAGTACATGAAGGTGTATGTGGGGCACATTCTAGCGGTCCTACCTTAGCCAATAAAATCTTGCATATGGGTTATTATTAGCCCACATTGGAAAAGGATGCTTATCAGTTTGTTAAAAAATACAATCAGTGTCAAAAACATGGAGACTTGATACATTCTCCTGCACAGGAATTGCAGTCTCTCACTACACCATGGCCCTTTTATCAGTGGGGACTCGATCTCGTGGGAAAGATCCATCCGCCTTCATCCAATGGTCATAATTTTATTCTCATTGCCACAAAATATTTCATGAAATGGATTGAATTTGTTCCCCTCACTCATATCACTGAAAAAAAATAGCCACTTTCATATTGAACTACATCATCTATCGTTATGGTGTTCCTTTATCCATCATCACAAATAATGGGTGTCCATTCAAAAATTAGGGTGTTCATGAACTCTATGAGAAATTCCATATGCAACATCATTTTTCCACACCTTACTATCCTCAAGGTAATGGCTAGGCTGAGGCCTCTAACAAAACTATTCTCAAAATTCTTAAAAAGATGGTCAATGAAGTTGGTCGAGATTGGCATATTCAATTGAATCCTGCCTTGTGGAATTACCACACGAATGTCCACACTCCCACAAGTGCTACCCCCTATACCCTTGTCTATAGATCTGAAGCCATCTTGCCCATCGAGGTCAATTTTCCCTCTTTGTGTGTCTCCTTGTGCAATCAAATCGGTGATGAATAATATCAGGTTTCTTGTTTGCATGAATTGGAGCTATTAGATGAATGAAGAAAAACTACTTTCAATCATCTTAGAGCATATCAATAATGAATATGTCGAAGTTATAATCAGAAATTGAAACCACTTACATTTGAGGTTGGGGGTCTTGCCCTTTGTGAAAATCCTCGCAATCAACAAGACAGAGAAAAGAAGGGTAAAATTGAGCCTAACTGGTTGGGTCCATATGTTATCACTACTATGTATGGATCTGGGGCATACCAGTTATCTACTCCAAAAGGTGAATTTCTTAGTGATCCCATCAATAGTATGCACATTCACAGGTTTTACACCTAAGTACTTCAGAGGGTACATTGTTTTAAAGTCTTGAAAAAATACCAAAAAATGAGAAAAAGTCTTGAAAAAATGGTCACCTGACGAAAATCTGGCAAGCAGGTGTCTTGTGTGACATCATCAAAAATAAAAATAAATAAATAAATAAATAAAATGATGAAAAAAGTAAAGATAAACCAATTTTTTCAATGGTGAAAACAACTTCGGTGGCGCCTTGAGCAAGTACCATGGTGAAAATAGAGAAATTGGCACCATGTGTAGGGGCTTTGCTCCTCTTTCCTTTGGAGATATACTTGATCTTTTCATCCCATTTTCATTCACTCTCCACTTCAAAACAACATTTTCATACTCACCATGGCTTGTGAATTGTTCGACAGTCCCCTCGCTTGCTTGCTTTGCCATGCGTACTAGGTTGGTCCTATTCCTCACTGGGGAATTTCCTCAACCTTGGCTATGGGTAATAATATTGAACATCTTAGGGTCAGAGAAAATACCCCCTTTTTCTATCTGCTTTCTTGTGATTCATCTCTTTCCCTCTTTAAAATGTCCTAAAAAATTCATACAAAATCATAAAATATCCTGAAAAAAATCATAAAAATCGTAAAATGTCTTGAAAAATTCATAAAAATCATAAAATGTCTTGAAAAAATCCTAAAATATCTTGAAAAATCATAAAAATCGTAAAATCTCCTAAAAAACTCCTAAAAATCGTAAAATGTCTTGAAAAAATCCATAAAAATCATAAAATGCCCTGAAAAAAAATCAAATATTCCAATAACCCAAAAAAATCACATAACTTCAAAAATCCCTAAATAGTGACACTTTCATATCATCACATAGCTTTGAACTTCAACAAAATCAAAACACACCAGGATTGACAATCAAGCAAACATCTTAACATACATATCAACCCATCTTTCACATCCAACCAAACACATAAACTGTAACAAAAATCCATTCTACATTGAAGCATGATGCATATTTGTTTGTTTATCTTTGATTGTTTTATGATTTTATCTTTGGTGACATGTCTTTTAGCTTCTTCAGGATGTCTTTGAATGGAGAGGTGAGGATGGGGCATGTTCACTTGTTTGTTGTCTGTGGATTGTTTTTTATTTACAAAAGGACTCGTCTTAAGACATGGTTATGTAAAACCATCGAGGACCTATGAGTCTTGTGTGGATGAGAGCATTCCTTGTCTAATAGTGTCTTCTATGCAATAAGTATTCAGGTCATCTAAGGTCTTTATACCTAGATGCTTATACTTCACTGCTGAATAAAACGCAAACAGTATTCAGGTCATCTAGATGTTCATGTTATCTAGATGCTTATACTAATTTGCAACATAATAAGCTCGATTATGATATACGCACTTAAAAGGAACAAGAGGCTTCATCACCTTCATTTTCTTCCATCTTTTGTTTCATGCATTTCATTTTCTTCATCTTTCTTGTCATAGAGAAATCAATCAATTGCTTTATCTAACTAATATATGTCGCTTGAATCAAATCTCAAATCAATCAACTTGCTTCTCAAAATATCATGTCCCCTTAACCAATCAATCAATCATTGTATCAATTTTTCTTGCATAACCATCAATCTCAATCAGTTTGTCAACCTGGTTATATTGATCATTTCCATCAATTGTTCAGTTATGCCCATCAACTATGCATTTCCATCAAATTTACATCTCTCCTTAATCACTTGCACAATGTCAATCATTTAATCATTTTCTTGTAATCAATATTCTTGTAATCCATTCGATTAATCTCTTGAGGGGGCATACCATATTCGTCATCATCCTTACCAAGATATCCTTGGGGCATATATATCAGTTGATCAATCTTTCTTTGAAACAACATGAAAAGTTGCATCGTCTCAAAGAGGGGCAAAATGTAGACACATATATTTTTATGTTAAATTTATCCTCATTTAACTTTAATTTTCTTCAGGAATTCGCTATATCCTTAATATTTCCTATCACTTCATTTTTATCTATTATTCATCTCATTCCATTCTTCATTTCATATCTTCCATTGAATTAATCCAATAAATATTATTGTATCCTTAACACATGCACCTTATATCCTTTTTATATATTTATTAAATAAAATCCCTCTAGTATTTCCTCCTACCACTTACCATTTACCACTTATTCCTCTTATACCACTAATCTCCCATTATCCCATATTTACCCTGATTCTCAACTTTCTCTTGTGGGTATCTATTTAAACAACCTCTCTACCTCATTTTGGGATCATCTAATATATGCATCGAATCTTTGTCAATATCACTCACAATCTAGCTATCATTTTCTATCTTGCATGCTAGTTTCTTCTCAAGTTATAGTTTCAATTTCTTAGATTTTCAAAAGTCTTTACATCTTACATTTGAATCTCCAATAAATCATAGCGTCTTGTGTGTGTACTTATGAGAGCCATTTTTTTACACAAGATCTTGATTTGAGGAGTGTAATAGAGATAATTAGTTTATTTCCTCACAAGTAGATTAGAGTTTTGCATTTGTACTTGCATGTTTGAATAATCTTCTTGCAGGTTCTCTATTATTTGGATGTTGGAATTATTTGAATCTTAATCTATAAGATCTTGAATCTATTTTGTTTCCTCCATCTACAAGAATTATAATTGGTCACAGTTACATCAAGATGTGAAGAAGTTTGTACAAATTTACAGAGTATGTCAAATGGCGAAAGGAACAAGTAAGAATACTGGATTGTATCAGCCATTACTTGTACCTGAGAGGCCATGGGAGGATTTTAGCATGGATTTTGTTCTTGGCTTTCCAAGGACATAGAGAGGGCATGATTCCATATTTGTGATGGTGGATAGATTTTGAAAGATGTTACATTTTATTTTGTGTCGTAAGACCACTGATGTTGTTCATATTGCAAATTTTTTTTTAGATAGGTGGTGAGATTGCATGGTTTATCGAAGAGTATAGTTTCAGACAAAGATACCAAATTTGTTGGTTATTTCCAGAGGGCATTATGGAAAAAGTTGAAGATAGATTTGAAGTTCAAATCTACACACCATCCACAGATTGATGGACAAATAGAGGTGGTGAATAGGATTTTAGGTAGCCTATTAAGATGCTTAGTAGTAAATAAGCACAAGAGATGGGATTTGATTAGACCATAGGAAAAAAATTCTTAAAACAATTTTTTCAATAGGAGCACTTGTAAATCATCATTCTATATTGTGTATGGGAGTATTCCAAGAACTTCTTTTGAACTAAGAAAGATGGATAAGGGGGAGAAGAGTAGTGGTGAGGCTGAGAATTTTGTAGAGCACCTCAAGAATTTGCATGAATAAGTGAAGAAACAAATCAATAAGATTCTCATAATATAAGGCCAAGGTAGATCAGAAAAGGATGCATAAGGAGTTCCAGGTAGGAGATCATTTGTGAAAGGAGAGGTTTCCAATTGGTACATACAACAAGTTAAAGATGAAGAATTTTGGACCATGCAAGATCCTGAAGAAGCATGATTCAGGAAATGCATATGAGGTAGAGTTGTCTCATGAAATCCATATTTCAACTGTGTTTAACATTTTAGATTTAACAAAATATCATGAAGGGGGAATTAATGAAGAAACAAGAGAATCACAGTGGAATATTCCCACACCTACTTCAAAAAAGGAGGAGATAGAAGAAATCTTGGATAGTCATGTGGGAAAAATTACAAGGAACGGGGAGTATGAAGAATATCTGGTCAAATGGAAAGGAAGGCTTGGTGAAGATTCATCATGGTTGTCTAAGGCTGAGGTTGACCATCTTGGTTTCCCTCTAACTCCTAAGAAGTGACAGGGTCACTTTTCAAATTACCTTGGGTGTTTGATGCAGGAGCATCCAATGGTGCAGGGAAATCTTGCATCACCCAAAAAAAATGTTTTCTTTATTTTATTTAGTTGTTTTGAGCTCTAGGATGGCACTTAAGAGGCATAAAACAGTCAGGAGTAAAAAATAGCGAAAAATAATCACTGACTATTTTTAGTAAGTCAGCCTAAATGGACTCGTATGGACCTAAAAATTTACCCAAAGGAGTGGAGCTGAAAAACATTTACAATCGCGAAAGAATCGCCTTAATACCCTAAACGATTTGGGAGAAATTAAATTTTGTGTCCCGAGAAATTTCTCCAATGCAACTTCATATTTGGTCATTGTAGATCTCATCAAGAGATTTCTAACGATATCAAATAATAGTAAATTGAACACCTAGATCAAAATTTATGGCCCCGCAAAGTTGGTCCTCTAAAAAGTGAATTTCATTAAAAAAATATTCCTAGTTCAGAAATTAAATAGCGAGAGTTTTGGCACCAAAACAAAAGGGAAAGTTGAACTTTCTAGAATATTATAGGGTGATTATTGGGTAAAATAAAAGGGTTAAGTTCGGGTTGTAGAAGGTGGCTCCATTAGTGTAGATTGTGGCTACGAATAATTTTCTTTTTTTAGAGTTGATTTTGTTGTAATGAATCAAGCCCATGAGGTTGTAGCATGTAAGCTTTGAATTTTTAATTTTATTTTTTTGAAAATAATTGAAAGTGGGTTTTTTTGGTCTCGCATCTTCTATGTTGGTATCTATTGTTGTTTTTTGTGTGGTTTGAGTGGTGTATCCCTCATCAAGTAGACATCTCCACTTTTGATGGTCCATCTCCACTTTTTGTGGTTGATTCCTATTGGTTGGATTTTCCACCTACCTCCTCTCCTAAGTTCTATATAAACTCACTACCTAGCTTGTATTTGCATCCATTCTTCCAATACTCTTGCATCCATTCATTCTCTTGCATTTTTGCATACTTTTGCATACATGCACCTTAATGCATGCAGTCATTATTCATGCATCCTTTCTTTTTATATTTTCAACTTGGAAACTCTTAATGTAATTTTGTCACATTAACATTGCATAATCTCTCGGAGTCCTAGTTTGCATTCTTATGTTTTTCCAATTTATGTAGCTTTGATTTTCTCTTTAAAATTTCCTTGGATTATTCAATCTATTTCAGATTTCTAACATAAAATTCTACCAAAAACATATTAAAATTTGGGTCTTGGCACTTAAGGAGGACCTAAATCAAGGACACACAATTTCCAAGGTGTTTAAAATAATGTTAGTATTTGTTTAATGTCATTTTCCCTTTTGAAAAATGGGAATAATAAGGATTAGGAATGTATAATTTAGGAAATTAGAATCTCAATTAAGTATAATTAAGGGGATGTAAACATAGTGTGAAAATGTAAAGGAGTACATTTTCCTACACCACAAAATTATTGGCAAATAAAACAGTTCAGTTGTTGAGATGCAAAACTCCTCTTAAGGTTTACACTTTGTTTTTGCAAGAAAAAAAAAAAATTCAATTCATCCAAATAATTAGTGGCCTCCCCATTGCTATGAATTCAAGAAAATTATTTTTATAATTTTCCAATAGTCCATTCTAGAGATGCAAGATCAGTTGTGTGAATTTTATTTACACAACCTAATTCTTTTTTATGACACTGCATGTAACCCACTCATATTTGTGGGGGATGTTCAGCTTAGGGCTTTAGCTTCATATATTATAAATAAACATCATAGGGAAAATTTAATGAAATAATATCAATAAAAAGAGAAGAAACTCCCTCTACAATTGAGGGAAGAAGTAACAGATCTAGATGCAATGGTGTACCAATGGATAGAACTCATAGAGAATATGGGATTATTAGAAAAAATAATGGAATGTAGAGAAAGAGATTACAAGATATTTAAGGAACTATAAATAGTGAAAATCAAGGAGGAACTTGAATTTTCACAAAGTAGATGGAGAGAACTTACCCTGAAGCTTAAGAAGAAGGAACCTCACTTCATTTTCAATTATGTGGCAGCAATTGGAAGATCACACAAGTACATTACAACTACCTTGGGAAATGGAATTTCTTGGCTTCCTCTCACTTTTCATCCTTCTCTCCTCCTGTTCCCTATACCACACTGGATAGGAAGGAAGCGATAGGAAGGTGAAGTAGAAAATAACAAAATATGGGCAAAGATCTCAAACTAATAGGGTTTCTACTTGAAGCAAAGAAAGGGAGTGACCATAGCCCTAGATTACAGAGATACTGCATTGCAATATAACCTTTGACCCTAAAGCTTGCTTGAGGACAAGCAAGAGCTTTAGTTGGGGGGAATGATGGGCTTTAGAATTGACTAGTTTCCTTTTTCTATTTCATACATTTTATCATTAATTTTTGCTAAGCTTTAAGACATTACCAAGACCTTTTATACCTTTCATATACTTTTAAGTAGTTTTAAGAATTTGGGATGGAAATATGTGTATGTATGATTTATGAATATCGTGAAGTTTAGTAGGATTTTATATTTAATTCATGGTTGTTAGAATGGATTCAGAAATGAGACTAATATTTGCAGCAAAACATATGTCAACCCATAGAAATGAGATTTCCAACCTATAGCATAAGGAATATGTTGGGCCTATAGCAAACATTCCCCATTTGGACTGGGGACCCCCTCTTTTTGTTTTGATTTTTTCGGGCTGCTTTTCTTTTTCCTTGTTTTGCACACCCCTATTTCTAATCTTAAACTGGTCACATGCTTTGAAGTCATCAAATTCCCCTTGACCAAAGTCACCTACCCAAAATTCCCTTAGTCTTTGGTAGTTGTGGGACTTGAGTTGCAGGTTTCCTCTTGCCTTTCACCATCACGTCCACCAACTCTGGTGGATCCGCAGCTACGAGTTGCCTTATGCAAATTGTCGCTTATGTTTTGCAACTAAGTAGTGGCCAACTCTTAGCATCCTCCCACATGGTGGGTCTGGAATCCTCCTTTGCCATTTGAGTCCTTAATAAGCATCCAATAGGGCACGGGTTTCTACATCTCACCAACCTAGCTGATTTCGTATCGAGGATTAAATACGCACATTAATGGTGAAACTATCTATAAATACACCTCTCCCTAGATGTCATTTTCATCTTGCATTTTTTAATTTCAAAGGAGAGAAGGAGAGCCACCTACGTATGCCAAGTATTTTGATGGATTCTAGCTGATTTTTTTCAAGATCCACACATGATCTAAAGGTAGGGGTTTGCGTTGCTAGGCGTTTTAAATTGTTGGGAATTATTCTACAAGTTAGGGTTTCATTAATTATTTAAAACCTTTGAGGGTCTAAACCTTATTCATTTTAGCTATGTCATCAAAATATCTCCAATCATTTTCCCCACACTTGTGACTTGCCTTACATTGTGAAAATCCTCAAAACCCGTCAAAAATTTTGCATCGGCATTCAAGCAAAACCTCGTTCTTTCATGGTCGTTCATCTAATGGCACAAGAAATGGTGTGGCCCGCTCCATTGGCCCTGTCATCCTTACCTATATCAACACTCAAAAATGTTAGAACGAAAATGACTAAGTTAGTAGCACTTTGTGGAGGTTCCCTTGTGGGACTTCACCTGCGAATCACTCCCACTTCATTGGCATTTCTTAAATGGTAAAACCTTAATGTAGTTCCTTCATGCAGATGTCACAGTCATGATCTCCCCAAGTTAAAACTTTAATTTTGTCATCAAAATTCTAATTCATGAACCCTCATGCGGACCGCCATTTGTGCAAGGTCATTGTGAGATCTTGAGATTGTTAACACAAGAGCCTTAATCCAAACACCTCTTGCAAATATATTTATGCAGGTGGTCGTCACCTCAGGTTTGTCCCCTAACAACAAGACAATCACACCCTCTCGCCATGCAGACCCCAAGCCCACCTTCACTGTTGCTAGTCTTAAAATATGCAAGTCATAAACCTTTAAGGAAATCACTCTAGTGGGTCCACCTGTGCAGGCTGCCACTTTTGGAAGTCCACCTCGTCAAAGTCATTCCTTAACAAAAAATGCTTAGCACCTCTCCATTGACCAGTTTTCGCACCACTAGAGTCTACAATCCGCTACCTCCAACTTAGAAGTGAACTCATGAAATAAAATGATCATGCAAGTTCTACCATGTGGAACTTTGCATGCCAAATGTTGTTTACCCTTAGCTTCTCCTTGGTGGTAGAGAATTAACACCTTTCCACCTAGTGGCATCCACACCCCTTGCACCCGCATAAGCTAGAGAGGACCAATTTGGTGAAGGGAAGTGACTGAGGTGCCCTACCATATATTTTTCCACATGCCCAACCTCTTCACAAGGGATTTTCCTATCAATAATACCATGCACAAAATTCCATGTGGATGATTGTCTATGGACTTCCCCTTTCCTTGTGCCTAGGGGAAACCCACACTCCTAGGCCTGCACCCTTGAAAATTACCCAAACAAGCTCCAAAAGGTAAACAATTATTAATATTATGATATTTTGAGGGTATATGAATGAATCTAACATTGAATTTGCAAGATTTAATTTACATTTTCACTCTTAATCTATCAATGCACTTACTGCACTCTTTCTATGCAGGATTTATGGAACCTACTAGAGGATCATCAGGGAATCCAATGGGAAAAGAAGACAAAGGAAATAATCATACAAGAACTTGAAGGGGAAAAGAAGAAAAAGAGTAGATAAATTACCAGTTCCATATGGTGGAGTGCACCTCCAACCTTGCATCCAACTGGGATACAATCTCAGACACTGACCTAGGGCATGTAAATATAGATGAGTTTAGACATAGGGTTATGGTCAGTCCCACTATGGAGGAGGTTCAAAGAATAAAGGAAAGTGGTCTTGCAAAGGTGGTTTGATTTCCTCCCGCATTGGTTGCCCCAGAGTCGTTAATGGCGTATCGAGAATGCTACCACACTAGCAACAAGAAAATAATTACCAAGGATGGAAGGGTGCTAGTAGACCTATCAGCCAAATCTATCAGTAGAACATTTGGTATTCCAAATTTTAATGTAATGGAAGAAGTGGAAAAGGAATACACCCAGCATATGTGGAAACATGACCCTGTAGGGTGTAAGAGGATAATAAATCAAGTGTGGTTAAACTAAAAGAGGGGTATTCCTAGCAAGGTACCCCAGATATTGGATAGAAGTGATTTCTTCGAAGAGTATCATGACTTGTTTATGCTCTTGAGCAGAGTGATGGGCCTACCCATTGCCACCTTTTTCAAAGAATGGATGTTCTATTTTGTAGAAGAGATCCTTCGAGGAAATGCCAAGTTCCACTAGGCAAAGATAATAAGCAACAATTTGCACAATCGGTTCATGGCAGTCAAAAAGACTTCCAAATTCTATATGACTTCATATTTATTCTACCTTCTAGGAGTCAAGTTCCTATATAAAGGACTTTTTTATGTTGGCACATTGGGAACCAAGGGGGGACTTAAAGTATACAACTTCTACCCCCAGTTGCAATACAGAAATTTCAAGGAGTACAAAGGAGTAAATGATGCCTTCATCAGGCATATTATTAGACTCATGAGGGGAGACCTTCAAAGAAGAGTAACACATAGTTCCAAGGAAATCACAAAGGGTTTTGGATACCTATTCATCCAATTCCCGAAGTTCACCTACATCAGGGCAGAGGGATTCTCAGGAAGACCCTGCAGATTGCCTCACTACCCTAAAGACTGGATTATTTTGTTGGAGCTCACCTAGTAGCTACAGACTACCCATATGTTGCTAAGTGAATAGCACTGAGTGGGGGTCCCATATCCCCTCACACTCAGCCAAGGAGTGTACTCTTTCCCAGTCGCCCCATGTGATGAATACTCAAAGAAGGAACCGATAAAGTATAGCCTGGAATTTTACATAGACCGAAGAAGAGTGGATCCTTTAGAAAATTGAAGAATCAGGTTGGGAGACAACACACCCATTGACCTCATGTTGAATACTTCTAGGAAAATTATGAAGATGACAAGATGAGGATGATAACATTCTGGATAAGAGATACAATGCCTTGGTTGAGATGCCACTACAAGTCACTGATTGGACCGAGGAAGAGGTCACTGAATTAGATATTCTCACCCACCCTATTGAAAAACTAACTTGACAGTGGGTTGATAGATAAATAAATCAACTGAAAGAACAAGGTGTAGAACTTACATACAAGGAGTTAGAAGATAACATTGAAAGTGAAATTGATAGTGGTGCAGCTACAAGGTCATCTAGAAAATCTCACAAATCCTCGCCTATCACTCAATCCAAGAAGAGGAAGGATGCAGCTGAGAACAAGCCTAAAGACAAGGTGTACTCAAGGAAGACAACAAAGGATCAATCATCAAAGAAGGCAAAGAGAACAGGAACATTCGTTCATGAAATTCCCACTATCTAGGAAGAAGAGAAACAACATGAGGAGGAAGAATCTGAGCGACCTCACTTTCCCCCACCTACCACTTTCGTTCCCACTACAACTTCTACATCCACTCCACCACCTTCCATTTCTAAGTCTTTTTATGTCTCATCACGACCCGTCATGTTCATCTTGGTCCACCTCACCTCTGCCTTGCCCATTGCTCCAATGATGGTATTGGATTCCTCCTCTTCCACCACTTCACCACTATCATCTTCCTTTCTCCCACCTCCACTTCCAACCCTCTCCACTTTACCTCCTTCCCTACTAATGACCACCATGAAACCACCCACTTTGTCGCAAGACTTCATGGCCTATATGCAAAATATGTCAATCAAGATTTTTGAGGTGGTCCTCGACCAAGAATTCTAGGAATTGATGGCAAATCTTGCTTCCCCTTTTCCTCTCCCTCCATTGTTGATTGAGCAACCAAATATGGAAGCAATAATGAAAATTTCAGAATAAATGGAGAGGCGCAGTGAAGAGAAAACAAAGGAAGTTGTGAGGGATGTTGTTGAAGAACTGGAAGACTCTGATAAGGAGGATTATCTTGAACACCTTGAAGGTGGATTGAGCCTAAAAATTGACAAGGTGGCATCTGATGAGGAGGGGTAACAAACGCCTGAAGATGAATGCAGTGATAAGCTTGATGAATGCTATGAATTTGAAATGTCTGATCAAGATCTAGACGAAGAGCTACCCCAAGAGCACAAAGATAAGGAGGCACACCCAGAGAAACACCACTCTAAGGAAGGGAAAGAAGACACATATGTGGATATAGAAATAATTGAAGAACCTCTAAAAATTGGCTGAGACAAGGGCCTGATGCAAGAAGAAGTACCTCCGAAAATGGAGGAAGAAAAATATAAAGAATAAGATAAGGTAAAAGAGAAGAGCGTCGAGCTTGAGCAGAATGTTGAAATTGAGCATCAAGAAGATAGAGGGACATCGTCAGGAGAAGATAATCCTATGAGAGAGGAAGATATTATTGAGCTAGAAAAAGGAAATAGCGCGCTACAAGAAGAGGATTCGAGTGAGGAAGAAAGGCATAATGAAGAAGCTTCTGGCGATGAAGAGGATGAACCTCATAGGGAACAAGAAAAGGAAGGTGATCATGAATCACCAAAGGATAAAACAGAGGTCCCTACTTGGCTGGAACAACAACTGAAGAATAAATCTCTCATAGTCACTTATCCCAAGGCCCAATGGGAGGCCATTCTAGCCAGAGCCCAAACAAGGACTCGGAAGGATAAGAAGCCTAAAATTGGATCACACATCATGGTTGATGCTTCTGGGTCTCAAACATTTAAAATAGCCACCTTAAGAGCAAACAAAGATGTGAGCACCATTTAGGGGCGAGATTATCACATATCTACTATCAACCTAGGCCCCGTGACTTGTGAACAGAAAATGGATGACCTTCAAAGTTCAATGTCCACCATCATAAAACAAATGAATAAAGACCAATCCACTAAGGAAGAGTTGAAAGCACAAGTGGTGGACCTCACCACTTACATTGAACAATGGACTTCCATAGAAGAAGAGACTCTGACGAAATCACTGGTGCCCTCCTTTCTCTCGAAGGAGTAGATAAATAAAATGGAGAAAAGGAAAAACTAGACCAAGTCTACTTTAGATTGGTTCAACAAGGTCGCATACGATGGCGACATGGGCATCCATCACACAGTTAGAGTATACAAAAAAATTTGGAGTCTATAGAAAGAAGTAGAAGAAATGATAAGCACCTACAAGGAGTTTCCCAAGTTGTATTGGATAACCTATCCGAAGCTGGAGAGAATCCTTAAGCTCTCCCGAGAAACATGAGAAAAGGAGCTAGAACTACCAAAGGAAGATCATTGGTTGGTCAAGACGTGGTAGATGAATCTCGACTACAGAAAGGAGATTCTGGAGAAGTCCTTGCATGAATTGGAGCTTGATCATGAGTGGGTGGTAGAACACTAGACAAATAGCAAAGAATATTTAAAGCTAATGATAGATTATGAGATGCCTACTTTTGAGCTAGATTCAAAGAAGATCAATCCATTGTTTCAAAATAAAATAGAGCAGGGGGTTGGTGACACACTGTCACCAAATTTTATGGATTTTCCTATGAGGGCCTTTACTCAATTATAATAAGTTATCAAGGCTACACCCAAATGTACTTAACACTGGGAGAAAATCACAGAAAGATTCAAGAAGATATTCTTTCAGATCCTCAAGTTTGAGCTCTCAAAATAAAAGAAGTTGTTGGGCATGATTGACAAGTTTGTAGAGTACACAATAGCACAAAAGGAGGCTAGAAATCCTATTATTGATGATGAATACTTGGTGAAATAGTTGTAAAAGCTAGAAGCAACTACAAGACAAAATATACTACAAGACAAAATAGAGAAAAGACAAAATAGTCTATTTTATATTGTAATATATTTGGGGGTAGGTGAAACCCTAATTGAGAATGAGTCTAAGCCATTCATTGTAATTGAATATTTTCCACTCATTTCACTTTTGGAAAAATATAAATAGGGGGATCCTCTCATTTTCAAAGAGAAAGATGAGTTGTTGTAAAGACATGTTGCTACAAAAATATATGAGAAAATAATTCTTTTGATGGTTTCTTGTTTATTTCTCTCGTGTGTGCATGATTCTATCTCCAAGTAGTAGATTTTAGCTTTTCTATTTCAAGCCTTAAGTTACTTTCAGTTATTGGTTCATGTTGAACTTTAATGGTGGATGCATGTTGTTGTGTTTAATTTCTTCCTAGCTCATACTTTTCGGTGCTTATTGATGATAAACTGTTGTGTAAATTTATTTTGAGGTTATTTATAGTGTTGCACTTATTTCAATTGTTATTCATACTTTAATGGTGAATGAACAATCTGAAAATCTGCAAAGACCCCTTGAAGATTGCACTAGATTCATGAGACTGTGGACTATTCTTGGTTAAGTGGAACTCAGTTTTAGGAAGTTTGTCCACTATAGCATCCTCCATTGTTACTATTTATCATTATTTGTAGGTCTAGGAAACTCATAACCCCTTTTCCCTTTTGCTATTTCTTTAAAATCTAAAGTGAAAAAAAAATTCCAACATCATTGAAAAGCCAAAACTGATGAGCAATATGGAGTTTTAGTTTGTTGTTTTGAACTTGCAGAAATTGTTCATTCATTTCCAAAATTTGTAAATTTCCATTTGCGGACCCAAATCCCCATGCTTAGTAAACCATAAATGCCCTTTTTCATTACCAACAAATCACATCAATCAATTGAGTTGTTTTTACAAGTCATGACCTAACACTCGAGAGACCTTGGGGTGATTTCCAAAACTTAGTTGCAAAAATTACCTTTCAAGAGAGATAGCATACTTGTATGTTTTCTATGTTGAGAAGGTGCAAAAACACCCATCAACAAACTAGCACTAGAAGGAGGGCAATAGCCTAATCTGGATTGAATTGGGTCCTTCTCCCCTCAAAGATTTCATAGAGTACTCAAATCCATACTAGACAAGGGATAATTCCAAGAGTTAAAGACCCCTACTAGGGCTAGGAGAGCCAAGAAAGGGGAAGCATCAGCGTCATCTCAATCCACTCAACCTTTGTCCCATCCATCTCCATCTTCCCCTTCACCTCAAACATCATTTTCCACATTCATTTCCCACATCCAAAGTGTTGTCCTCACCCCCACACCCCATTCACAAGGCCTTGCCCCAACCACTTCCCCGCTTCAACTCCAAGCTACTATAGCACAACCATTACAGCCTCCAATTCCCCAAATGGCTTGGTTGGGAAATAACCCATCACCTTTATCCTTCAATGACTACCATGACATGCCAAAGAATCTAGAAGGTTTTTGTTCAAATTTTCACCCGAACAATCAATAGCAAACAATAAAAAAACACATTAAGATCTTCCAGATGTTGTTGAAGGACATGAAAATCAAACATGAGGATGTTGCTTATAGACTCTTCCCTTATTCATTGGGGGATGAGGCATTCTACTGGTACATGCATTTACCTACTGGCTTCATTACCTCTTGGGTCCTCATGAAGAATTCATTTTTGTAGAAGTTCAACGTTCCAGTCAGCCCTAATGATTTGTACCAGCAATTCATGTCGATACAAAGGGAATTCAGTGAGCCTATTAGCACATTCAACAATAGGTTTCAGATGGCATACATTAAGCTTTAGTCACAATACATAGTTGATGATCCCTCAGCAAGGGAAGTATACTATGTTGCTTTGGACAACCTCACATCTGCCTTGGTCAAATAGATGCACCAACCGCCAACAATATTGGTGGATGCTTATGCTAAAGTAGTAAAAGAAAATAAGGACTTGGGACAGCACATTGTGGATACTTTACCTTCATTGCGGCCTACAGCCAACCCCTCTCAAATTCACGGACTTACCCAAGCTTTGGCACACCAAACCCCATTGATGAATCTAGTATGGTAGTTTCCAATCGTACCACACCTAGGACAGCCTATCAATCAGGCCCCATCAATGCTAAGCTATTTCAAGGCTCTACAGCAGCAAACTTATGCTCAAAAATCTCAAGTGCCTTTATACTTGCAAAGCTCATAATTTCCAATTGCCCAGAAAAACCAACCTTTGTCACAACCCATTTTCCTTCAAAACTCGGTGCCTCAATAGAGCAACATGGATAAGGATTGGATCGATGAGCTAACTGAACTAGTAAAGAATCTATCCACCGAGATGACTCATCTGAGGAACCAAAAAAAATAGTTTCAAGCTTCTCAAATAAGCATTCAAGCTAACCTCCAACGATACAATCGTGATTCTGGTACGTCTTTTGGGCAGAATTACGAAAGAGGTCAGAATTCAGGGCAGAATTTTGAATGAAGACCTTCTCAAAGGCAGAATAGAAATTGGAATACTAGGCTAAATAATGGAGGCATTCCCACACCTCTTGACCAACCACGAGGCACACACAAAAGAACAAGTGGAGTTTACCTAGCTAAATTTTCTTTATCCAGATGGTGTCGGATTCACAAGATGAATAGGCATTCTGAGTTGGACTGCCCGAAGTTCCAAACCGCCATAGAAATCTTTCAAGTGGAAGTCCAAAATGTTTTTTATGGCTCAAGTTGTAGAGATATTATTCCATCGAATCCATATGATTCTTTAGTACTAGTGGTTAACCAAGCTCCTTTCCCACAAAGTGACAACAACTCACTCAAGAAGGAAGTCACAAAGAACAAGGCTATCACCAAGGAAGGAGAAGAAAAAGAGGTATGTACCGAGAGATCTTTATATCAGCTCTTTAATTCAGTAGATAATGGTCCTATAGATTAGGAAGAGCCACATGAGGATGAAGTTCACATGTTCCACTAGAGAGAAACTCCTTACAACTTGAGAAATAGACAAGTTGGTGGACCATTTACAACTTCAACCCTGCCCAAAAACTTTAATACCCCACGTGATTCTAATGCTAGCAACAATATAACCTATCTTGAAGTGCCTGCCGAATATTTCAACAGAAATAGGCCACCCAATGCAACTCAAACCCAATCTTCCAAAGTTGCGCAACACACTTTATCTGAGATATAGGTCAAGAAAATGGGGGAATATGTAGTAGAGGAGTTAAAGAATTTCAAAGTGAGTCTATTAGCCTTCGAATTGTTAAGGGTGTCCACTATCAAAAATGCATTTTTCTGATCATTGAATGGAACTTCTCCCTTGAAACCAGTTCAAGAGGTACCTGCAAAGAGAGTTTCATTTGACACCTCCAATAATGAACCTGTGATCAAGGAAATCATTGGAAAGAAGCCCGATCAGCCCTCAAATAAGCAAATTAGTAAAATTTAGCCATTGGATAAACCACCCACCAAAGAGCAGGGTCAAGTGCAAACAAGGGATAAATGTAGTGACAAGGATAAGGCCCATGTGGTCCAGGTTGATGTCTTTGTGGGGCTATTCCAAGGGAAATTGGAAACCCCTCATTTCCTGATTACAATATGAATATTTGGAAAAAATATGCATAATTACCTGCTGGATTTGGGAGCATATGCCAATGTCATTCCATTTGTAGTATGCCAAGCATTGGGGATCACTCCAACCCCATCTAGGTGAAAGGTAACTCAGCTAGACAAAACTTAGGTGAACATCATGGGGGAAATGAATAGGATCCCTATGTAGGTTGCATCTAATCTAAGGGTATAACAAGTGATTTATATATAGGTGGTAAATATCCCTAACACCTATGACATAATATTAGGAAGATATTTCACTTCAGCTTTGAATGGTTATGTTGAAACTGATTATTCGCATCTTTGGCTGACTTGGAAAGGGGTGCCTAATAAAATTTCCATTGAGTGTGAGCCTCAGATGAAGTTCATGATTACTAAGTACAAAATACCAATGAGGTGTTGTTCACAGAGACAAAGAGGCAATTATTTTCCTATTTCCTACCAAGGTGAAGAAGAAGAAGAGGCTAAAGAGGTCCTCATACTATGTAGTGTCCCTACCAATTCAGCCCACCTTCCTAATAGCACTGAAGTGTTGATTGAGTCCTTAGATGAAGTATCTCAGGAAGATGGAAATCTTGGGCTACTTGATGGCTTCCAAGAATTCATGCAAAATTGTGCACAAGACTAGCTTAGTTTAGGAGATAGGATGGATTTTAAATAATTATTGTTGCCTAGATGGTGCAGAGTGCAGAATGCAGCTCATTCTGAATTTGAGTGTTACCTATGTCAAACAATAGTGGAACACATAAAAAGAAAAATTACTCCAAGGGAAGGAATGGAAAGGCATCAAGATCAAAGTCAGCCTGTATGTAAGCAGTCGCTTAAGGGTATAGAGATAGAAGTGCAACCAAGAAAAGATGGTTGCTCCTTTAGCTTCAAAGGCAAGAGTCCCTCCAAGTTTTGGATGTTGTGTTTCGATGGTTCCAAATCCAAGCAAGGAGCGGGAGCAGGCATCAAGCTCATTAGTCCCACGAGTAAGTCATATTTTGTTTCCCATATATTACAATTATATTACACAAATAATGTAGTGGAATATAAATTGCTATTTCATGGGTTACTCATGGCATTAAGAAAGAAAGTCAAAATGTTGCAAGTCTTTGGTGATTCTGAATTGGTCATCAAACAAGTTAGGAAGTTATACTCTTGTCATGACAAAATATTAGCGAACTATAGGTACAGAGTATGGGATCTCATAGAAGGTCTAGATGCATTCAATATCCACCTCATTCCCCATAGCCAGAATCAAATTGCAAATGCCTTGGCCCAAGCATCTAGCACCCTTCACCCTTTGTCGTTGACTGGCCTAAATAAATTCATCATAGATCTCACTTCTACCCCATCAATGCTTGACAATGTCACTCATTTTCAAGTGTTCAACGATGAAAAGAACATCCTAGACTTCATCACCAGTTGGGACGTATTTGCATCACAAATCATTGATGCAGAGCTAGAGGAGGTTGAATTAGATATAGAAGGGGTAATCAATCTAAAGACAAACATAATACCAATGGGTATGGTTTAGCTAGAAAGTATATTTGATTTGGATCAAATCAAAGACCAAGATCAAAAATCTTAAAAGGATTCAATAGATAATCAGTGTGATGCCCACAACATGGGCTTCAAAGGAGGTTAAAAATGTTTTTATTTTCAAGGTGTGCACTCCAGAGGAAAGAAAAGGAATTATTGACACCCTACAAACTTATCATGATGTGATTACTTGGGGGTATGAAGACCTCAAAACATGTGATACTTCAATTATCACTCATACCATTCCCCTCAGGCCGGATGTGGGGCCCTTCAAATAGTGTCAATGTCCTATCAATGCATTGTTGGAACCTATTATTTTTAAGGAAGTGTAGAAATTTCTTTCAGCCAAAATTATCTTTCCTATCCAACACTCCACATGGGTAGCCAACTTGGTCCCAGTCAGAAAGAAGAATGGGGAAATTAGATTATACGTGGATTTTAGGAATCTAAACTGATCTTGTGGAATGGACAACTATTTAGTGCCCTCACTAGATGAAGTGCTACATATAGTAAATGGATCTCAAATGATGTGATTTCTTGATGGATACTTAGGGTATAACTAGGTAATGGTGCAATATGAAGATAGACACAAAATGAAATTCACCATGAAATGGGGAACGTTTGCATATAGAAGGATGTTGCTCAGTCTGATCAACATAGGGGCCACATTCTAGTGAGCCATGGACATAGCTTTTAAGGACATCATTGGGAAATGCATCATCATATACATGGATGACCTTACTATGTTCTTAAAGAAAAGAGGAGATCATGTCTTTGACTTATACAAAGTATTCCAAAAGTGTAGAGAGTTTGGTATCTTGCTAAATCTGAAGAAATGCATATTTGGGGTGACAAAAGGAAATATCTTAGGACACGTGATTTCAGATAAGGGAATCTCCATAGACTCAGAGTGTATATAGGATATATTGAAAATGCATCCTCCAAAGCAAAAAGGAAATGAAGTATTTATTTGGGAAAATTAATTTCATCAGGAAGTTTATCATAGGCTTTGCAAAAATAGTTAAGCCGTTGAATGCCATGCTCAAACAAGATGCCAAAGTGGAATGGACACAGGAAGCCAAACAATATTTCAATGAAATTAAGAGGGCTATTGTAGATGCTCCAGTGTTGGTCAGTCCTGATTACTTGAAGCCATTCTACATGTATTCTTTCACTTCATACCACTCATATGCTAGCATGTTGATGCAAAAGGATGATGAAATTAATGAGCACCTGATTGCTTTCATGAGTGCCCCACTGAAGGATGCCGAATTATGATACCAAAATGTTAAAAAACAAGCATATGCTTTGGTGCGTGGAGTCAATAAATTCAGACACTACATCCTGAGAAATAAATAATTCACCATTGTTCCAAACCCAATTGTTAAGACCATGTTGATGCAAAATGAGCTAGGAGAAAGAAGAGAAAAATGGGTCATGTTGCTACAGGAATATGACATGGAGATTCAACCTATGAATTTGGTCTGAAGACAAGCCCTTACTCACATGATGGATGAAACTGAACCCAAGCTCATAGTGCAGCAATATCATCTAGAAGATGTTTCCCCAAATGAATGGTATGATGACATACTATATTACCTGTTGAATAACAAGTGTCCATCACAGTTGTAGGGAGTACAAAAATGAGCTTTGAGATTAAAAATAAATAGCTACATTGAAAGGAATTATATTATACAAAAGGAATCATGAGGGATTTTATCTTAGATGCTTGGGAAAAATAGAAGCCTAAGTGCTGAAAGAGTTTCATGACAAGTTTGGAACTGGTCATGGATTTGGCCCTTTGACAACCCATCAAATCCTATAGGTCGAGTACTACTAGCCAACCTTATTCAAATATGTGCACAATCATGCCAGATCCTATCATGTATGCCAAACTACTACCTCCAAGGAGTGGCATGTTATTTTCCCACTACAACCGGTTGTTGAGGTAAGGCCTTTTTCCCAATGGGGACTTGACTTCATCGGTTCGGTAAGCCCACCATCCTCTATAGGTCATAGGTACATTATGGATGCTTCTAATTACTGCACTAGATGGATTGAATAAATTGGTTGCAAGCAATGTACAACTGAATTAATTACTAATTTTTTGGACAACTTTATTTTAAATCATTTTTGTTATCCATTTGCCATAGTCTATGACAATGGTCCTGCATTCACTTCCCTTAAATTTTCCAATTGGGCATTTGACTACGGGATTGTCCTCAAGTTTTCATCCAATTATTATCCCCAAGGGAATGGCCTAGCTGAATCAACGAATAAAAATTTAGTAACCATCATACGAAAAATTGCTTGACAAGAATCCAAAAGACTGGCATACCCAATTACATTTTTCTCTATGGGTAGATCGCACTCATCCTAAGGTGGCCCTTGGAAATTCACCATTCTACCTTTTTTATGGCCTAGATTTCATTTTCCTAGTTCATCTCAAGATCCCTACACTTTAGTTCATCAACACATATTATGAGGAAGGAGAACGTAATGAGGCTCGCTTAGCTGAGCTCCTCCATTTGGAAGAAGTCTGCACCCAAGCAATAGAAAAATTTTCCAAACATTAGGTCGTAGTTAAGAGACGGTTCAACCATAGATCCAAAGTTAAGGCCTTTAGGATTTTCGATTTGGTCCTATGTTGGGACAAGGCTCATGAAAAAAAGGGGGACATGACAAATTTGAGAAGCTTTGGCTTGGCCCCTTTCAAATTTTTAAGATTTTAGGAGATAATTCCTTTCGCCTTAAGGCACTAACTAGAGAGGATGTCCCATTTCCAGTCAACGGGTAGTACCTCAAGCATTATTTCCTTGCCTAAGTTGTCTAATCTCACCCTTTGTATATAGGAGTATATAGTTAGAGTAGGTCTTTGCTTTCCATTCTATTTTTCTTTTGCTTCCCTTTCACCTACTTTCTCAACCTTTCTTCTGATGAGGGTGTTGGTCGATCTTAATGCAATGCTTGTTCTCAGCCTTGTTAGAGTGCATCCTCTACTACGTATTTCATTGTGTTTTTTGGATAATTCTTCATGAGTTACCATGAGTCTCTATGGGCTTCTGTGAAATGGGTTTCCTCACTTGAACTTTGACTTGACCTAGGGTGGAACCCTTGGTTGAATCCTATCATGTTTATCTTAGATTCCACATGATACACACTTTAAATACTCTCGATGAGATATATAATAGTCATCATGACACCTCGGCAAGTGAAAAATCTTAAATTTTCTCCAGTGACCATTGTGATCTCCAAACCCACTATGAGCTTCATTTCTTATGCAGTTGAGCAAAAGAGTATCAAAATAAAATGCAAAAGAAACAAAAGAAAAGAAAATATTGAAAAAAAAGCAACTTTTTGGGTGTGCGAGAAACTCTATTGGGGTTATGGATGTCCGGATGGTAGTAAATCAATGTTATGGGGATCACATTGACAACTCCATTGGGGATATCGACACCTGACTAACAGCGGAACAATGTCTAGGTTACTTTTGGGGTCATATTATCGATGTATCTTGCCTTGGTTGATTGATTGTTATCCTTTGTGGTCTCTGAAGGAGGGAAATGAACTCACTACACACAATCCTAAGATATTTTATGATTTGATTCAGCTAAGGATTCTATCCTCCTTTAATCTCTTAGTTCATCTAAGGAAACTTGCTTCGAGTCTATGAAACTAGAGATTCTAGGTTTCAGATGAATCCTTACCCTTAGAACGCTCAGGAGCGTTCTCCCAAAAGATTTATCACTTTTTGTGCTTATAGCACACATGCCCCATTCAGATCAAGGACCCCCTCTTTTTTTTTTCTTCCACTGGCTACTTCACTTTTGCCTCATTTTGTGTGCCCCTATTCCTAAGCTTAAATTGGTCACATGCTTTGAAGCCATCAAATTCCCCTTGACCAAAGTCACCTACCCAAAATTCACTAATTCCTTGGTAGTTGCAGGACTTGAGTTGCAGATTTCCTCTTGCCTTTCACCATCACATCCACTAGCTCTGACGAACCCACAGTTGCAAGTTTCCTTATGCAGATTGTAACTTATGTTTCATTGCTAAGTAGCAGCTGACTCTAAGAATATGCCCACATAGTGGGTCCCGCATCCTCATTCGTCATCTAAGTCCTTATTGAGCATCCAATAGGGTATGGGTTTTCGCATCTCACCAACCCAGCTACCACCATATCGAGGATTAAATACGCACATTAATGGTGAAACTATCTATAAATACACCTAGCTATCATTTTCACCCTATGTTTTTTAATTTCAAAGGAGAGAGGAGAGCCACCTACGCACGCCAGGCATTTCGAGGGATTCCAGCTAGATTTTTTAAAGTTCCACACGTGATCTAAAGGTAGGGGTTTGTGTTACTAAGTGTTTTAAATTGTTGGGAATTATTCTACAAGTTAGGGTTTCATTAATTGTTTAAAACATTTGAGGGTCTAACCCTGATTCATTCGAGCTATGCCATCAAAATATCTCTAATCATTTGCCTCACACTTGCAACTTATCTTACATTGTGAAAATCCCTGAAACCAATCAAAAATCTTGCGTTGACATTCACGTGGAACCTCGTTCCATCGTGTCCAATCGTCTAACTACAGAGGCGTTGGTGCGGCCGACCCTGTTGGCCCTATCATCTTACCTTTATCAATACTCGAAAATGTTAGAATGAAAATAGCTAAGTTAGTAGCACTTTGCGGAGGTCCCCATGGGGGACTCTTCCTATAGGTCACTCCCACTTTTTTGTTGTTTCTCAAATGGTCAAACCTTAACATTGTTCTATCATGTGGGCACTGTGGTCATCATCTCCCCAAGTTAAGACTTTAATTTCATCGTCAAAATTATAGTTCATGAACCCTCATATGGACCTCCATCTGCGAGAGGCGGTGGCCTTATTGCCTTTGATTAGCAGCAAAATGCCCACTCCCATTTTCCTTATAGGCCCCACGTATTATACTTCCTCTTAGCAAGATCTTAAGATTGTTAACACAAGAGCCTTAATCTTAATACCTCTTGCAAATCCATCTATGCAGGCGGCTATCACCTTAGGGCCATCCCCTAACAGTGAGATAAGTACGCCCTCCCACCATGCGAACCTCGAGCCCGGATTCATTATTGTCGGTCCTAAAACAGGTAGGTCATAAACCTTTAAGCAATCACTCCAACGGGTCTACCCATGTGAGTCATCACTTTTGGAATTTTTCCCCGTCAAAGTCGTTCCTTAACGGAAAATGCTTAGCACCTCTCCATTGGCTAGTCTCCAAACCACTCGAGTTTTTTGTTCATCGCCTCCAACTTAGAAGTGAACTCATGAAATAATTTTATCATGTAGGTTCTACCATGCGGAACTCTGCATGCAGGACGTCATTTACCCTTAGCCACTCCTTAGTGACAAAGCATCAACGTATTTCCACCTCATGACATTTGCACCCCTTGCACCTCCATAAGGTAGAGAGAAACAATTTGGTGAAGGGAAGTGACTGAGGTGCCCTACCATATATTTTTGCACGTGCCCAACCTCTTCATAAGGTATTTTCCTATCAATCATACCATGCATATGGCCATTTGCAAACTTCCCCTTTCCCTGCATTGTTCCTGAACAGCTTTAATTATAATGACTTCTACCTAGGGTAAACCCACACTATCAGGCCCACACCCTTTCAAATTTCTCAAACAAGCTCCAAAAAGGGAACAAAGATGAATATTATGATCTTTCAATGGTATATGAATGCATCTAACATTGAATTTGTAGGATTTAACTAACATTTTCCCTCTTAATTTATCAATGCACTTACTACACTCTTTTTGTGTAGGATTTATGGAACCTATTAGAGGATCATCAAGGAATCCAATGGGAAAAGAGGACAAAGGAAAGAAGCATACAAGAACCCCAAAGGGAAAAGAAGAAAAATAGAAAATGAAGTACTAGTTCCATGGGGTGGAGTGCACCTCCAAGCTTGCATCCAACTGGGATACTATCTCCAACACTGACCTGGGGCATATAAATATAGATGAGTTTAGACAAAGGGTTATGGTCAGGCCCACTATGGAGGAGGCTCGAAGAATAAAGTAAATTGGTCTTGCAAAGGCGGTTGGCTTTCCTCCCGCATTGGTTTCCCCATAGTTGGTAATGTCTCGACGAGAATGCTACCATGCTAGTAACAAGAAAATTATTGTCAAGGATGGAAGGGTGCTAGCAAACCTGTCTGCCAAATCTATCGCTAGGACATTTGGTATTAACAATTTTGATGTAATGGAAGAATTGGAAAAGTAATACGCCTAGAAAATGTGGAAACATGACCCTATAGGGTGTAAGAGGATAATAAATCAAGTGTGGTTAAAGGATAAAAGGGGTAGTGCCACCAAGGTACCCCAGACATTGTATAGAAGTGATTTCGTTGAAGAGTATCTTGACTTGGTTATGCTCCTAATCAGAGTGATGGGCCTACCCACTGTAACCCTTTTCGAAGAATGGATGTTCTATTTTGTAGAGGAGATCCTCTAAGGAGATGCCAAGTTCCACTGGGTGAAGATAATAAGTAACAATTTGCACAATCAGTTCATGGAAGTCAAAAAAAACTTCCAAATTCTACATGACTTTATATTTAGTCTACCTTCTAGCAGTCAAGTTCTCATATAAAGGTCTATTATGTGTTGGGACAATGGGAACCAAGAAGGGCGAACTTAAAGTATATGACTGCTACCCCTGGTTGTAATACTAAAATTTCAAGGAGTACAGAAGAGTAAATGATACCTTCATCGAATGTATTATTAGACTCATGGGGGAGACCTTAAAATAAGAATAACACACAGTGCTAAGCTAGTCATAAAGGGTTTTGGATACCTATTCATCCAATTCCTAAAGTTCACTTACATCAAGGTAGAAGGGCTCTTAAGAAGACCCAACAAATTTCCATGCTACCCTAATGACTGGATTATTTTGCTCCAGCTCACCCGACATCTACAGACTACACATACATTGCTAAGTGACAAGCATTGAGAGGGGGTCCCATATACCCTCACACTCGGGCAAGGAATATACTCTTGCCCAGCCACTACATATGCCAAATACTCAGAGAAGGAACTAGTAGAGTATATGTCTGATGTTTTGAATATGTGCAAAGGTGCATTTTTGAGCCTTGGGCTTACACCTTATCACTTTCTAGAGAAGTTGGACTTAGTCATTTTTTTGCACACTTATCGAGGTCAGACATTGAGCTTTAGCATTAAGACTTAACTTATAAAGATGTATGATGTACAAATGGTTGCGAAGGATTAATTCATTAAGAGTCCCTTCGACATTCTGATAGGACATCATAGGTGCATCTTCACTATATCAAAAGGAGTCACTTGGGAGTCCCTTTGATGGAATGATAGGCATATCGAGGTGATAGTGGTAATTCAGAGAGACGAGGTTTCAAGTCCCTTCGATAGTTCAACATAGCGATAGTGAAGGTTGACCAATATGGATTAATGACACATGGCACAAGGTGGTTGGCAGATTCACATCATTGTTTGAACCACAAAATTTGGGGTTTGACAAAATAGTGATATTATGAAGTGTGACGGCTAAGTTTTAATGTTAGTCATGGTGCAAATTATCTGAGTCGATGGCTGCATGAATGATGGTACAGAGGAGGAATGACCACTCCAATAATGTTAATGTTGCAGGTAAGTGGATGATGGCACTAAGGCAACCAAGGATGAGAGACTTTAATGTTTATTTTGTCAATAGGAAGAAAAAGGGGAGAAAATGCATGGAATGATGACAAGAAACCCCAAGTCGTGTTAGCAAGAAAAGGGGAAAATTTACATGAAACCAAAGAGGGGGAATAGTTGTGATTAGGGTCAAGCAGATTTCTTACTACGAAGGGTGAAGGTAGAAGGAGAGTTAGCTCTGATGTGAAAATTTGTAGATTGTTGAAGTCAAGAAGGCCCATATGATGGTATATGTAGTTATGTAATTTATTTTGGTTTACAGTAATAAAAGAAGTCTTTTCTTCTCTCTCGCATTCTCGTTAAGTGTTTCTTTGTTGTTGTTGTGAGTCTGATATTTGTAAGGGGAGTACCATGCATCAATGGTATTAGAGCAAGTTGATCTTCAGTGTGTAGCAGACCACTGAAGAGAGGCAATTGCACCAATATTGTGTTAAGGATTTTGAAAAGATAAATGGATGGGAGAGAAGCTCATCATGGTAGAGGTAGAGGAAGACGAGATAATTTTGTAAGAGATGATGATTTTAGAGCATTGAGAAGGCAGGTTGAAACTTTACAAAATGATATAAGGAGAGGATTTACAAGAATGCAAAACCCAGGAAGTGATCATGAAGATGAAAGCACGAAGAATGCTAGTTTAGATACTGAGCAAAGAGAGGAAATTTTAGTAGATGCAAATGAAACACTACTGAAAGCTTTAACAAAATGGGAGAGAGAACAAAAATGAAGGTGCCTACATTTAATGGAAGTCTGAATCTGAAGGAATTGGTAGATTGGATTAATGAAATAGAAGAGTATTTTGAATTTGAAGAGATAGAGGATCCTGATAAAGTGAGATTTTCCAAGACAAGGTTGAAAGGACATGCTTCAATATGGTGGAGAGAGGTCCAATTAGAAAGGGGAAGAATAAGAAAAGATCAAAATTACAAGATGGGATTAAATGGTAGAGAAAATGAAAAGGCAATTTATTCCAATAGACTATGAGCTGGAATTGCTTAAAAAGATGTAAAGCTTGAAGAAAGGAAGCAAGACAATAAAGGATTACATAGAATATTTTCATAGAATAATCATTAGAACTAGACATTCTAAGGCAACCAAGGAGAAGGTTGCAAGATACCTTAATGGTTTGAGGTCAAGTATACAAGAGGAGATTACACTTGTTAGAGTTGTGACAATGAAAGATGCTTATCAAATAGCATTGAAGATAGAAGAAAGGATGAACAAGAGGTTTGAGAATTAAAAAAAGGGAAAGGATAGGGCTTATGTGCAGCAAAAAGAGGATGAATAGTAGATTAGAGACATTATGGATAGCAAGGATGAAAGATGTGAAAACTCAAGCAAGTCTCGTGATCAAAATTTTAAAGGAAGAGGAAGATCAAGTAGAGGATTTGAAAGAGTAAATTATAAAATAACTTGTTTTAGATGTGGGGAAGAGGGTCACGGAGCACATGACTTTCCTCATGAAGAGGAAAGACCAAGAAGAAGAAATAAAAACTAGAATACAACAAAAAACATAAATGGAGAAGACACACATTCAACACATTCTAAAGAAGCGAAAGATGGTGAAGCCTTGATGATGAGAAGAGTTTTGATGAATGAAAACAGTGAACCTATTGAAAGGAGGAGATTGTTTCATACAAGATACAAATACAACGGTAAATTTTGTAAAGTCATTATTGATGGTGGTAGTATTGATAATATTGTTTATATAGATATGGTTGAGAACTTGTAGCTAGAGAAAAAGAGGTGTCTGCATCCGTACAGGACCTCATGGTTGCAGGATGGTCACAAAGTGTTGGTAAATGAACAATGTGGTAAGATTTAATATTGGAAGTTATTATGATGAATTATTGTGTGATGTTATGAAAATGGATATTGTTCATTTATTGTTGGGTAGACCATTGCAATTTGAGAGGAAAGCAGTGCATGATGGATGTGTGAACACTTATAGTTTGATGAAGGATGGATTTCATCATAAGTTGAAGCCATTGGATGATAGAGGAGGAAAGTAATGTAGCAAGGTTGTAATTTTTTTGGTTAATGATTTGAAATAGTTAGAGAAAAAGGATGAAGGTGAGGAGGATTTTTTAATGCAATTGGAAGCAATCAAAAGAGAGTGGAATGAGAAAATTTTAGCTAACACAAAGGTTGTAGCCAAAGGTAATGAGGTAATTTATCATTTTTATTCTTTTTATGATGAGAATAAGGATGTAGTTGTAGCAATAGATGTGTTGGAGATAGGTGAGAGTGATGAGAAATATGTGAATGTGAAGTGGAGTTTACTGATGATTCCTTGTTTGATATTGATGAAGGTGAAGATTCCCTGATAGAATAACTTGATTACTTGTTGCAGAAGGTGGATGATGAATCACAAGAATATTATTCTAACATTTTTTTGGGTGTAGAAAATCAATTTGTAGCAATATAGTGTCTTTCTAAAATCACCAATAGAGTGACAAGTTGCATTGAAGACAAGGAAAAAGAAGAAGAAGAAGAAGAAGGTATAGCAGCAAGAAAGGTAATACAGAACACGTGTTGTGTTGAAGAAGGTATGAATACCATTGATTTGTTTCATTTTGATAAAACACATTGGTGGGAGGTGGAGTTTGATTATTTGTATTTCATGGGTATGAGAAAAGGAGAAAATATGAAAGGGAATACTAATGTGAAGGTGCAGGATGAGAGGAACAAAAAATTTCTAGTGAACAAGGAGTAGAGGTGGATCTAAGATAGACACAGAGTATGCAAATTTTTATGAGTTTCACTCATTTCTTTTCTACCATGGGTTCCTGATGCAGGAACATCCAAGGTGTAAGGGCAATCCTACATCAGCAAAAAAAAAAAAAAAGTTTGTTTCTTTTCAATAAGGGTTAATTGGCTAAGTTTTGTTGAACATGAGAATGGAGTTTATGTCTAATTTTTTGAAGATGTGAAAAGGTTGAGTTTCAAGCCCTAGGCTTACAGCTTATTGCTTCCCAAAGAAGTTAGACTTATTCATTTTTTCTGCATAGTTTTATCGAGGTCGAACATCAGGCTTTGGAGTTAAGACTTAACTACTAAATATGTCTAATGTATGAATGATTGTGAAGGCTTCACATCGAAGGGAGATACATATATCGGTGGGACGTCATTAGGATTCCTTTAGATATTTTGATAAGACTTCATTGGCGAGACTTCACCATATCAGAAGGAGTCACTTGGGAGTCCCTTTGATGGAATGATAGGCATGTCAAGATGACAGTGGGAATTTGGAGATACAAGGTTTCAAGTCCCTTCGACATACCCACATAGTGATAGTGAAGAAAATAGTGAATATTGACCAATATTGATTAATGACATGTGGCACGAGATGGTTGGTAGATTCACATCATTATTTGAACCACAAAATGTAGGGTTTGACCGAATAGTGATGTTTTGAAGTGTGGTGGCTAAGTTTAAATGCCAATCATGGTGTGAATCATCTGAATCTATGGTTGCATGAACAATGGCGTAAAGGAGGAATGACTTCTCCAGTAATGCTAATGTTGGAGGGAAGTGGATGACAGTGCTAAGGAAAGCAAGGATGATAGACTTTAATGTTGTTTTGTTGACAGGAAGAAAAAGGGGAGAAAATGAATAGAATGATGACAAGAAACCCCAGGTCATGTTAGTAAGAAAAGGGGAAAAATTACATGGAACCAAAGGGGGAGAATAGTTGTGATTAGGGTCAAGCAGATTTCTTATTGTGAAGGATGAAGGTGGAAGGAGAGTTAGCTCTGATGTGAAAAATTTTAGACTATTGAGTTCAAGAAGGCCCATACAATGGCATATGTAGTTATGTAATGTCATTTAGTTTGCAGTAATAAAAGAAGGATTTTCTTCTCTCTCGCATTCTCGTTAAGTGTTTCTTTGTTGTTGTTGTGAGTTTAAGATTTATAAGGAGAGTACCCTACATCATCATCTTATCTCGATAACACATACTAACATATTTGTATAAAGTAAATCATTTGATTATCAAAAGGTAGCCAAAACTAGCATTAGTCAACTATAATCCATCAGCTAACCATGACAAATAATAACCAATAAAATCCATATAAGCATAAGAATATCAACTATGTTTATGAGAACAAAACCATCATTTTAATCCATCCAAAGTAGGTATTTTCATTCTTATCTCTATGATCAAATTATAGAATCTTCCCTTAATTAATAATCATAAACTTAATACAACTTAAAACATCTACCTATGCCTTAATTATTGAATATAGAATAGCCTAGATTTTCCTTTTATAAATCATTAAAACATCGAGTTTTTCAATCTTAGTTAAAAAAAATACATAACTAATACAATAAAAATGTGTACTTGTGATATAAGCATCAAGATAAAATAACATAACTAAATAACATACCAAATCCTAGTAGTATCCTCATCACCACACACAATTAGCTGATTAATTTACCTTGACCTTCATTTGATTAATTCATCTACTAACAACAATCCCACCAAAATAATAATTCTAGTCATAAATTTTTTGGACCTTACACTCCCTTCCCCTTATATTCGACTTTCTCTTGGAGTTCACTAAGGTTTAGGGTAGTTTTCAGACATAATTTCATATAACTGTTGCAAGAATGGAAAGAGGAATGAAAGTATTTTCATTGATGTCAACCGTTTAGTTGGTTATCTACTAGTTGCAATTGACTGTATATGTTGAGGATATCGAGAAAATTGTATATAAAGAAAGTTACAGGTTGTCATTTGTTAGTCTAGTACTTGTGACCTATGTTTTTGTTGAGGTCTGGGAGAATTGGTGTTGGTCCGGATTTCTCTTTATGGTTTGAGATTTATGTTTTCCTAGTTCTATTGAAGATGGTTTCGGCATTTGGAAGCATAGAGATTAATTTATCTATGTGTTTTACATTAATTTTGACAATCGTGTGTCAAGCACTACCTTCGAAGTTGATGAAGCGTGTTGGATCTATTATGGGTCCCGATGAAGTGTGTGTTTGGGTTGCCCTCATTCTAATTTCATCCTATGATTTTTGGTGTCCACCTAATTTGAATTGAAGTTGGATGACCGACTTTCTATCTTTTCAAAGTTGGAGATGGTATAAATAAAGAATGTGCTAGCAATGAAAAGTGTATATAAGAAAAGAAGGAAGATAAGTGAAAGAGTAGATGCAAATTTGATGCTATTCTGAAAGTTTGTGAGTTATGTGTCTAGTTGATCAGTTCAAAGCTTAACATTGAGTTTCCGAATGTAGTGAGCAGAAGGCGAACTCTATCATTCATGCAAGTGGATCAGTGATTATGGTGGAATCCTTTGTTGCATTGGGATTGTTGTCTCTTTGTAACAAGTCTTCTTTGTCTTCCTTGTATCTCTATGGCAGTGAGCCATCTGGTTTGTAGCCTTGTGGACAATGAGACCTTATTCTAAGTAGTGAGCCTTATTCTAGGAAGTGAGCCTTTTTGAAATCAGTTTTGATATTCTCTATAGTCTTAGTTAATCATCATCGTGGTTTTTCCCTCATTGGATTTTCCATGTAAATATGGTGTTATTGTGTTTGTGCATTGGAATTTGATGGTTAATCACTTATGTGTTAGTTTTGGTAATTGAATTTAAGGTTAAAATGTGTGACAACTAATTCCCCCCCTCACAGTTATCCTATCCAACACTTGAGGAAGGTTCGGGATGGCTAGCAAAATGATCTATGATTATCCAAGGTTTTATGGAACTAATTATGGTATCTAGAAAGTATTGATGGAATAATATATGGAATATTCTGGATATGATGTAGAGAAAGCTTATAAGAAGCCCTACACTCCTCTTGCTAATGGTCTGAGTACACCTGAAGAAATTAGAGCACATGAAGCAAATAATAAGGAAAATTTCATCTTGAAGAATAGTTTGATACATTCCGATTTGATTAAGGTACATAATTTGAACATAGCTAAGGAAGTTTGGGATGATTTAGAAAGAGCACATGATGGTCATGAGAGGGAAAAAGCGGAAAAATTACAAAATATGATCTTTTACACATCTCTAAAGATAAGAATATTAAATCCTGTGTATAGAGATTGGATGAGGTTGTGGCTGGAATGTGATCCGTTGGTAAAAGGAATAAACAAACATATGAGGAAAAGAAGAAATGAAAGAATATTAATAGAGCTTACTATGTTAATGAGAATGCTATTATTTCAAATGAAGATTAAAAATATGAAGATCCAAAAGACAATTAATGCTTGTTCTTGGTGATTAAGGATGAATCTATTTCTACTAAATCATAAAGACAATCAAAACAAAGTCCTCCAGAGAAAGAGAAAGAGAAAAATGAAGGTACGGTTATCTCTGCCCTACATGCTAAACAGGAAAATAATTTTTGGGTAGTTGATAGTGGTTTCTCACATCACATGACTGGTCACAAGAGTAAGTTTGTGAAACTTGAGGAATATGATGGAGGTTTGGTTATGTTTGGAGATGATACTGGTGCTAAAATTTGTGGGATAGATTCAATAAGTTTTGATGGAAAGCATCATACTGACGATGTTTACTATGTTAAGGGTTTAAGGCATAATTTTTTGAGTGTTAGTCAGATGTGCAGAAAAGGATATGATATTGGGTTTAAGGATGAGAAATGTGAGATCCGAAACAATGATTGCTACTAGAAAGAAATTTGAAGGGAACATTTATCAGCTTAAAGGTTTTGATGGATAATGTTTAATGACTTGGATAAATGACAGATGGCTATGGCATAGGATAATGTGTCACATAAATTTTGATAACCTAGCAAGAATTGGTTTTGTTTAGGCTGTGAGAGATCTACCGAGAATTACAAAGCCTGTAAATTCTATCTGTGAGAATTGGCATTTTGAGAAGAAAATAAGAAGTCATTACAGATCAAGAGAACAATCTACTACTAGATTACTTGATTTGTTTCATACATAACTTTGTGTTCCTATGAGAGTGTGAAGTCTACTTGGTGAAAGGCACTTTATGATTTTAATTGATTATTATTCTAGATATACATGGGTTACATTTCTAAGAGAGAAATTGGATGCATTAGATAGATTCAAGGCATTCAAGGCTATGGTTGAAAATGAAGTGAATTTGAAGATTATATGCTTGAGATCTGACATAGGTGGAGAATTCACCTCCTATGAGTTCAATATGTTTTATGAAGTGCATGGTATAAATAGACATATATCTTCTCCAAGAACTCCTCAGGAAAATGGAGTTGTTGAAAGGAAAATAGAATAGTTCAAGAAGTTGCTAGGTCAATGATCACTGAAGTCGGATTACCAAAAGTTTAATGGAAAGAAGATATTCACACTATTGTATTTGTATTCAATCAAGTTCAAGAAAGAGAAATAGTACAAAGACTCCCTATGAGCTATGGCACAGAAGAATCCCTACATTCAAATATTTCAAGGTATTCAAAAGAAAATGCTATATCAGAAGAGATGAGGAAACTTTGGGTAAGTTTGATGTAAGAAGTGATGAAGAATTATTTCTTGGATATTCTACTAAAAGCAAGGCATATAGATGTTTCAACAAAATATTGAGGAAAAAATTAGAAATCTTGAATGTGAAGGTTGATGAAACAATAAATAATTATATTGATATTGATGGGTATATGACTGATGAACATGACTGTGCAAGAATAGAACAAGTGTGGAAGAATAGGATAAAGATGAGAAAGAAAACCTGAATGAAAGTGAGGAAGATGCTCTGGTGATGTCCCCTAGGATGCCAAAATATGTACAAAGGAATCATTTAGAAATTCAAATTATTGGAGACAAGACAAAAGGTGTGTTAACTAGAAGCAAAGCTATTGTTGAAGTAAATTTGTGCTTATTCTTTGAGACTAAGCCGAAGTCAGTAAGTGAAGCCTATAAGGATGAACATTGGAAGGAAGCAATGAAAGAAGAACTTTTGCAAATTGAGAAGAATCAAACTTGGGAATTGGTCCCAAGACTGGTAAACAAAAATATCATTGGATCAAGAAATAAAGAAAGGCTAAATGAGAATGGGAAAGTTGTCAAAAATAAAGAAAGGCTTGTGTGCAAAGGCTACTTGAAAGTAGAAGGTATAGATTTTCAAGAGAATTTTTCCCCGATAGAAAGAATAGAAGTTATAAGGATGTTCTTGGGATTGGCTGCTTATAAATATTTCAAATTCTATCATATGGATGTCAAGTTAGCATTTTTGAATGGTGAGCTAGAAGAAGAGGTCTACATGAAGTAACCAAAAGGATTCTAGTTAATAGATCAAATGGATATGGTGTGCAGATTGAAGAAATCTTTATATGGATTGAACTAAGCTCCTAGAGTCTGGTATGCAAGGTTAGATAAGTACTTGAGTCAGCAAGGATTTAACAAAGGTACGACAGATAGTAATTTATATTTCAATACTGAAAAATGAAAAAATCTTGATTGTTGTTGTATATGTTGATGACATTATCTTTGGAGGGAATGAAAATATGTGAAAGATGTTTGCAAAAGAGATGCAGAAGAATTTGAAATTTCTATGTTTGGTGAGATGAATTTATTTCTTGGGCTACTAATTAATCAATCAGAGGAAGGAATTTTTATTTCAAAATATAAGTATGTGAAAGAGATGTTGAAAAGATTTGGAATGGATGGTTAAAAACTAGTAAGTACTCCTATGGTGACTGGTTGTAAGTTGGGTAAAGATGATGATACACATAAGACTAATCAGAGCAAGTATAGATCTATGATTGGTGGACTACAGTATTTGACTGCTACTAGACCATATATTATGCATGTGGTTTGTCTTATGGCTAGACTTCAAGAAGATCCAAAGGAAACACATGTTACTATAGTTAAAAGGATATTCAGATATTTGAAAGGCACTCTAGATTATGGATTATGGTATCCCAAGGATACTAACCTTACACTTAGTGCTTATACAAATGAAGATTGGACCGAAAGTATAGATGATAAAAAGAGTACTAGTGGTGGTGCATTCTTTCTTGGATCTAGATTGGTGGCATGGTTGAGTAAGAAGCGAGATTAAGTCTCTTTGTCTATTGTTGAAGCTCAGTATATTGTTGTTGCATCTTATTGTACACGAGTTTTATGGATGAAACAGGCATTGAAATATATCACAATGTTGTATGATGATCCTATTTCTATCTTTTGTGATAATACAAGTGCAATTAAAATTTTGAAGAATCCTATAATGCACTTCAGAATGAAGCATATATCTATTAGGTATCATTTCTTGAGAGAGAATGTCATGGAGAATTAATTCAATCTTGAGTATATTTCAATAAAAGATCAGATTATGGATATACTTACAAAGGCTCTTCCTAAAGATACTTTTGATTATCTTTGGGATAAGCTAGGGGTTATTACCCCTCCTTTTACAAACTAATATTCTTTTGGAGATGCATCATTCTGGTGGATTCATGGTTCTATTTTTTTGGACTGATGATTTTGGTGGCTACCTCTCAAGGGGAGCAAACAGTTTTTAAGTGTTTTCATTATGAGTATTCTATTTTCATATCAAAGGAAGTTTCAATGAACATATCTTTTTTTCATTTTCTATTGATGTCAAAGGGGGAGAGAAAGAGAATGTGAAAAAGAGAGAGAAAATAGGTGATGAGGAAGATGATCTTCTAAGGGGGAGAAGCAAAAGAAAAATATTGAGAAGTATTTTCAAAGTTGGTATGTGTCTTTGATGGTTTTTCACATCATGTGTTGCCATCAATGACAAAGCAGGAGATTGTTGCAAGAATGGAAAGAGGAATGAAATTTTTTTCATTGATTTCAACTAGTCAATTGGTTATCTTCTAGTTGCTATTAACTATAATGTTGAGGATATTGAGAAAATTGTATATAAAGAAAGTTATAGGTTGTCAGTTGTTGGTCTGGTACTTGTGAACTATATTTTGGTTGAGGTCCAGGAGAATTTTTGTTGGTTCGGATTTCTCTTTATGGTTTGAGAGTTGTGTTGCCCTGGTTCTATTGAACATGGTTTCAGTATTTGGAAGCATAGAGTAATTGATCTATGTGTTTTACATTGGTTTGGCTGACCATGTGTCAAGCACTACCTTCGAAGTTGATGAAGCATGTTGATCTATTATGGGTCTCAGTGAAGCATTTGTTTGGGTCACCCTCATTCTAATTCCAACCTAGGATGTTTGGTGTCGACCTCATTTGAATGGAAGCTGGATGGCCGACTTTGTATCTTTTCAAAGTTGGAGATGGTATAAATACAAAATGTGCTAACAATGAAAAGTGTACATAAGAAAAGAAGGAAGATAAGTGAAAGAGAAGACGCAACTTTGATGCTATTCTAAAAGTGTGTGTGTTATGTGTGTGGTTTATTAGTGTGAATCTTAATGTTGAGTTTCTAGATGCAGTGAGCAAAAGGAAAACTCTATTATTCAGGCAAGTGGATTGGTGATTGTGGTGGAATCCTTTGTTTCATTTGGATTTTTGTATCTCTGTAGCAATTCTTCTTTGTCTTCTTTTTATTTTTGCGGCAGTGAGCCATCCAGGTTGTAGCCCTGTGGATAGTGAGTATGGACAGTGAGTCCTTATTCCATGTAGTGAGCCTTATTCCAAGCAGTGAGCCTTTGTGTAATCAATTTTGATATTCTCTATATTGTGAGTTAATCCTCACCGTGGTTTTTCCCTCATTGGGTTTTCCACATAAATTTGGTGTTATTGTGTTTGTGCATTGGCATTTGATGGTTAATCACTTAATCAGTTTATGTGTTAGTTTCAATGATTGAATTTAAGATTAGAATCTATGACAACTGATTCCCTCCACCCTCTTAGTTGTCCTATCCAACAATAACACATATTTGAAGACAATTTGATTTATTTGTGATAAATTTTGAGTATGGTAACAAGTTTTCCTCTACCATATAAAATACCTTAAGAGATGTGAACAAGCTCTATAATTCAAATATGTATCCATCATACACAACCAAATAGTGTCAATTTCATCCACATTAAACTCATATTAATACAATGATTTAAAAAATGTTACACATGTACATGTCATATGCACATTAATCATCACTCAAAATTTCTACCCAATTCTTTTCAACATTAAACAATAGGCATGATCTCAATCAAATCACATTTCAAGGAATAAGTCACGTTATTTCATTCATACCAATTCCAATCACTAGTTTATAGGTATTCCACATCACATCAAATTGTAAGAAAACACACATGTCATAACTAACTCAACACAATTCATAAAAGTATCATAAAATGGGATTTGTGTGGATGAACTGTGTCAAATACCATTGAATAACCATATGTCATATCACTATAGATTCTAAAATTCTAAAATTCTAAAATACCATGTAGTTGTAGAGTCACTATGCCATCATTGAGTATTCATAGAACCATGATAACATTAGGAAAGATGGTATCAAGACCCCTTTACCTAAGACCCCTCCATACATTTCCTAGTACATTCCCCTTGATTTTGTGGCCCCTTCACATTATTATTTTCACTTGAAGTCTTTTATGTAAATAGTGAAATTTGGAAACATCTACACATGTGTCCTCTTTCAAATGATTGTGTATGCCAAGTCCTATGGTAGTATATTAATTTTATAGCTCATGATTGGCTCATCGATGCTTATGTGTGTGCCCTACAAAGTAAAATCTAAATTCATGACAACTTGGGATAATTGGTAATATTTGATTCCATCACACATCTACTTCACATCATGGTTTTGAGTGTGAAACCCACTTCCACTACCACACACTCACTTCCACTACCACAATGTGTGATGGATTTTCCTTTTCTAAGGTAAATGTTGATGTGGTTCCAGTTTGGCAATAATTTTATATGGTGATGACATATGGGAGATTTTCATTACATTGCATTGCTCATGTACATTGAAATTTTGGTTATGGATCCCACTTCCATATTCATAATGTGTGATGGGAAATATAGATAAAATTTTATTATATTCAATGGCTTATTTGGGTAAAATTTGTGTCACACGGTTATAAAGGAAACAACCAAACTTGGTCTAACTTTTTAACTTGAATCACTAGAAAGTGACATATATGCTTTGAATTTTGTACTATTATAAACTAAGGAAATGTATATTTTTTAGTGTATTTTAAATTTGTAATTAAAAAATTATTATTATTATTTGAATATATATTTTTTTATAAAATATACTCTATTATTTAGTTGTTGATAAAATGTTGCAAAATGAAGTTGAATGGGACGTTGCTTTTTATATAGTAAAAACAAATTCCTTCAAATTTTTTATATGTATTTATAATTTGAAACTTTAGTGCATGGATTTTTTTCCCTTATTTTGATAAATATATGTTTTAAAATCAATTTTAAAACTTGTGAGCAAAGAAAAACACAATTGTTTCCATGAGACGTCAACTTTTATCTTAAAAATTTATCGAAAAAAAAACAATTTCATCTTGATATAGAATATTTTCTCTAGTGCATCATATTATTCAAAAAAAAAAATCTTGACAAGATAATCAACCTTATATTTTGATTTTGATGAAATAATAAATAAAACATGAAAAATAATTAAACTATTAAAAATATATATATTTGAAAACTACATGTAGATCTACAAAAGGGTATTTTTTATATTTTTTTCTGTGAGATAAGGGGGATTCATTGCACACGAGTCTTCATTCTCAAGAGAATCCTAAGGAACGAATTGCCCTTATCTACCTCAACATAAGCTTAATGAAGACATTGCAAAGAAAGCATATACAAACTAATTATCAGAAAAGACTACTTCAGGATATGAGAGAGTGAAGCTTTTAGATTTTTTCCTCCGACAAAGGAGCTCTCGGCCAAAGGACAACAGTGCGGATTCAAGATGCTAGCATGATGCATTGGAGTCAAAATGGCACATTGGCATCCCAAGCAATAAAGAGATTAAGGACTTAGGTAGGCAGACCAATGTTTCACTTTCTAACCCAGATCTAAGGTTTGTTTAGCAAAAGAACAAGATGAAGAATAGAAACTAAGGGGAAACACAAATAGAGCTAAGAGGGAGCTTACAAACAACTAGATGTCCAAATCTTCACTCTGAACTCCGCTTTAACAACCTGCACACAAGAGGAATGAGGGAAAATTTTGGGGTTGTATAGGGGTCTACCACAATCAGACCCCCGCTTTGGTGTTCCCACCTCCACAGACAACCATATAGATAGAGAGAGTGTAACCAAAAAGGACAAAAGGAGATGGTGAAAAAAATCCCCGCTTTAGGAGGAGAACCCACATGACCAAGTAATAAGTGAACAAAGAGATCTAACTTATTCACAAATATAAAAGAGTGGGAGATCGTTACCAATAGGCCTCGGTCCCCTCTTGAACACATGAATACACCATTGAATGCTTGCTAGTAAGCTTTGGCTATTGGAGGGACCTCAGTCCAATGGATATTTTCTTGTGGAAGTGTTGTTTCCAAGAGAAGAAGACCTTGAGAATTGAAGTCAAGTTGGAGAGAAGCTTGAATGAATGAAAGAACCCCCAAAATGAGAGAAAATGAGGGGTTTCATTGCATGCAAGGGTGGCAAAGAGTCATTACACCTAAGGACTTGGTTGCAAGGGCACATGTCAAGAGCCAAGACTCAAGATTCCCCATTTTAAACTCAAAATATTGAAAGGTTGCTAACGCACCACGTAGACGTCTACATGCCACGCATGCATCCAAAACACAAGCTTTCTGGAAACAGGCCTTTGGGCTACTGTCACTTCGCCACTAGACTACATGGAGCTAGAACGATGTGAAATTTTGACCCATGTGGTTTTTGTCATGAATAAGTTTAGGTGTCATAAATGCTAGGCAAAGTGCTAAAATTTGGAATTGCCCCTAAGTGCAATTTTGTGACATTATATTTTTCCCCCACACTAGTGGGCTCAATTTTGGGAAAAATTGACCACACTAAAGTAGAAAAGAAAAATTTCACCCGAACTTGACTTTTTACGAATTTGCATTCCAAAAGGAGGTACCACTGAGGTCAATTCGGCTAGTACTTGAATATGCCCCCAATGATCAAACTCAGCGAGAAGTGTAGGACTAGTCATGAAAAATCGTGCAAAATTTTACTCTGTAATACTTAATTCTAATTTAGTCCCAAAAATTGGAAGAAGCTACAATGGTGAGAAGAATGGTCAAGAAAGAAATCGGTGATTCGAAAGGAAAATATGTTGAAGAGGTGACTATATGCCCCCTCCTGAGTTTTCCCCCAGCTAGGTGGGGTAAAATCAAGAGAAATCAAGGAGCCACAAATTCTAGGAAAAGTGGGCCCTAGGGGGCCTATATATACCTAGGTGGGCCCTGAGAAGGGTCATTTTCACTATTCATCATGAGGATTTTGTTGACTTTCGTGAGAGAAAACTCATCAAAATTCCAAGAAGACATGACTATGAGGATCTGAGGTTGGACCAGTTGCATGCAGACATCTCTAAGAGTGTCAAAGTTGATCAAGGAGGCCCTGAAACCACATCGTTTATCATTTTGTAGTGAGTTTTTATAGTTTTCAATATTTTTGTTGTGCAAGCTTCCTAGATGCGTTCATGCGTCTTTGGCATGTGTTATCATCCAGGACCTACACTAGAATCCAAGGGGTAGACTATCATCCTTGCACCATTAATGGTAGACTAGGACACCTACACGATGCATAAACATCCACGCAGTGCACACGTGTCTTGTTGTCTCTAACTTATATTTTTTGTAATTTTCTATGTACTGATACACACTTATTTCTTTTTTCATAGGATTATCCAAAGATCAGGGAGCATATTGGAGGGTGGGTGTTGCACCTACAACGAGATCAAATAGATTGCCTCATCGACGACGAGGTCACCCATCTACAACACGTTGATCTCTGGCATGTGTACACTATGCCAACGATGTTATATCATGACAAGATGCTAATGGCCTTGATGGAGAGATGGGACACCACCACCTCCAGCTTCCATTTACTGACTGGAGAGATGACCATCACGTTGGAGGATTTATAACACACCCTCGGTCTTCCCATCTATGTTCAATGAGTGGAGATCGATGATACTCGCTCAATGCAGGACTAATCGAACAGGGTCCTCTACTACTCCATCTGGACAGATGGTGGAGACGAGACTGAGCACATATACACTCGATGGTTTGACCAAGACTGGACCACTGCCCCCCTACTGCATCGTATCATGGTGGTTATGGTCACCATGCAAGTGACCATAGATGTGCAAGGCTCGCACCTCTGTGGGGGCCTCGTCTACACCATTCAGAAGATGGTACAGCGACAAAAAAATTTTCATGGGGTCATAGCATGCTCGTGCACCTATACCAGGAGCTCAATCAATGTGTTCACTATGAGTACCACATCCTGACCGCATGCAAACTCCTACAAGTGTGGGATTTTTCCCACATTATGTGCACTAGATCGAAGGGATACCCGCAGGTGTGGGACTACTCTATCCCAATGGCCCACATGTACGAGCTCACTTGATAGTGGAGGCATGGTGATCTACAGTTCTGTCGGTTACAGTTTGACACCCTGACACCAGACATGATTAGATGGAGACCCCACTAATATTTTTGGTGGGTTGATGATCGCAGGTTCCTCTAAAGCCTACAGCATGACCGATTTATCCTCGAGTAAACATATTTTGTTATTATGTCATATTACTGGAGTCGGGTCATGCGGCAACACGGGCGGGTCCAAACTATCCCCCCTCCTATTCCCACATACACCCAAGCTATGTGGAGCATAGTGAGGCCCAGGGACTATCCACACCCCATTGTAGCGGATGTGGACCTCTCTAATACGAGGTCGACGATGCCAATCTACCGTCGATGGGGACATTAGACAACATCAATGTGGCTCAAGATTTTATGGCGTGGTGGATAGCACCTCATCTCGCCCCAATTTTCTAGCAGATTCCCCTAGGGGGGATCCCAATTTATAGGGGGATGTGTTGTCGTAGCCACCTAGGAAAAGTTGGAGGCATCGTGGTAGTGGCGATGGGCATGAGGAATAGTAGCAAGAGGAGCAGGAGCAGTTCAAGGAGGCTGGAGTCATTTCACTAAGGCCGAGGAGGTGACAAAGAATGTCTTCCCCTCCACTAACTACTCATGTTTCATGGGTTCCACTAGCCCTTGCACCATCTAGGGAAGATCCTAACACCATTGATGCAAGACTGAGTGCTCCCCCTCCCCCTGACCCATTTGGGCAGCCAGGGGATCCAGGTATGAAAATTGTTTATTTGATTTCATTTCAGTATTTCCAATTTTTATCTCATGAATACGCATATCATGTTTTGGTTTTATCATCTATATACTTTGTGGTACTGATGCATATTTTTCTTTTATGGTTGTAGTGGATACTCAGGGATGGACTAGGTTCTTTACCCAATGCATACTAGAGGTGGCCCCTATTGTTCCTTTTCGAGTCGGTAACACATTTGAGGACTGCCTACAAGGAGGCACAGGTGGAGATAGTGCAGAGAACAACTTATGCTACCGCATTCTGGGGGAAACATGACCAGTTGTCGGGGGAGTTACGGATGGCACTCGTAGAGTGATACACGACTGTGATGAGGTCTAATGCCACTGAGAAAGCGTGTGATTCCCTTCAAAGCCATCTCAATGACCTCGTGAGATAGCTGATAGTTGTGATCCCAACAAGTGACCAACAACTACAGTAGGAGCTCATTCAGGCCTGGATACAGCTATGCTCCCTCCAAGGAGATATCAAGGGAATGTGTGCAGCTATGTCAGTCTCACACTCACACTGCTCTAGATCTGTCGCCACTGTGTAGCCCCACCCTCAACCAGAGTAGACACTAGAACCGAAGGGCTCTGGGAGCCACGTGCGCCAACCATAGAGAGCCTCTTTTTTGTGCATCATTTTTGTAGTCATGATATATATATACACATTTTTAGATCTTTTTTGTATAGACAATGATACATATATATAGTAGCCACTCATTGTTTAACGACAGTGGCACAATACACGTACATGACATTTGGTATTTATACATATATACATGAGATATTTATTTTGATATTATGGCATTGTGTACTTTGATGTGTATGTTCCTTTCTTTCATGTATGTTGATGCTATGGACTTTATATATGTGTATGGATGTATATTTACATTGGATACTATCATGATTTAATGAACACACATGGATGTATGTTAATTAAATACCATAATGATCTAATTTCCAAAAAAGATATAATGTAATGCATGGATACACAACATAGTAAGACACATGTATGTATGTCTCACACACACACACACACGATTACATCATAACACAAAAAAAAATCATAATGTCTTAATGAATAATGTCAATATTTGCAATACTACGATCCTTAGAGAGTGAACACTACACATATGACACATGAGACACTATGCATAGTATTGACGGAGATGCATTGCATTAATAGGTTATTTCAAAGGAATCCCATCCATGGATGATAACCCATAGGCACCATAACCATACACGGAGATGACAATGCAAGGACCCAACCAATTAGGACTGAATTTTCCCCTTTGATCAGGCGGTGCATTTACATTTCTCTGATTCTCATAGAGAACCAGGTCACCTAAATTGAAAGTTCAAGGAAGTCCACTTTGATTATATTGTCTAGAAAAAGATCATTGATAAGCTTTAAGATAGTCAATGGATTGTAACTAGCACTCATCGAGCATCTCTAGCTGATGAAAATGATTAGCTTGGTAAGTTTCATCATCAATTAACCCTTTAAGGGAAACTCGCAAAGATAGAATTTCCAACTCCAAAGGCATGATAGCTTCAACACCATACACGATGTTGTAACGCGTTGTTCCCATATTCGTATGAACACTCATGCAATATTCCCATTCAGTGTACATTAATTGAACATGCCAATCCTTAGCATGTTTATTAACTATTTTATGAAGAATGATCTCAAGAGGCTTGTTAGATGCTTCTGCTTGGCCATTAGATTGAGGATAATATGGTGTAGAAAATCTATATTGAATGTGAAATTTCTCTAGGAATTTCTTTACTTCCTTGTTCTTAAATGGCGTACCATTGTCAAAGACAAGTGTAGAAGGCAATCCAAAATGAGAAATGATGTTGTTTAGAAGAAAGCTATAAATAGCTTCAGCATTCATGGATTGAAGCGAGATGGCTTCGACCCACTTCGTGAAGTAATATGTAGTAGTAATGATAAAGGTGTTTCCTTTAGAAGAATGAAGTGATATCTTTCCAATGATATCCAACCCCCATTTCACAAACAACCAAGGGGAGGTCTGGTTTTGTAAATCTTGTGCCGGTGCATGAATAAGACGACTATGTTGTTGACATTGTGGGCAATTTTTAACAAAACCGAAGGAGTCTTTCTCCATCATTTTCCAAAAATACCCCATATGTATCAATTTCCTCACTAGGGATTTACCACCAAAATGTCTACCCCCAGAACCTAAATGGGCTTCTCTAAGGCTAGGGGGTATTTCCACTTTAGTGAGACATCGAAGCAACAAGCCGTTATAAGATTTTTGATAGATAACGTCTGAAAAGACAACATAAAAAACTGAAAAGCTTATGTATATGAGTGTGATTGTTTTTCTCTGTGCCTTAGGAAAAGTTTCCAATCTTTGGATAATTGTAAATGTTAGAAAACCATTCTCCTGAGTCTACGTGAGAACACACAAGAACATCATAAGGTTGATTGGAAATAGTAGGAGACTAAAGGGCCTGAACCACAAAGTGGTATTCTTTTGTATCCTCATTTGAAGCTACCAAAGAGGCAGCGCTCGCCATGGCATCTGTATGTCGATTCTCTCTCCTAGGGACACTATCTATTGTGAAAGAGGAGAACCAATTAAGCAAGGACAAAGCAAGGTCTCGATACTAAGATAACTTACTTTTCTTAGCCAGATAGGTTCTCATGATTTGATTCTCAGTAATCTCAAAATCACATAGTATATGGAGCTGGTTTATTCTTAGTGTGATCGCGACACGTATGCTAGCAATGAGTGCTTCATACTCAATGATGTTATTGGTACAAGGAAATTTCATTTGAGAGGAGAGAGGGACCATCTTACCTTTAGGCGATATTAGAACCATGCCCACTCTGAAACCAGTTAGACATCTTGACCCATCAAAGTAAATTTTCCATCCAAGGTCGTGACTCCTTATGAAAATATTCTCATCAGGAAATAAGTCCAAACTCGAGAAGGAGCGAGATGAGGGAGCATCTTCTGATTGATCAGCAAATGATTGAACCTTTATCAACTTCTAAGCAATAAACTTTATGTCAAACTCAAAAATCAACATCACCCATTTCGTTAACCTTCCAACAAGGTTGGTACTGGAGAACAAGTGTTTTAGAAGATCACCTTTTACAATGACATGTGTCTCAGCATGAAGAAGATAGTGTCTTAGCTTCTGCATAGAAAATACGAGAGAAAGACATTGCTTCAACATGGAGGAGAAATGAGATTCATAATCAACCAAGACACGGCTAATGTAGTAGACCACTCTCTTTCCTAGCATCATCATGCTGAGCTAGCAAAGTTTCCAAGGCGTATGATGATGCAATGAGATAAAGCAAAAAGGTTTTATCTTACATATCCAACATTAGCATGGGAGGATTGGCCAAATAGGTTTTGATTGACTCGAAATCTTTCTAGTACTCTTCATCCCATACAAAGTGAACATCTTTCTTTAACAGATGGGTGAAAGGAAGGGTACGATCAGCTAATTGAGATATGAACCAATGAATTTCCTGAATCTTCCCTTGTAAACTTTGCATCTCAATAATGTTCCTGGGTGGAGGCATGTTAACAATTGCATCGATCTTATTTGTGTCGACCTTGATTCCACAGTGAGAGACTATAAATCCCAAAATTTTGTCGTGTCTATGCCAAAGACACACTTCAGAGGATTAAGCCTCATCTTATAGAGTCAAAGCCTCTCAAAAATAAGATGAATATTCTTCACATGATCCTGATGTGTTATAGATTTTTCCAAGATATCATCAATATAATCTTCTAGAATTTTATGGATGAAATCATGAAATATTAGGTTCATCACCCACTGGTAATTTTCTCATGTATTCTTTAACCCAAAGGGTGTGACAACATAATAGAAAGTACCCCAAGGGGCACTAAAGGCTATCTTGTACTGATCCTCCAAATTAATATGAATTTGATTATAACCCAAGAAACCATCCATGAAGGATAACAAGGCATGGCCTGCAGTTGATTCCATAATCATATCTATATTAGATAACGAAAAATCATCCTTAAGAGAAGCCTTATTAAGATCACAAAAATCAATGCATATGTGAATACGACCATCAATTTTTCTAACAGCAACAATATTTGAGATCCATGGGGAGTAGTCGATTGGGCAGATAAAACCTAATTTCAATAGCTTCTCTATCTCGATCTTAACCAACAATGCAACCTTTGGCTTAATCTTTCAAATTTTATGCTTAACCGACTTGGCGTTGGGACACAAGATGATATTGTGAACCACTATAGACTCATCAATTCTGGGCATGTCTCCATACATCCAAGAAAATATATCAAGGTGACAGTGTAGAAGATCATAGTGTTTCTCAGCTTCTTCTGAAGAAAGGCACTTCCCAATCTTAATCACCTTTTTCAGAAGAGTTGGGATCCATAGATATTTCATTAGTATCTTCCTTGAGGAGACAAATACAATGTAGAGGATGTGATATATTGGAACACCATCATCAACATTAGCTAAAGGGTCCTCCTCGTCAACATTCAGATGGACTCTCCAAAGTATGCTCGTTCATTCAGGCAATATGGGAATCGTCACTTATGATGAAAAGGAGGCAAAGGGGAGTAGGAACCTAAGAATTCCTTGAGCACTTCATCTGAAGAGAAGACATCTAAAGGGACTTTTTCAGCTTGCACCCTGTCCTCTAATAGTTTAGGATGGACCAAACTAAGTGGTTCAACCGAAATCATGTTAACACTTCACCAAGGTTTATACTTAGATTTTTCAATAGAGCATCCCAAACCTAGATAGTGCTTATGAGGGTTAAACTAGATAGGGACTTGGATTCCTTTCTCAATATTTCCAAGGCCTTTTCACCCATAGCCATACGAAGAAGCGCGTCTATATCCAAAACCATAACAATTTTACAAAACATCGAAAGGTAGTGGTTCTATGTAGAGAGCTTTGTTCCACCAGTGAACATCGAACACATCTACAAGAGCACAATTGCCTCCTTTACTCAATTTGCAAACATTAACCTCCTTTGCAAGAGTAGGACCACCATCCTCAGTAGGGAAAGATCGGTCTCCTAAATAGGATTACATTTTTCCTTCTTAGTAGGAGTGTCGTCTTCTTCTTCATCAGAGGTGTTCGAGGTTATCTAAATTTTTAGATGAGTAGGACTCACCTTGTATTCCCCAATAAATAATTCAGAGAACTTCAAGGACCCCCAATCATCGCCAAGGAATGCATTTGATTCAGAAAAAGTAGACATGGAGGACTTAGGACTTATCGCTTTAGGTGGTTCTTCTTTAGCGATGTTCACTTCAAGAACAACCTCCACAAAGGATATCGCAGAGGAGCATGTCATCATGTCTAAAGTTAAATATAGAATACAATTCTTAAGAGTGGATACAATCGAAGCCCGACCAACAGTCACTAATTCACAAAGGTGAATAGCTTCTGGGTCAATGTTAACTATGACTATTCAATTATTTGTAATAAACTTTAAAGAGCGATGTAAAGTAGAACTCACGACACCCATAGCATGAATCTAGGGTCTCCCCAAAATAAGATTATAAGGCAATGGGCTAGGCATCACATAAACCAAAGCAGGTAAGGTAACAGGGCCTAACTGCAAAGGAAATATTATCGTGCCTAGAACCTAGCGGCCAACATTATCGAACCCATGAATTTACAACAAAGAGGCAGCTAAAGAAGAAGAATCAAATTTAATCTTGGGTAATAGATCAATACCAAAAACTTTGACATTTGAACCAGTGTCAACGAGGGTGCACCTAATACCAATAGTATTAAGATTAACTATAATCATTAAAGGATCTGCTTGTTTCTACACATCTAGAGGTAGTATTTCATGTGGATAGAACATAATATTCAAAAAAATTGCATGAATATGAGCCATCAACACTTTAACTGTTGGATGGTGTGGTTGTGATTCAAATATGTGGTTAAGAGCTTGTGTACCATTTCCATTGATGTCAAAGGGGGAGAAGTGTAACGTGAAAAACCTTGTAAAAACTAAGGGGGAGAAGAGTAAAACAAAGGGGTAGAAGAGTAATGTGTAAAGAGTTAGTTGTGTTGATGGTATTTTTCACATCATGTGTTGCCATCAATGCCAAAGGAGGAGATTGTTGGATGTTGTGGTTGTGTTGCTGATATGTGGTTGTCATTGATGTCAACACTATTAGCATTGATGTCTTGAAGGTTGCATATGTCGAGGATATTGAGAAAAATATATTAAATATGTTGAAGACTATCTGTGAAGCTGTGAAGTTTAGTGTGGTGGAAAATTCAGTATGTTGGTATTCAGAATTTGTGCTTTAAAGGGTTTGTTGTTGAACCTAGCTAGTTTATACTCTGAAAGTTTCAGAGGTACGCATAAAGATTGGAGCAAGTTGTGATTTTTTGTGTTACTGTAGTTGGTGTTTATGGAAGATGAGAATGTAATTTTGGTAATTTGAGTTGTTGTGTATTCTCCTATGATGTTCCTTGATGTTTCTAGATCATGCTCTATCCTTGTTGCACATCTGCATTGATTGGTGTGATCGTGATCAAATATTTTTCCTTTGTGTGTTCAGGTTTTTATGTTCTTGGTCGACATGGTGGTTGTAGCGTGTTGTGGATCCTCGTGGACTAATATTTTAATGTTTGGCATGTTCGAGGATGTTTTTTTAGGTCTTCATTATGTTGTGACCGACTTCAATTGGTACACATTAAGATTTGTTCGTGAATTGGACCGACAGTTTGTAATTCATTTATTCTTTTATTTTTGGCTGGAAAAGTTGTTGATGTAATTCCATGAAGCGGATATATAAGAGCGATTATTTTCTTCATTTGAGATGTGTGTGTGAGAAGTGTATATGTGAAATGTATGAATAAAGATCAGATCATTCGATTTCAAAGCAGAGTGTGAAGAAGTTTGAGCGAAGTGTGAAGAAGTGTTTTTGTGCCTAATCGGAATTGTCATCAGGATTTTTGAAGAAACTAATTTCTCAATTCAACCTCTTCAGATGGATTTAATCTACAAAATTTATGTAAGATAGTGTGCCTTCTTTGAGCAATGAGCTCTAGGCAGTGTGCCTGAATGCATGTGCATTCCTTATTCATTCTCTTTATACTTTTAACAGGGTATAACTTGTGGATCAACCTCCACCATGGCTTTTCCCCTAACAGGGTTTTCACGCAAAAATCTTGGTGTTATGTGTGTTTATTATGTGTTGTTGATTCATTCTTTCATTGTTATTTATTAGATCTAAGATTAAAGGTTAATAAGGTTAAATAAGTTTGAAACTCTGTGACAACTGATTCACCCCCCCTCTTAGTTGTCTATCCTTGTTTTTCCAACAATAATATTCAAAAAAAATTCACGAATATGAGCCATCAACACATTAACATATATTGGCCTAGTGGAGGTAGGCAAGAAAATCTTCTGCAAGGCTTCCTGAAGCATTTCCTAATAAACCAAAGCGGTCTAAATCAAATCCCAAAGTGAAATCTTAGAGCTAGAGTAACACGAAGTTGCTCGACAAGATCATAATCACCTGGTACTTTAGTCACAAGTTTAGGTGTTGAAGGAAGACTTGGTTGAGAAGGTGGTAAAGAAGTATGAGTTTGAGTAGGTTGAGATGTAGGAACCAAAGGTTGTTGATCCGAGTTTTGTTTGTTTCTTCTTTTATTATATGTGTGCCCAACAACATTATAAGAAGTGGATTTAGTAGCTTTTCTAAACCCTAAATACAAATCTAGTAAATCATCGTAATATGAAATTCCATAGACATAATGATCCTTCTTAGGAAGGGCTAGCTGGGGTCAAGTAGATGATAGGTTTATGAGGGCTTAGAGAAGTCACCGAAACCACCATAATATTTACCGACTCTTCAGCTTGTGAGGAAGAGGTTTGTCCAGAAGATTTATAGATAGGGGAAGATAATTCTAAGAAATCATCTAGAGCATCATCCAACATATTTAAATCTTCCTTAGAAATGGCATTATCATAAACATTAAAACATTGTAGAAATAGACCCGACATGGTTCATGTCAGGTTCACCAAAATGTGAGATAAGGGGGATTCGCTACACATGATTCTCTTTGTTCTCAAGAGAATCCTAGGGAATGAACTGCCCTTATCCACCTCAACATAAGTTGAATGAAGAAATTGCAAAGAAAGCGTATACAGACTAATTATCAAAAAAGACTACTTCAGGATCTGAGAGAGTGAAGCTTCTAGATTTATGCCTTCGATAGAGGAGCTCTCAACAAAAGGACAACAACACGAATTTGGGATGCTAGCACGATGCGTTGGATTTCAAATGGTGCGCTAGCATCCCAAGCAATAGAGAGCTCAAGGACTTAGGCAAGTAGACCAGATTTTCACTTTCTAACATAGATCTGAGGTCTTTTTAAAGAAAAAGAACAAGACAAAGAACAAAAACTAAGAGGAAACACAAAGAGAGCTAAGAGGGAGCTTACGAACAACCAGACGTTTGAATATTCACTTCGAGATCCGCTTTGACAACCTGCACACAAGACAAACAATGAAAAATGTTGGGGCTATATAGGGGTCTGTCATAACTTCATACCCCCACTTTGGTGTTCGCACCTCCACAGACATCCGAATAGATAAAGAGAGTGTAACTGAAATGGACAAAAGGAGATGGTGAAAGCAATCCCCGCTTCAGGAGGAGAACACGCACCACCAAGTAATAAGTGAAAAAAGAGATCTAATTTATTCTCAAATAGAAAAGAGTGGGAGACCATTACAAACAAGCCTCGACCCCCTCTTGAACACATGGACACACCGTTGAATTCTTTCTAGAGAGATTTGGTTGTTGGAGGTACCTTAGTCCAATGGAGCTTTTCTTGTAGAAGTGTTGTTGCCAAGAGTAGAAGAGCTTGAGAAGTCAAGTCAAGTTGGAGAGAAGCTTGAATGAATGAAAGAACCCCCAAAATGAGAGAAAATTAGGGGTTTTGTTGCATGCAAGGGTGAAAAAGAGGCGTTACACCCAAGAACTTAGCTGTAGGGACACATGTCAAGAGCCAAGACTCGAGATTCCTTGTTTCAAACACAAGCTTTCGAGAAACGGGCCTTAAATTTTGACCCATGGGGTTTTTGTGATTAATGCGTTTAGGTGTCATAAATGCTAAGAAAAGTGCTAAAATGTGGAATTTCCCCTAGGTGTAATTATGTGACATTACATTTTCAAAAATACTATTTATAAGAGTCGGAGTTGTTGAAACATCTTTTGAATACTTTTATTTTTTGGTAAATCGGCCCCAAAGTGGTGTAAAATATGCATTTAGTGGATGCTTCTAGTTGGAAAAATTGTCACATATCTAACTTAGCTAGAGTGGATCTAGCTAAGCCATATGTTACCAAAATTGATTTTTAATTGGAAATTATTATATTAACTTGTGCTAATAAATTGGCCAAAAGTGTGACACAATTTTGTAGTTTTACCATGTTGTCAATATGTCTAGAAAAATGTTATGATACTATTGGGCCACATGTTAATCACCCCAACAAATGAAGTGATCCTCTTAGTTGAAGTATGTGGCATGTCTCTTTAGTGGCTCCAAGTGTAAAAGAAAAAACATAAAATTAATGACTCGAAAGCTTTTTTGCATCACTCCTACATGAATTAGAGCATCATTAACTATCCATTTAGGATTATAATTTCTTTGTCAAATTGTTTCTTCTTGGGACTAATGAGATTTTTTTCTTAAAATAAAATAATTCATTATGAAGGCATGGATTCACATGCAATATTGGAAGAGGAAAATGGACCATAACACCATTAATTCAATAATTATTAAAACTATAATTCTTGATGGTCTTCGTGACTTCCTTTTTGGTGAATCTCACAAGATTTTCCTTGACATTTTCTATAGAAGATTAGTCATTTTTTTAGTAATTGATCATGTGATATGTCCCATCCATGGGGAAATGTTTCTTTATTTTTAATAAAGAGGTGATTTTTCTCTATTGTAAGAGGTTGGAATACAAGGGGAAATATCCTTGATAAGTTATATACCACACTTATTCTAAGAAATACCAATATTTTAGACTAGTGTTGTCCATTCATTTTTCCATGATACTTGTTCCAATTTATTTTATATGAATGAATATTTAATTGCTTGGTTTTCTCCTTTATTTTGTTATTTTTTCTTAAAGAGTACACCTTCCAAGAAGCTAAAAAATATTTACCTATACATTTTTTGTTCTAATTAGTACACTTTCAAGGAGAGTGAGAAATATTTTTAGAAAGAAAGTAGGGTTTTTAGTATTATAAGGGATTATTGTGTACAACTATGTACAGTTATATTTTATTTCTAGGTTGTCTCCCCCTCCCCCGTGGTATCAGAGGGTGTGTCACACTAGCGTCGTCGGTCACATTAAAAATTTTACCAAGCGCACTATAGTTTATAGGGGGTTGTGCTACCCAATTCCTATTGTCTAATATATATATATATATATATATTGTATTTGTAGGTTCAAGTTGTAAGGAAATAACCATCATTGTAAGGTAGTGAAACATATTATAAACCATCATAAACATTGATGTCAATGCAAAGTGATGGAAATACTTGGTGAATTTGTATTCCCTTAAATAAGAACTAATAAATTTGTATGAAACCTCCCAACTTACTCATTTATAAAAATAAAAATAAAAAGTAAAAATCATTTGATGTGCATTTTATTATTTTTGTCTTGCCATATGCCCATGCCTAAGCATTAAGGGTACAAGGAGAATATATATTCACATATATATATATATATATATATATGAATGTGTAATATTTCAAGAATGCTTACCTTGTATACATGAAGAATTTATCTACTTTACACTATGATAAACAATTTTCCATATTTGTAAGGGTTGGGGCCCTAGCTCGGTTGGCTAAATCTTTCCTGTTGCAGGAGGTTGGTCACGAGGTCTAGTCTCCCCCACCCCTGTGGTACCAGAGGGCGTGTCACGCTAGCACCGCCGGTCACATTAAAAATTTTACCAGGCGCACTGCAATTTATAGGGGGTCGTGCTACCCGATTCCTGCAGTCTAATAAAAATTTAAAAAAAATCCATATTTGTAATCTAGTGTGCTTTAATAGGGCTACCTCTAGTTCTTCCAAATCCTAAAGTGTTGGAGAGATATATCATTCATTGGCCCATCCTCTCAATAATTTCAAACATAGATATTTGCAAGCTCTTAAGAAATTTTGAAAGAAAAATGGAGAATCGACACCTTCTAAATCCTCATTAATAAAGTCTTAAAATTTCTAAGGGATTTTTAATGGGCCTCCCTAAACAAGGTAAAGGATTTCACAAAGTCATATGGGAGATTTTTGAAGTTCCCTCTAACTCTAGTGCACTTGGCTTAATTTCAATCCAACATCAAGGTATATATTTATGCATTAAATGGATTATTAGAGCTTTGGAAGGGAATGATACATGAAAGATATTGATTAGGCATTACATTTCTACAAGGGTACCCAATATACATCAATTTTTAAAGGGGCTTAGATTCCACAATCTTCTTATCACGAAGAAGCCTATTCAGATTCAAAGCATTTTTGTCATAAAAAATATATGGAAATCTTGAGAAGTGATGACTTATTTGGGATAGAAATGAATTTTTCAAAGGCCTTTCTATTAATCAACATTGTATTTTGTGCTCTCCTCTTATTCTTTGTCAAGATCGGCCCCTTGCTTAGATTCCTTGGGTGTGTGCTTTAAAATTCTACCTCAAAGGAATCAAGACTTTGTTTAATCTTGTTTATATAAATACTAGGAGTAGATTCTTTCTTGGTTTGAGGATAAAGTGAAATATAGGATTTCTAATAAGGATTTCGAGTCATTCTAGACTATTCTTAAGTATGTTCCTTACCATATGGTTCACACGTTTGGTGTGAGAAGTTTTCAACCTTAGTGAAATGATTGGAAATGGTATCTAGATACACCATTTTTTAATTATATATCATGCAAGGAATACACTTGGGTCTCTTTGCACCTTCATATAGTTTCAAAATTGAATTATAGATTGCTTCTTCAATCTTCCCTAGGTTCTTAGCATTGTAAATTTTAGATAGTTTGTTTAATTATCCTTGAGATGAAGCTTACCTATTTTTCCTCATGTATTCTCTATCAAGGCCTTCCTATTGGCATCAAGGTCGCTCAACTTGGTGTTGTCAATCCTAATTATCCATTTTGTTGATAGTTGAAGGTCTTCAAGCACCTCTTCTAGTTTTGTCCCAAATCCTAGGTTGCTTCAAACTAAATTCATGATTTTTCTAAGCCTTTTAGGCCTTATTATTTTTCATTGCATATGATTCTTTTGGGAAACTTAACTAGTTTTACTACTAAGTTCACCTAGATTTGGCATGTTTTCAAGGTGGAAATTCTTTCTAACATTTGGAAAGATAGAAATTTAAGAATATTGTCTAGTTGTTCTATTAATATTCATTTTTCACTTTATATTAAGGGTATGATTTGCTCCAATATTCTATTATAGATTTAGGTGCAAGCAAAAAATAAATTTGCACTTGAAGTGGCCCATTCACAAGTGTTTTTGGATCACTGGGGTAATGTCACATATATAGTTGCTAGAGTTTTGTTGATACCAACTTCCAATAGGGGTCACTCCCATCCCCATGGTTGTTGGATGGATGTAATCAAATTGCCTATGGTCACTCTTTATCATATGCTTCTCAACCCCCTCTAAGAAGACCCAAGAGCTAAGTTTCTCATGGGTGATCTCAACCATCCCATTTGACTTCTCCTTCTTTTGAATCTCGTGACCATGGGATGACCATGGGGTGACCATGGGATCTCTAAATGATCAAATTCTAAAAAAAAATTGTCACTTTACTTTGGTCATTTCTCCTATTCGTGATACTCAACCCCCTTCTATGAAAGAAAGAGAAGAAGGTATTATTACTAGCTTAAAACCTATTATTCACAATCTAGTCATTGAAGGAGAAGGTAGATCGCTGTTTCTAACAAGAATAACCGCCCAGTGAGAAGAGGGGGAATACTTAATACTGAATACTGAATAGTGAATAGTCACATGGCTTAAAAACGCGTAGAATAATAATTTAAGTTAACTGGTTCTTCACAAGTGAGAATGGACAAGCTTTGAGCTGGTTGTGCACATGATATTGAAGTCTGCAGAGATATGACAGTGCATAAAGTTTATGATTCTGAGTATTTTGAGAGGCAAGAAACAGCTGGTGCTAAGTTATTTTAAAGCAGTGACATGTGAGCTCGAATAAAGTATGAGTTAATAACATAAATATATTATATACTTTATCGGAAAGGGCGCAAGATTGCGCCAATAGAAAAGCATCAACCGAATCTTGGAGTGTAATGTAAGTATAATTGTTTGTTACAGCCATCTGCTTTTGCTTTGGCGTGAAGTGGGCATTGCGCTGGGCTTACGCTACCTTAGCTTCTCTGCCTCCCCCTCTCCCTCTCCCTCTCCAACCTTATTAACTCAATCAATACAAACAAATCAAAATAAATATATACGTAACTTGCCAACCTTGCCTTACTTTATTGCCACCCATATTTTGGCCTTTTTTAAAGCTGGAGGTTAAAGGAAAGGAAAGGTCAGGTTGGCTCTTGTTAGATGGAGTTAACTCCAACTCAACACTACATGTAACGGATCGCCAAAGGAAGTTACGAGAATGGATAAGTTAGCTACGGCGGCTTGAAGAATCCGTTCCTGAAAGTGTGGAGAAATGTTGAATGATTGGTGTGGCCCCCACATTGGAAGGTTGGGTGAAGTCTACCACATGCTCCATCTACGCCCCATTAATTTTCTAACCAATAAAATCTAAACACGATTTTAATTACATTTAAATACACCATAAGTCTTGGGCCAACAAGGTCAACTTAAATTATATGCCAAAATGGATTTGGGAATAGATTATAATGAATGTAAACTCTAGTCCGTATTAAGAGATCTTAGTCTTGACTAGTAGTGGTTGGTGTGATGAGAATGATAGTCAAATATTTACCACGTATGTTAGGTGGGGTTAAAATGGCGCATTTTTCAAAACATGGATAAGGGGCAGTTTCATTCCAGAGAGCTTGGATTGTGGTCCAGAGACTTTGGAGTGCAGGCACAAAAAAATTTGGCACAAAATTTGTGCGAATTTAGGTAACTGTGGTGGAATATAGAGTGGCTTCTCATAGTTTTGTACACGCCATTCTATGCGAACGTACACACATAAAATGTTGCATGTGGAGTGATGATGTGGGTATACGTAGACTTTGTACGTGCGTGTTAAAGACGTTTTAGCAATATGGATTAATATTGTTAGATCTGCCACTTTTCAATCATTAATTTCCTAGTATTTCCTTTAATTAAATCGAGGCTATCAAATAATTAATTTAGATTACGATTTCATTAAATCAAGGCTATCAAATAATTAATTTAGATTATGATTTCATGATTGAAATAAATGTTCTAACTATAATTACGGGAAATTAATATATATATATAACGTGTTTATATTAAAAAAAAATTGTTTTATTTATCCCACAAATATAAATTTTAATTTTTCTTAAATAATAATTATATTTTATTTATATTATTTATTTATTTTATTTTAGTATTATTTTATATGGCTCTAGCAAAATGCATCCTAACAATTCACTACATGAAAATTCACCACCATGACAAATTCACCTCAAGTAAAATTCACCACCAACTTGATTAATATGTATGTGATTAATTTTCTATAGTGGTGAATTTTGGGTGGGTGAATTACTAATAGTGAATTTTCCGTCGATGAATTAGATGAATTACTGATAGTGAATTTGCATACATATATTTTATTTTTTATGGAAGAAATATTTTATTTTATTTACATTATTTATTTTATTTTTTATTATTCTAAAAAAAATTATAATAATAAAATTGTATACATAAAAATTAAAATAGAACAAGTATATATTTTTTTAAATTAAAAATATAAATGTAAATATTAAACAAAACAAAAAAAACATATATTTATTTTCCTTTGTCAACAAAAATAAATATATAAATATATTAAATTAATGTCAAGAGGCATTCTATAATGGAAATGCAGATTGTAATGGCATGGGTATGTTAACAAAAACTCTTATCTTTCATCTTAGATGTAAGAGCTATTTACATGTCAAAATATTAATATTTTAATAATAAATATAATAGTTTTATGAATAGGTGTCAGTTTATATTAATATATAATAAAATACACATATTCACAAAAAAAGGGTGGGTGGTAAGAAGGCACACCCAAGTCACATGAGCTTAGCCTAGAAACACAAAAAAAAAAAAGAAAAAATAACAAAGTTGCTTAAGCGACGAGAGCAATGCCAACAAAGGGGGGAGGGTCCTTGTTATCTAGACTATCCCATATAATAGTAGGCTTTGGAGTGACGTCGACAAGATCCCATGATCTCTCATCATCATTGTTTATACTTTCCTACGAAGTGGGAAAAATCACCAGGTCCAAATGTGGGAGCCACTTGGAAAAGTCAGTAGGCAGCCAATCAAGAGCACCATTAGAGGGCCACCCAAAGGCACGACTACTAGAAGCCCCTCCCGAAGGCCACCCCAAAGCAACTTGATGAGGAGGGGAGGACAAATGCCTGTGAGACCGCACATCGTTGCAATGTTGAGTTGGACGGGGTACAAGGACGAGCCACTTGAGACTCCTGGGCGGAGCCACTCCTACCCCAATAATGCTCCCGAAAGGGTGAACAACCCTAGGAAGAATCAGGAGAAGGTGGGATGCTAGCAACATTGCAGGGGGCATTCCCCCAGTGATCCAGTAGCTCCTAAAGGTGAGCCACTTCAAGTGCAAACTTTATTAGCTTGCACTTGAATCTATAGTAACACATTAGAGCATATAGTAGCTTTAGCAAAAGGTGAAACATGCTTTATCAATCTGGCTATGAGAAAAAATAATAGAATTCCTATCTTTCCAAATACTAAAGAGGATTTCCACCCTACAAACGTGCCAAAGCTAGTTATACTTGTGGGGAATGCGGGGCCAATCCACCAAAATAACCATATGTTAGGAGAAAGGTTTTGGTCGAAAGGGCCAAAAGAAATCACGAATCCAATTTTACAATTGTTGAGCTTTGGAGTAGAACCAAAAGAGGCACTTAAAAGTCTTTGGTTGCCCACAAAATTAGCAGCGAGAGTCAAGAACCCCAAGGTGGGTGAGCCTACAACCCATAGGTAAGCATTGGAAAAGAACGCACCAAGCAAAGTGGGCGAGATTGGTCTCAACAACTACAACCCACACATTGATGAATCTGCAATGCCAAACTAAAACAGGAAATTGCAAGTTCCATCTCTAGTTCAAACTATTAACCATCGAAAGATGAGGTGAAAGCCACTGGTACCCAAGTCGAGGCTTATAATTCTTGAAAGTGGTATTTGGACACCACTTCTAATCTTTCCACCAAGTTTGGAGGAATGAATACCAATTTTATGAAGCATATTAGCTAGAATATTATTGATGGCTCCTTCAAAGGTCTCCTAGCCTGAAGAAGTTAAGTCAAACTTGGCTTTGAAAACTTCCTAGGACATGATGCTCATCGTGGGTTTGGAAATAAAAATCCTTTAGAGTTTGAATGCCTTTATTGTGAAATATGAGGGCTTTGAGCTAAGGTAATTTTCCAAGAGAGTTTCCCAAATTAGCGAACAAAGACCAATCTCTTTCCAAGCAAGCCTATGAATGGGGTATCTTGAGGAAATGCAATGTCTAAAGAGAATCTTCTAGGCTTCATTTCTAGTAAGGGCACGGATAGTCCATTTGGCACAGAGAGCAGTCCCTTGATGTTGTGTGGCCAACAGGCCAAGGCCACCAAAATCTCTAGGAAGGCAATAGAATTCCCAAAAAACTCGATGGAAGCCTTTGTGCATCTTGAAAGAGGCCCAAATAAAATACCTAAGCATCTTCTCTAGCTTTGCGTAAGAGGCCTTGGAAGGGACCCAACATGAAAAATAAAAAACATGAGTGGTAGCCAAAATTTTAAAGCACATGTAGAATTTTCTAACAAGAGAAAGTGGCTTGGTGATCCAAAAAGATAGTTTTTACTCAATTCTATTGAGAACAACTTTCCATAAGTCCATTGGAGAAGCCTAAAAGGAAAAGGGAATAATAAGGAATCTAAAATTTCTCCTTGATTGATCCACTTCCATCCAAATTGTTGCACCTAATGAGTCCTAGAGAGAGTGGATTGTCAATAACATTGATTTTTGTGCCACTAAATAGTAGACCTAGAAACCAAGCAAAAAAATCCAAGCATTTGAGGATGGCCTTGATGTTATCTTCATCCTCCAACAAAGCCAAAAAAGAATCATTGGCAAAATGGCCATTAACAAGTTGAGCCAATGAATTAAGCAAGGTGATCTCCTTGACCATACGATAAGAGACCAAATGAGCAAGTAGATAGCCAAAGCCTTTGACAGTGAGGACATACAAAGAAGGGGTAAGAGGGCAACCTTGGTGAAAGGAGCAGAACAAACCAAAAGAGTGGGACTGGCAACTATTAATGGTAATTCAAGTTGAGGCATTCGCAAAAAGCATTCTCACAGATTGAATGAAATAGGGACCAAAACCTAGAGCAAAAAGAATAGCACTTGAATGAAGGGCCACTCTATGCAGTCATAAGCTCTAGCAAAATTAAATTTCAAAAAGATGTCTTTCTGGCATGGGAGCATTTGGCCCACTCCATACCTTCCCAAACAACAATGATGCTATCTAGAATAAATCTAGATTTAATAAACTCAGTTTGCTTTGGGTGAATGATCTAATGGAGAAGGTGGTGAATTTTCAAATAAAGATATTTGGCTATGATTTGTAGGAGACATTGAGGATCATGATGGGCCACCAGTTATAGATGTCTTCAATATTGCCAGATTTAGGTATGAATTTCAGATTTCCTTTGTTAATAATATGACCTAGGGAATTGGAGTGAAATACTTCCAAATACATCTTATGCAAATATTCTCCCACACAGTCCCGAAGGGTTTTATAAAACTCACAAGGGAAACCATCAATTCTTAGGGCTTTATCATCAACCATAGTGTTCACAGCTTCCTTGAGGTCCTCAATGGTGAGCAATTTCTTGAAAAAATTCTTCTGAGCAGAAGAAAGCCTGTTAGGAACAACTCTGAGATATTCTTGGAGAGCACTCGCATACTCAAAAGTGTGATCTTGGGTGGTGAGGAATTTTTCATAATGTCTAACAAAGGTCTAGAGAATGTTAGGAAAATATTTGACCACCTTGATGTCTCCTAGATTTGATTGATTCCATGTGCAGTGTGTCGGGTTCTAAGAGCGAGGAAAAATTCCTTCGAGGCACGATCACCAATTTTAAGCCAGTGAAGTCTAGCTTTGGTTTGAGCACATCTCATAGCATAGCTATCAATGACTTGCTTTTGATGTCTCGGCTCTGCAACTCTAACCTACAAGGTTGAGGAGAAAGGGTTGGCATCTAAGGCCTTTATGGAATTTTGAACATCCGAGGTGGTGGCTTTATATGAACACTTGTAAAAAAATGGCCAATTGTTGCCCATAGATGCGAAGAAACCATGCAATGTGATTAATAACATTATTCCACCAAGCAATCCAACTCAAGGTGTGAACGCGTATGCACTCAAGGTTCCAAATGACTCAACAAGGAAGTATTCAAAAAAATTGAGACCTGTATGAAAATAGATAAAATGTTTATCACTATGTAGTAATTAAAACAATTCCAAAGTAAAATAATATAACTTTTAACTAAATAAAATTACTCCAACTTGATATCTCTGATAGATGTATTTATTATTATTTTATTGATAAAAAAGAATTGGCAATGGCTTTCCACAAACTCTTGCCACCTCAAACAACACTTACATTTCTTTTAGGAAGTGGTCTCATGGAACCTCTTTCATTAATGTCAAGATGCATTCTATAATGGTAGCAAGGATTGAAGTGTGTTAGCAAAACTCTTACCTTTTACAAATCAAAATATTAACATTTGATAATAAACATAATTATTTTAAAATAAGCAACACTTAAAATTTATGTGTAATCCATATAGTAAAAAATTAGTTCATTTACTTAAGAATTAATTGATATTACTTTAGTTTAAACAATGCCAGATAAAATAAAAATATTTCTTAATTAAAAATTCAAATTCAAATAAAATAGTTTTAAAGTAAAGTAGAATAGCTCAATTTTTTTTGACATTTTTAAATGAATGTATTCAAGATATCTATACTAGTTTGAAGATTCATTATTTATTATTAAAAAGAATTATAATTGACAAAAAAATATTTTGTTAAATTAAATTATAGATAGATTAAAAGAACATAGAACTATTTTTAATTTACTTAAAAGTTACTTTATTTTACTTTGAGATAATTTTATTTACTATATATTAAAAAAATTGGTCTCTTTACTTTATTTTTACTATAAAATTATTACTCTAATATTATTTTATTTATTGCATATTTTATTTACTCTCGGATTATTTTAAAATGTTGGTGTCTTTACATTAAAAAAGCAAATGTCAACTCTAGATAATTTTTCTTTCACAGTCACAACATGATCCTTTTGTTCCCTACTACCACTTAGGTTACGCCTTTGGAAATAATTAATAAATGTATGGACATATAGTTTTGATTTTATTGTAGAGGTTTTTGTTTAGGTGTAAGAAATTTATTTGCCAATGTTTTAGAATTTTATGTTTTATCCCTAACTTATAAATTTGATTATATATGTTTGATTTATGATATGCATGTGCAAACTTGATCTCTCTATGTGTGGACATGAACCTAATGGATAGGATTGAACTTCTAACATGCAAAGATGATCTCATAAAAATCCTTAAAATCTAATGCTTGTTTGCCTTGAAGGCAACATAAATTGTCATTGATCAAATCCTTAGCAAACTGGTTTTATGGCTCTAAATCAAATATTATAATGTTGGTAGTGTTAGAAATTAAGCAATGCATGACATATATTATTTAATAAATAATAAATTAATATGTTAATGTCAATTTATTAAATATTAGTTTTTAGATAGCTATTAGTTATGTGTTAATTGGTGCTAAGTGGTTTGGATAGTTAGAAGGAAAAAAGGCTTTATAGATCCATAGAATATAATGATGTAAGTGTTGAAGATGAATGAACTTGTGTATTTGAGTCTCGTGCTCTTTGTTTGTTTCTCATTTCAATATGGTATCAAAGTGGGGTTTTTGACCTTTGTTATCCTTCCATTTAGTTATTTTTCCTTCTCCAAAGTGGTGCTCATTGATGATATAGTGATGACCACATCTATAATTTCTTCTTATCTATCCACCATTCTTGTATTTTGTCAACTAAGGAGCAATGTGGACCATGTGCAAATTTGTTAGCTTCATCACCAATCTACATTTTGTTAATAGAGGCACGGTGCAGACCATGTGCAAATCTATTGAATTCATCATCCATCTACATTTAGTTGCTCTTCTTTCTCCATCTTGTTCCTTCATTTAGTTTCTCTCCTCTCTCCATCTAGTTTTCTCTCCTCTCTCCATCTGGTTCACTCTTTTCATTTTGAATCTTTTTTCCAGTTCAAATAAAAAATCAAGAAAAAAATCATATATTCAATTTTTCATAAATCTAAGGTGTTGTAGAAAAGTGTAGGAGGTTAAGGTGGTCGAGAATAAGGTTTTTATCTTTCAATTGTGAGATTTTATCAATTTCAAGATTGGTATGGATATATTATGCCACTCTTTGATGGATATTCAAGTTGTGCAAAAGAGGAATCATGTTCTCATTAGGCACCATTTTATTGTTGGTACATTGTTTTGATTTAAAATGGAAATTTAACAAGTCTCGCTAAAATGACGATATCTTTCTCATTTTTTAACAAAGTAGATAGAAGTTAAATTAGTTTAAAAAACTAATTTAGAATAATCTTAATATTTTATTTGCAGTTTGAAGTCAAGATAGAGGCATTTGAATGGTTTTGAATTTATTAATTGCCAATTTAATTTATCTTTTTTATTTTGTATTTATTTTAAAGAGGAGAAATAAGGATTTTGAAGCCATAAGGATGCAATATATTTTGTATTTTTCATATTGTAATTGGATGTAGGGTCTATGCAAGATCATGGGGGTCCAAAAAGTGGCGATGTAAAAAAAAGGTCATTTTTAACATGCCCAAAAATGCGAAATTTCGCTTTGACTTTTTGTAGGCTTGGGTGGGAAGTACATACTACCAAAGCAAATACCAAACCGAAACGGATATTAATCTGTTTCTAATAGATTAGATTTTTAAATTGTATGGGTCCGAGGCCGACCAAAATTAAATTATCATTACAATATAAATTATAATTATATATATTTATAATAATGTTTTAAAACAAAGTATTATTATAATGTTTTTTTTATTTAATATTATATAATAATATATTATAATACTATATTATATATAATACTTATATAATATTAAATATTATGTAATATTATATTATAATATATTAAATATAATATTAATTTATAATATATTAAATATAATATTAAATTTATTATATTATATTATATATTAAATATAATATTAAATTTATTATATTATATTATATGATTATATATATATATTATATAATATTATATAATAATATAATATATATATAATATAATATTATATTATTTTATAATATTATATAATAATATAATATAATATTATATATATTATATATAATATTATATTATATTATATTATATTATAATCTAAATTAATTATATTATAATATATATATATGTATAATATAATTAAATTGATTATATTATAATATTAAATATATTATATTATAATATAATATAATATTATCTTATAATATTATATTATATTATTATATAATATTATAAAATAATATTATATTATATTATATTATATTATATTATATTATATTATATTATATTATATTATATTATATTATTATATAATATTATATTATATATATTATATAATATAATAATATATAATATTATATCAAAAAACTTTCAAAGCTGCGGAAAACCTCGGCTCGCTCTTCTGTCACTGCATCAGACCAAGAAAAATTTTGGAGGCAGGGAGGCATGAAGGAAGGGATTTCTCAAGGGAGTGGAGTGAAGACCTTACCATCGATTGGCGAAGCTAGGGCATTGATATGGAAACCAAGCTACTTGGTGGAAATATGCCAACCCCCAACACTACTCAGTGGTAAAGGATGGTTTAGACGGTGAGGTTGTAGAGCCACCCAAAGTTGTTGACATTGCCTTAGGCATGGCTCCACTAGGCGATTCCCAATCCACTCCAATGGCAGGTATATCCTCTGTTGTAGTGAATTTTGTTGTTGATGCTCTTTCACCTAGAAAAACCCCCACCATTACCTCAAAGAAAAGAAATTGGGCCCAAAACGGGAAACAAGTTGATTCAGAGGCCTCGACAGTTTCTCCTCATGTTGGCCATCACGGTGCCAAGGATGGAAATTCAAAAATAATGTCTCCAGGGGGAATCCAAATAATCAAAGGTAAAATAGAGGACATGGGTGGTGGTTTGTCTTAAGAAAACTGGACAAAGGTGCTAAGGAAAAGAAAGAAGAATGAAGTGAAATTCAATATGCACCTCCAATCCCACACCAAAGAAAATGAGGGAAGCTAATCAGTCTGTAGATAAGGGTAAATCTGGTTAGGTGTCACCTCTCTGTGCTCTCCACTCGTGGGTCTGAAGCAGGTTTTCAGTACTCCCCAATTTTGGGTCTGAAGCAGTCCATATGTTTATTTTGTTTACTTTATGGGTGTTGCCCCACAAGCAACTATTTACCGAGCAAAATATATATGATGAGGTGAGGGCACTTGATATTGACAAAGCCCAATTATCCTAGTTATTCATCGATCACATAACAGGTCACCCCATTAATGTGTGGAAGACAAAATTTTCAATTAAATGGTGCATCCATAGAGGCATATTAGATAATTTCTGGAGATGTTGGTGGATGGTTTTTGATAAACCACCCAACAACAATCTTGACATCCCTTAGTATTTTCTCTAAAAATTATATGTTGAGTTTTTCCTAGGGAGGCATGTCAATAACTTTGACATGCGAGATTTCTAGTGTGTTGGTAGAGGGATGCCAAAGGATAAACCTAGAGCATGCCGAGTCACCCCAGTTTGTCCTACTCCACCTATTACTACCCCAAATCCACTACCTTACCCTTAGATTGATTTAGATGTAGGGATTTAGAGTATTTATGCCTTACGTTCATTGAGTGATCATTTAGTCATGCAGAGCTATCATGTTGCACAACCATTTGACAGTGTATCCCATCATGATGGTGTTGCACCTGATACAACCCAACATGATGGTGGTGCACTTGTTGCATCAACTCCCATCGGTACACCGTCATTAGCTCCCACTAGTAAACTGTCCTCTTTAAGACGTATTTGTGTGCCTCATTACTGGATGATATGCAACAATTTATGTTTGGGTCCTCTTTGACGATCCACTGAGGCCTCCATAGACACATCTGAATATGAGGTTCATGATATGTCAGATGTAGGATTTGATAGAGCGCGGAGTGGACCATTTGCAGGAGAAATAACGATTGTCAGGGATGATATGGGAGCATCGATAAGACTTAAATTAATTTCATAGTGTGTTTTATGTAAATTCTTTCATATTTTATGAGAGATATTTGTACTAATATATGTTTATGTGCTGGAATATTTAACAGGTGCTGACAGAGGAGCAAGTGTCGCAAGTGCAAGAGGCTACACAGACAGCCATTTCATTTTCCCTAGAGAATTAGTATACAGTATTATTTAAATTGTTATTTTAGATGTTAATTTTTGAAATCTATTATGTTTAAATACATGTACTACATAGATTGATAGTCTAATGTAATCTTGTCTTTTTATGTAGCAACTTGGTTCTTACACAACCTTGTTGACTGGGTCTGGCCCATTGGATGAAGTTGCACAACAGGTATATATTCTTTATTCTTGACATTACGATTATATGTGCATGTGCATTCAAATTGTGTTGCATTCTTGTCATTTTTTATATAGGAAACCATCTTAGCTGCTTCATCCACTATGAACCCTCTAGTGTTGTAGCATCACAATAGGTATGTTTATTTTGTATTGCAGATATTTATGTTTAGATAGGAGTAGATATGATTATTTGTCAACAATTATATGTTAATTTGTATCATTTTTATTTTACCTGCTATAGTCCTCTGTCTGACTCGACACTATGACCAGTGTGGGACCATTTCTTTATATGAGGGCTCTCGATCATCCTAAGAGACAATCATATGCAAACCATCTTGCAAAAAAGAGAGCAAGACTTGAGGTAAACAAAAATTGAATTATTGATATAATATAGTACACGTATAGTGATTTTGATGTTAAATTCATAATTTATAAATGATAGTATATAAGTTTCTATTTACTAGTCTATCTTGTCAACCATTCACATAATTAATCCAATTTTTTATTTGAATTGTTATTGTGTAGGAAGCTTTAGAGCAATTAACTTCTTCTAGGAGGCTCGATTTCGATGGTCCAACATAGGATTAGGATATGATATATATTGATGTACTTAGGGTTTGATAGATCTTGAGATGGCATATATGCCACAATTTTTAAAACTTATTCTGAGTAGGCATATATGCCAAATTTGTATATGCACAAACACATTTATTCTACATTTTGATATATAATAATTGATATTCAATCTAATTTGTTCCTCGTGTGCATGTCTTTCTACTTTGAATTTTCAAAATTGAATGTATAATTATCTTAGAATGGTTTAAAGTTATGATCGATAATGTATGTTATAGATTAATGAGATTGCATTTTAATAGAACTTATGAATTACAATTGGTAATCCATCTATGTTATATTTCATTCATATTAAGGTTCACATACATTACATTCCATGAGACCACATGTCTTTGAGGATTTTTTTCAAACAATTCACTGCCTTTTTTATTGTACCACATTTTTCATACATGTCTACCAAAACATTTTTATCAAACACTCAATTTGAGAATACACATGATTTCAAGCTCTGTTGAATGAATTTGCATTTGACATTATTTTGTTTTTTGAACTCCTGTAATGAAGTGGGTAGCTAATTTTTATTTCAAAAGACGTTAAAATTAATGAAAAATGGTATGAGAAGCACTATATAATATTTTTTGAGAAGAACTATTTGAAAATATGCCTCAAAGAATTGTGGTCTCATAGATAAGGCAAAAATTATGAAAAGAGTAGCTTGTGACAGTCTTATGGAATTGATTCTTTTGATAGATTAAAAACTTCAAACAAATGGATACAACTTAATGATGTTACAATGTTCATTCAAAAGTAATATAATCATCTTGATAAAAATCAATGTCACTCAATGTTCATTCAAGCTTTTAATAACATGTAAAAGGTATGAATCACTATCTTTCAATCATAGGGGTTTGATGAAACCTTCAAACAGAGTCATTAAAACTGAACAAGATACATGCTCATTAGATTGTTCATGTGAAATCTATACAATAATCATGATAAAAAATTAAGACATCACTCAACCATGATGCAACCATTAAACAAACCAAATGAGTGTGATACTACCATTAAACAAACCAAATACAACTCCATGACATGCATTTTATTTGATCTTCAACATGCAATTTGTATTATCATAATGCACAACAATGAATGTTGCTAACCATAATGCATCAATAAGAAAACTAGGCATACTACATGAGCTTGATGCACACTAGTCATAATGCACACTTCACACAAAAACAATAACACTGATCTATGATATTTTCATATATGTCAATCAACCTTGACCCACACCAAACTTGCTATATTGCAAATTTTTTCATATATGCCATTCAACCTAACACAATTGAGGTTTTATATTTGGTAAGAATTTGTGCAGGAAAAGAAAGTGAGAGATGATGGTTAAGGTGGATTTGAACAAACGAAGTTGATGTCCTAAGCGTTGAAAACACTATCAAACAAAGGGATCTTGTTTTCCTAATCATTGAAATTGAAGCAAAACAACTGAAGACTAAAATTAACCACTTACAAAAGGAATGAAAAGATAAGAAGATTTTATCGTCAATGAAAAGGAGGTTAGTATGCTCTAAAAATAGTTCCAATGTGTGTGGATGGGTACGTTTAGGCTAGGCATGGTCTTGTTTTGAACCCAAACATGTTTAAACAATTAAAGCTACATTGGACCAACAATATCCCTTAAGAGTCCAAAGTGCAAAAAGGTAACAATCTTTGACGGGCTATTACTCAGAGACCGTGACGCTTATAGAATCTTCGTCTGAGGCTATGGGATCATGGTTGCAATGGAAACTCAAGGATGGAATGTGTTGCTAGTATAGTGCATATCAGAGACAGCCCTAGTCATTCCTATTCAGGGGTCCATCCTAGATGTGTACCGACCAGCCTTAACGGGATGATATGCCCACTTATTTGAGACAGTCGTGGTCCTAAGGATGACATACAAGGAGGGATAGGTGGAAATCATATAGAGGACCATAGATTCCACTACTATCTGAGGACAAAGAGACCAGGTGTTGACGGAGATGTAGATTACCTTGTTTGAGCGAGATGTGATCGTGATGAGAGCAGCTAGTGTCGAGAAGGCATGTGACATTCTGCAGAGCCAACTCGATGACCTCAAAGGGTAGGCGACAACTGTGATGTTGGTAAGGGATCAAAAGATGCAAGATGTGGTTAGGCGAGCCAAGCTTCAAATAGCCTCCCTTCAGGGAGAGATCAGAAGGCTACATGCAACAATATTTGTCTCACGATCATACAAGTCCCACTTTGCCTCTACCATTCAACCATAACGATAACCTCTGCTAGACCTAAAGGGCTCATTGAGCCATGCACCCGGGGTTTAGAGACGTGATTTTGTATATCATTTTTGTAGTGATGATATATACATTTTGTAGATCATTTTTTATGTATTGACATTGATACATAGATACAACAACCACTTATTTTTTGATGATAGTGGCATGATACATGTACATAAAATTTGATATATATATATATATGATACTGGTTTCAAAATTATGGTGTTCCTTGTTTCATGTGTATGCTTCTTTACTTTTATGTATGATTATGTGATGGGTGTTGTATTTATGGATGTATGTTTAGATTAGATGCTATCATGATTTAATAAACACACATGAATGTGTGTTAATTAAATACAATGATGATCTAATTGCCTAACCAAAAGATATATTGTAATGCATGCATACATAACATAGAAAAAAACATGTATGCATGTCTCACACACACACATGGTTACATCATAATTTACAAAAAATAATCCAATAATGTGTTAATGAAGGAATGCCAACACATGACTCACTACAACCCCAAGGGATGAACGTTATACATGTGACACATAGACACTACAAATAGTATCGACGAAGGTGCATTGCATTAATGGGTTCTTTTAGAGGCGTTCCATCCATATATGACAATCCATATGCACCAAAACCATACACAGAGATGACTATGTAAGGGCCTAACAAGTTAGGACTAAATTTTACCCTTTGATCAGGTAGTGCATTTACATTTATTTGATTCTCATAAAGAACCAATTCACCTACCTTGAAAGTTATAGGAAGAACACCTTGATTATAATGCCTAGGCAATGATCATTGATAAGCTTTGAGATGATTGAGGGCCTGCAAATGATGCTCATTGAGCAACTCAAGCCGATGCAAATGATTGGACCAGTAAGTTTCATCATTAATTAACCCTTTAAGGGAAACCCGCAAGGAGGGAATTTCCAACTCTAAAGGCATCATAGCTTCAACACTGTACATGAGGTTGTAAGGCGTTGTTCCTGTCACTATGCGAACACTCATGCGATAGGCTCACAAAGTGTATGTTAATTGAACATTGCAATCCTTACCATGTTTATTTACTATTTTCCAAAGAAAAAGCTCAAGGGTCTTATTAGACGCTTCTTCTTGGCCATTAGACTAAGGATAATATGGTGTAGAAAATCTATGTTGAATATGAAATTTCTTTAGAAATTGCTTCATTCCCTATTCTTAAATGTTGTGTCATTGTCAAAAATAAAGGTGGAAGGCAATCTGAAGTGAGCAATGATGTTTTTCAGAAGAAAACTACAAATAGCTTCAACATTCATGGATCAAAGTGAGATAGCTTCAAACCACTTCGTGAAGTAATCAACTTAGCAGTAATGATAAAGGTATATCCTTTAGAAGAAGGAGGTGATATCTTTCCAATAATATCCAGCCCCTATTTTGTGAATGACCAAGGAGAGGTATGATTTTGCATCTCTTGAGTAGGAGCGTGAATAAGATGACTATGTTGTTGACACAACAGACACTTCTTGAAAAAATCAAAGGAATCTTGTTCCATTATTTTCCAAAAGTATCCCATGTGAATCAATTTTCACACCAAGGATCTACCACCAAAATGTCCACCCCTAGAACCTGAATGGGCTTCCTTAAGGGCAAGGGGTATTTCCACTCTAGTGAGACAACGAAGGAGAAGACCATTATAGTATTTTCGATAAAGAACATTCGATAAGACAACATAGTCGATCGAAAGCTTTCATATCCGAGTGTGATCATTCTTTGCCACATCATCGAGAAAATTTCAAATCTTTAGATAGTTGTAAATGTTAAAATCCCATTTTCTCGAGTCTACGTGAGCACACACAAGATCGTCAAATTCAAATTGATCAAATATAGCAAGAGAGTGAAGAATATGAACCATAAAATGGTATTCTTTCATATCCTTATCTGAGGGAACCAAGGAGGTAGCACTCACCATGGCATCTGTGTGTGAATTTTCTCTCATAGGGACACTGTCTATTGTGAAAGAGGAGAATCAATCAAGAAAGGAAAAAGACAGGTCCCGATACTGAGATAACTTACTTTGCTTAGATTGATATGTTCTTGTGATCTGATTCACAATAAGCTTAGATTCATCGTGTATACGAAGATGCTTCATGTTTAATGTGATTGTGATACACAAACCGAAAATAAGGGCCTCATACTCAATGATGTTATTGGTGCAAGTAAACTCTAATAGAAAAGAGAGAGGGACCAACTTACCCTCAGGTGAGAATAAAACTACATCTTCCTTGGAGCAAATCTGGCATCTCGATCCATCAAAATATCTCCCATACAAGATTGTGACTAATTGTGAAAATATCTTCAATAGGAAACAAGTCTAGAGTAGGGAAAGAGAAATATGAAGGAGCGTCTGCTAGTTGATTGGTGACCACTAGAACTTCTATCGATTTCTAAGTCACAAAGTTTTTGTGGAACTTAGAAAGCAACATTACCCATTTTGCTAACCTTCCAACAAGGTCAGCACTAGCAAACAAATGCTTTAGAAGATCAATTTTCACAATGATATGCATTTTAGCATGAAGGAGGTAGTGCCTTAGCATATTCATCATGAAGATGAGAGAAAGGCATTGTTTCTCCATGGCAGAATAATGAGTTTCATAATCAACAAGGACATGACTAATATAATAGACCAATCTTTCTCTTTTGGCATCATCATACTAAGCAAGCAAGGCTGCCAAAGCAAATGGTGATGTAGCAAGGTAAAGTAAAAAGGGTCTATCCTGCATAACCGACATTAATATGGGAGGATTGGCTAGATAAGTTTTAATTGAATCAAAAGCTTTCTAGCACTCATCATCCCATATAAAGTGAACATCCTTTTTCAACAAATGAGTGAAGGGAAGAGTACAATCGGCTAACTAAGATATAAATCTACGAATCGCCTGAATCTTCCCTTGCAAATTTTGTAATTCAAAAATGTTTCTAGGTGGAGGCATGTTAACAATTGCATCAATTTTGTTTGTATTGACTTCAATTCCACAATGAGAAACTATAAATCCTAAAATTTTGTCCACGTCCACGTCAAAGACACACTTAAGATAATTGAGCCTCATCTCATAGAGTTGAAGCCTTTCAAATATGTGACAAAGATTTGCTACATGATCTTGGCGAGTTATGGACTTCGCCAAGATATGATCAACGCAGTCTTCTAGGATTTTGTGAATGAAGTCATGAAATATTAAGGTCATTGCCTGTTGGTAAGTCACACCTGCATTCTTTAACCCAAATGACATGACCACATAACAAAAGGTACCCCAAGGGGTAGTGAAGGTTGTCTTATACTGATCTTCTAGATTAATACGAATCTGGTTATAGCCCGAGAAGCCATTCATGAAGGATAACAAGGCATGGCTTGCAGTCGAGTCTATAATCATATCAATATTAGGCAACATAAAAGAATCTTTAAGAGAAGACTTATTGAGGTCACAAAAGTTGATACAAGTGTGAATATGATCATCAGTTTTACTAACAACAACAATATTCGAGATTCAAGGTGAATATTCGATAGGATGGATAAAGCTTGCTTTTAATAGCTTCTCTATCTCAGTATTAACCAACAAGGAAACCTTGGGATTAATCTTTTGGATCTTTTGCTTAATAGGCTTGACATCGGGAAATAGGACGATATTGTGAACCACTATAGACTCATCAATACCGGGAATGTCCTCATATCACCAAGTGAAGATATCAGGATGAGAATGTGAGAGGTCAAAGTGGGGTGTGTGCAAGAAGTTGAGTCCACTTTTTGGCCAAAGGGTGGAAGTGTTTTCCCTAATTTTTAGATTTTTTCACATTTGACCTTAAAATTTGAAGCACTTAGAGATGGAATCTTAAAAAAATTCACTAATCATAAAATGTAGTACGTGGAGTCTAGTTTCCAAATATGTAATTTATTTTAATACACAGATGATACAAATTGATTTTCAATAGGAGTTTCTAAAAACCATTGTTTAAAAGTCACTTTTTTTTACCATACCATGCACGTGTACGTCATCCATATTTTGAACTAAATAATCATATTTTTTTAATCCTTTTGGGAAAAGATTTGTCACATTGAAGAACGCTCTTGAATATTTTTTTTGTTAATTTTTTATTGGTCATATTTGTTGTTTTGAAAAATCGTCATGTACGTCATACATAAGATGACCTAAATTTATCATTTTTTTATTTTTTTCAAATTGAAAAGAATTGTCTGAAGTAAACTTTCATAAAATTTGTACTTCAAAAAATCATTTTAATAAAAAGATATTAAAATACTTAAAAAACCCTGGTATTTCAAGTTTATGGATGAGTTTCATCAAAAATTAGTTGAAAAATAGAAAAAAATAATGAAATTATAAAAAAATACATATTTGGAATCTACGATGTTTCAACTATAATGAGTTTTAATTTCATCAAAAAATTCTACAAAAAATGTCTTCAGACATATGCCTAAAGTCATTATTTTTTGTTACATTGGCATGACCTTTATGTTGTAGGTCAAACCAGGTCCAAAGCTTAGGTTTGGGTTCCCAAGCCTTTTCCCGAACTGAAAAACAAAGCACAAACCCAACCAAGAATTCATATTTCAAAAATAGGATCTCATTTCATAAAAAAGTATTTTCTTATGCTTTTATGAAACAAGATCCCATTTCAAAAAGTTGCGATAGAAAGTTTTCAAAACAAGATTTCATTTTGAAAAGTTTCCAAAAAATGAAAAGTTTCCAAAAATGAAAAGTTGTCAAAAATAGAAAGTTTTCAAAAAGGGATCCCGATATTTAAAAATCGAGATCCCGATATTCAAAAGTAGAGATCCCCATATTTAAAAATCGAGATCCCGTTTTAGTTTTAGGCTTGGGACCCGCAAGCAAAATGGGATCCCGATAGCTAAAAAATACGATCCTAATTCATTTTTCTTGATTTCAATATTTTTTCTAAGGCCAAAACTTCCACCTTAAGTGGACCCAAATTATGTGCTTTCACCCAGTGCTCATTAGCTTCTTCAAAAGAAAGGAATTTTCTAATCTTAATCACCTTTTTCAGGGGATTTAGGATCCATGAAAACTTCAGTAGTATCCTCCTTAAGGAGAGGGATATAGTATTCAGGATGAGGTATCGAGATACCATCATCAACGTTAGATAAAGGAGTCTCCCCGTCCATATTCAAAACAAGTTCTCCAAAGTATGCTTGTTTATTCAAGTGATGCGAGAATGTTGTTTATGGTGAAAGGAAGGCAAGTGGGAATAAGCACCTAAGAATTCTTCCAGTGCTTCTTCCGAGGAAAAGACATCTAGAGGAACTTCGTCAGGTTCTATTTTATCCTCTATTAGTTCAGGATGAAATAAGTTGAGAGGCTCGGCCGAAATCATGTTAACACTCCACCATGGTTTATGTCAGGATTGTTCAATAGAGAATCATAAACCCAAATCATTCTTACAAGGTTTAAGTTGGATAGGAATTTGAATTCCTTGTTCAACACGCCCAAGACCTTTATGCCTGTAACCATACTTAGAGGCATGCCTATATCCAAGGCCATAGCGGGCTTTGAAAGCTTCAAAAGAGGGTGGTTCTATGTAAAGAACATCATTCCACCAATGAGCATCAAATGCATCTACAAGACCACAACCGTCCTTCCTGTCGGAGTTGTAAACCTTAACCTCCTCAGCAAAAGATTGATTACCCTCCTTAGTAGGGGAATGGTTGGGTTCCTAGATGGGATCACAACTTTCCTTCTCAACAGGAGGTTGATCATTTTTCGTAATAGAGGTATTTGAAGTTATTGGAAGATTGAGGTGGACATGATTCACTTTGTATTCTCCAATGAAGAATTCAAATAATTCTAAGGATCCCAAATCATCACTAAGAAATGCATTCGATTAAGAAGAAGAATTAGATGGGGAAGGCTTAGGCTTTTTTTCTTTAGGTTGCTCCTCTTTAGGGACACTCGCTTTGGGAACAATCTCCATAGATGGTACCGCCGAGGAACATGTCATCGCATCAGAGGTTAGTGATGGAATACAATTATTAAGAGTGGAAACAATTGAGGCTCGACTAGCAGCCACCAACTCACAAAGGTGGATTACTTCAAGGCCAACCTTAATTATAACCACTTGATTATTAGCTACAAACTTTAAAGAATGATGCAGAGTAGAAGTCATGACTCCCATAGCATAAATCCAAGGTCTTCTTAGAAGAATATTGTAAGGTAAGGGTCCAAGAATCACATACACCAAAGTGGGTAAGGTAATGGGTCCTAGCCACAAGGGCAAGATTATCGTGCTTGGAGCTTATCAACCAACATTATCAAATCCATGAATGTATAGAGAAGAAGCAACTAAGGAGGAAGAAACAACATTAATCTTAGGTAACAGATCCATACCACAAACATTGAGAGTCGACCTAGTGTCAATGAGGGTACATCTGATACCAATTCTATTAACACTAACTATGATCATTAGAGGTTTTGCTTGCTTTATACATTTGGGGACAGGAGTTCCTACAGATAAAACACAATATTCAACAAATTCACATGAATATGAGCTATCAACACATTAACATTTGTCGGCCTAGTGAAAGCAGGAAAGAGGATTTTTTTCAAGGATTCCTACAACATTCCATCGTAAACTAGAGCAGTCTGAAGCAAATCCCAAAGTGAGATATTAGCCAAAGTAACACGAAGTTGATCAACAAGATCATAGTCTCTAGATGCTTTGGTCCCAAGTTTAGGTGTTGAAGTAAGACTTGGTTGAGAAGGTGGTAAGGAAGTAGGAACTTGTGTAGGTTGAGGTGTAGGAACAAAAGGTTGTTGATTCAAGTTCTTCTAATTTCTTCTAGTATTGTATGTGTGCGCTACAACATTATAAGAAGTAGAGTTTGTAGCTCATATAAACCTTGTATACAAGTCAATTGAGTCATCATAATACGGGACCCCACAGATAGAATGAATCTTCTTAGGAGAAGGGCTAGCTAGATTTAAGTAAACAATGAGTCACTTAGGCCTCAGGGAAGCCACAAAGACTACAACAATGTTTATCAACTCTTCAATCGCCAAAGAAGAAGTGGATTTATGTGAAGAAGAAGTTCATTCAAAAGATCTGTAGATAGAGGAAGATCCTTCTAAGAGATCTTGTAGAGCGTCATCCAACATATCAAAATCTTCCTTAGAGAAAGTGTTATCATAAACATTAAAACATTGTAGTAAAATATCTGACATGTTCATGTTGGGTTCACCAAAATGTAAGAGAAGGAGGATTCCCTACTCACGAGTCTCTTCATTCTCATGAAAATCCCAAAGAGAGAACTTCCCTAAACTACCTCAAGTTGTAGTTGAATGAAGAAATTGCAAATAATACCTTACTAAGGACAATATTCAAATAGACTACTTCAGAATCTGAGAGAGTAGGGTATTGAGATCTCAGCCACCAAAGGAATAGCTCTTGGCCACAAGATTGCAACATGGAACTAGGATGCCAGTGTTGCATGTTGGAATCTAAGGGATGCGTTGGCATCTAAGGCAAATAGAGAGCTAAAACTTAAGACAAAAATGCTTTAACCTCACTAACGTACTCAAATCTAAGGTTTGTTCAACAAAATAGATAAACAAAGAACTGGAAATACCAGAAAATATGAAGGAATGCCAAGGATCAACTTACAAATGGTCACACATTTGAAACCTTCCTCTTAGCTTCACTTTGACAACCTGCACACAAGATGAACGAGAAAAAATGTTGGGGGTGTTTCAGGGCTTATTGCAGTCAAACCACCATTTTAATGTTCCCACCTCAATGGATAGATAGATAGATAGGAAAAGTAGACAAAGTGAACAAATAAGGAGTGGCAAACATAATCCCCGCTCAAGGAGGAGAACCCGTAACACAAAGTAACAAAGTGAACAAAGTAATATATTTACAAATAGATAAGAACAAGATAGCATTACCAATAGTCCTCGACCCCCTCTTGGATGCATAGATGCACTATTGAATGCTTGTAAGAGAGATTTGGCTATTGGAGTGACCTTAGTCCAACAGAGCTTCGTTGTAGAAGTAAGATTGAAAAAGAAAGAGCTAGAGAATGGAGCAAGGTCAAAAGATTCAAGTCTCAAAATGAGAAGGAATCCCCAAAATGAGAGAAAAGAGAGTTTTGTTGTTGCAAGAGGTGGGAGGAGTCGTTACAGTCAAAGTTTTGACTGTAGGGACACGTGTCACAAGTCAGGATTTCAAGATTTTGTATTTCAAACTCAAGAAACCATGTGGACGCTAGCATGCCGTGTGGACGTCTGCACGCCATACATGCATCCAACAAATCATTTTTTACGAAATGAGGTAGGAGACTATTGTTGCTTCATCATTGGTCATGGAGTTGGAATCGTGAAATTCTGACCCATGAGGGTCTTATCATAAATGTGATTAAGTGCAATAAATGCAAGGCCAAATGCGTAAATGTGAAATTTCCCCTAGGGTGCAATTTTGTGACATTATAGTAGGATACTCAATGCAAGAGTTTTCCACCATTTTGTGTTGAGTTTAATTGTGTAAAAATTCACTAATTTACACAAATAAAATGCTTTTTAAAACCAAGACAAGGCATGCTTTGTAATTATTAACTTGTCAAAGGAAATATTTTATAGTGATGAAAGAGAATGCATTCTAAAATATACTTTTAATTGTACCAACCAATGATCAATCTTGTTTACATCAACTTCTCCTTTAAATGTGCTAGGAATAGATGTTGTACACCTTGCATAACATTCATTATTTTAATTATGTAAAATACAAATATTTGTTGTGGTGAATTCTTAGGAGATGTGTTTAGTCACATTAAATGTTTATTTGAGACCACTTGTAAAGTTGTACGTAACATTGGGTTAGATATTTTATGTACGGTTTGAACATGGTAAACATATTTAATGTTTGACAAACTTAGTACCAAAAAGTAAATGTGAGGTCAATGGTTTTGTGAACTCATGGTTTTGACTCACATGGTTTTACTTTACCACTTGGTTGTATTGTGTGAGCTTGAGTCTATAAAAGCAAGCACATGCTTAGTAGTTGAGGTTGGCTAGTTCAGGTTTTGGTTTGACTGTCATTGTATTGAGTCTTCTTATGAGTACATATGTGAAGCATGACATGGGATGTGTGGATACATTATTGAACACATGGATGATGCATTGGAGGATCTTTATGTTTTAGAAGTATTAATGGAGACTCTGTAAGTGTATTATAATGTTTCATTGTTGAATAATACACTGAGTTTAAATACTTTAGGAGGTTTAGTTTTTCCCTCTATGAGGTTTTTTCTAGGGTACAACTCAAGTTTTTTTCTTGTGGTATGTATTCGATCTTTGCATATGGTTATTTTAAAGCTTGTATGCAAGATTTTCTCTCATGGGGTTATGTAGGAAATTGATTGATCATCATGTATAATTTTCCTAATGAAATGGTGGTATTTTGATCTTTATTTTTGCTTTGAATAACATGGCTTTCTTGGAAGGCTCTTATTTTTTGAAGAAACTCTTCTTCATTGGAGTTAGTTGTACCCTTGAATTTTTCAAATCTCTCCATAAACCTCTTCATGGCCTCCCAAATGTATCAAGAGATAAGCTTGCAATATCTACCTCCATATTATGTAATCTCACTTTAGCATCAAAATTTTCTTCTTTTTCCATGCTTCTAAACTCAATTCTCCAGCTACGATATTTGATATCTCTTTGTAAGGTAACAATTATTTTTCACCCACAAAAAATTAAAGCACTCACAACACACCTATGAAAGGAATGAAATTTCTTTGATACTATTTGATTTGTAAACATAGAGGATATTCCTCACATTGTTCGCTAGTAATAGATGTTTAGTATTAGATTTTAAAGAGAAATAATGATGTAAAATATTAACAAGGAACATGGAATTAATGAGAACAACACCAATAAAGGAGACACTTTTTTACCATGGAGAAACCCACTTTGGGTAAAAAATATAGCATGAAAGGTGAACAAACACTCTTTGAATACTCCAATGATAATCACAATAAGAGGTAGCCTTTGGGTTTGAAAAATAAAGCTCAACACTACTTAAGCATCTCCAAACAACATTTAAAACTCTCTGAGGAAACTTCCCTTACTACTAATACATACAATCTAAAAAACTAGAGAATTCACTATCCACACCCTCTACTATAGCTCTCACTAATTCTAAAATAACCTCTAAGATTTTTAAATTATACATCTTGATGGGTATATATAACATTACAAGCATATAGAAGTTAAAGAGACTAAGAAACCATGCTTGGAGAATACAATTTGAGCAATTAAAACGTCATTAGACACCATGGATGAGTGTAATAATTTTGCCACTTTTGGTAGAGTGAAAAATTTATTTTTCCTATAAATTTATTATATTTTTTTCTCATTGATTTTATCTTTGTTGCAGTGATTTCATTTTTGTCACCTTTTCAAATAGGCGATTTCACCAAAATTGAAAACTACTCATTTTTGGAATTATATCTATTACCAAAACCTACATTTTCATGTTCCATACCACTTGATACATATCCCAACATTCAAAGAGATTGTCTTAGTTCCAAAAACATGTCATGGAATACAAAAACCAAATATTTTTTCAATGTAAGGAAGCTAAGGTAATGAAACAACTTCCTACACTAATCTTGAGAGGAGGATAATGCAAAGCTTTACAAATATTTTCAATCGTTACATAAACTTAATCATAAATAAACATAAATATCATACATACCACAACACAATGATTTATGTGGGGAAAACTAGTTTGGGAGAAAAACCCCACACTTTAAAAGCCACCCAATATATTATTCATAAATCACAAAGATTACAATATACTTGTAGAGTAAGCTTCTCGCAAGAGTATCACCAACCAGAGATCCAAAGGCAACATGACCGATATCAGATTCTCAGAATACATACAATGTATAGCCGTAATACAACACCCTCATAAAATAGGGTTGCCTTCTAAGGAAATTCAAGCTAACAAAATATTGACCGTCAAAGCTGAGACCTAATGATGAACAATCTAGATTTACAATAATAAAATTTAGCTTTCAAGGGCATTGCCCTTGATCCCCTACCAGGGCATGCAACCCTCAAACCCAGTGCCCCCTCATCGTAATGATCAACAATACCTTATGTAATTGCAAGGTTGAGACACATTTTCTCAACATTCAAATCAACTAGATTACTTGTAGTTGCATCAACAATTGGAAGAATCCAATATGCATGACTACAAATTTTTTTTTTGGAATTACCAAATAATGGGGTACAATACATTTTAGATTAATCACACAAAAAATGATCTTCCATTGACCACCCAAAAATTGAACATACATGACATTTACGATGTGTTAATTGAGTGTTGATATTTACTTTCCACACTTAAACTATTTTTGCAAGTATCAATTATTATAATTTCATGACAAAATGAAAGTTATAATGAAATAACCTCTTATTGGGATGGATAAATAAAATATGAAGGTTATATGAAAAGTGAAATGAAGTTAAGGTACAAAATCACTTCCTTCGCTAATATAAGAGGAAAAATAAATATAAAATATGGTTTAAAATAATTTGTAGGAAAGAAAAAGAAAAATGAAATCGTTCACCAAAACACAATGATGTATCTTGAGATTTTTTTGGGGGGAAAAATACTACTTGCAAACTTTAAATCTTTAATTACCCAAAATCTCATGGGTCAATGGACACATACAATGATGATTTGGTGGTCCACCTTATGACCCACATGGCATTCTCATTTCTCCTAGTATAATTTTTTGTCTTGATGAGGAATCCTCCTAGCAACCTAGTACCCTCCTTCATGCATCCTTCACCCTCTTAGCCTGCTTGTCCATCTCACATTTAAAAAATGCCATCACCTTCCTTTAGTTGTAGGGGCACTTTAGATACCTATAAAATATAGTATAGGTTGCATACAAAAGTCATAGAGAAATAATCAATTTCAATAAGATAATTGGTTCACAATTTATTTCAAGAATTTTTTTTTAAAAGAAATAAAACGTATTCTTTTTTATATTTAGTATAGCTAAAAATATTACAACTTCCAAAAAATATATAAAATAAGAAGAAATAATCCCTTCATTCCATCATGAGGCATCCAACAAATATCAAACACCACAACTTCAACAAAGCAATAAAACACATCAAAATCACTCTCCTTTGAGTTTTCCATCTCTCACTCAACTTTTCATGCCAGTTATGTCTAGGGATCAAGGAAGATTGGATTGATTCAGTTTCAAATAAAATTCAAGAGAATGTACCCCTTCTTTGAAAAATTTGAGAAGATTACAATAAAAGTTGGATAAGAGAAGATTCTTATGTAAGAGAGTACACCTTTTCAACATAGCTCATTGAACTTATCAATGTTATAGAATCATAAAAATAATGAGTTGTAATATAATACCTAAACACGCCTATCCTTCTACATCCAACCTCATAGATTGATATGATTTTCCACCACTATGAACTATTTCCTCAAGAAGTGAGTAAAAGTGACATGACCCCCACTTCAAGTGATCATACTATTGTCACTCATCAAGATCCCCTTCCCAATGAATAGGGTAGTACATCAAATTTCTCCCCATAAATTAGATTTTTTCATGAGAACATGTTTGTACATTTGGCCCATGCCATTAGCAAGGGTGTGGTGCATATGTCATTTTGATTTGATATCATCTATTTTGTGGTGAGTCAATTTAGAATATTATAGAACCAATGTATGAATCAACAATAATATTTGTTATAGTACAATATAGGCAAGGAGCCTTCCTAGGAGATGACGCCAACACTTAGTTATGGAGTAATACTAGTAGCATAATAATACCTCTAAAATACACTATATAAACTCCATCCCAAGCACCCAATAAATAGAGAAACCAATTCATAAACCCACTAAAAGTTGCATCCAATATTTTCATCAAATTACAACAACCAAATACCAAGAAGAGTTCTCATGCTAAATATATCATATTCCTTTATAGTTTTCATAATAATTTTTCATAAGATATCATAGTTATCCTCCCAATTTGGGTAGTCCAATTTTTCTTATTCAAAATATTTAAAGATAATTTATGAAAATCACAATGACATGTCATAGGTTGGTGAATGTTCTTGGTAAACATGTGTAATCCCCTCTTATAACTCTCTTATGCATCATAAATGCTCTTACATTTGTGATTGGGGGGTTAAATTTTGATATGAGAAGTTGATGTTAGAGTAATTGGACATTTACTTTATTAATTAAACAATATTTGTTTAATTACATAAAGTTTCCTTTTAAATCTTTTTCACTTAAGCTAACATTAGGTACATAATAATTAATTACTTTATTAATTATTATTGTGCAAGCCTAGGGTTTTCCTTTTTAGGGTTTTCATCTATATGTAGTTGAAAACTATCTTTTGTATTATAATTCATTTTACATTTTCAGGTGAATACATGGCTCCACATTCTTGAGCATTTCCTTTGTTGCTTCTCTTTGTTTCTCCTTGTAACAGGTTATTTGCTTGCAAATATCTTTTGGGCTTCTGTGGTGTTGTATCTTCTCAACTCCAACATGGTATCAGAGCTTCAGATTTGCAACTGCTTGTTCTTGTTTTGAGATTTTGCATTGGAAGTAAATCTAGGGTTCTAAGTTTTTTTTGGTGGATTCAGCCTACTCCAAATTTTAGGTCAACTTTGGGCTCAAATGGACAGTGCCATTGGATTCGTAGCGCCCAAAAACCCCTAAAACGACTGTCAAATCGTCAATTTTAGTTACAGTCAATTTGGAAGGCAAAATTTTTTTTGCCTTAGGGCCGTACGGAGCAAAAATCGCAAAAAAATTAAAAAAAATCCAAAAACCTAAGGTTTTTGATTATTTTTCTTGCGTGGCCAGTATTTTTTTTCCCGCCGCGCGGCGGCCACCCGCTGCTCCATCCGGCACTGCCTCCGCTGCTGGTTGCATCCACCACTGGCTCCGCCGACTCCGTTCGAGCTCGGCCTCTGCACTACCTCCGCCGCTAGCTGCGTCCGCCGAGCTCCCGACTCAGCTCCACCGACTCCGCCGAGCTCGTCCGAGCTCCCTGCTGACACCAGACACCGAACCCGCTGACGTGAGCTCGTCGACCCGAGTCGGCCCTGCCAGTCCCCGCGAGCCTCTAAACCCCCGCCACCCGGTCACATGGGTGACTGCGAGCTCCGCCCAACCGCCAGCCCCATGGTCGTCCACGTGACCAGGGGCCGAAGACTTTAGCCCTTGAGGGCTCCAAACAATATTTTTTTTGCACATTGGAGCAGCTTGCGCTAAATCGGGCGTAGAATGGGCAATTTTTCTCGGTTTTTTGCAAACGAGATATCATCGGAAAGCTGGTTCTAGCGCCGTTCCAATGGTACTGGTAATTTTTCCTGATTTTGTAGTTTTGTAATGTTTTTTCCCATTCAAAGTTAGAACTTGGTTTTTTCACTCCAAGGGGCATATCTTTTGTGTCCGAACTCCGTTTTGCGCAAAAAAATAGGCGTTGGAAAGCTCTCAACCTGCTCTATTCAATGATGTGATCTATTTTATTAGAATTTTCACCAGGTACATGAGAATTTGTCTTGAAGTATTTTTTGCTTATGCATTGCTTCCTTCTTCTCAGTTTGTACTAGGGTTTGGGTTTATCTTTTGTGGGGGGTGTTTTTTCTATTGCTTTCTGTCATTTATATCAGAAAACCAGAACACCAAAACTCTCAAAAATACAAACCCTTCTGCATCTTCTGTCTATTCTGAAAGATCACATAATAATAAAAAACACAAGCAGGTACAGGTGCAGGGTTTCATGGTAGACTCTTCAGTTGAGCTACTCACATCACATAACTATCACACTTGGAAGTCTTGTATGATGAGGCTACTCAGGTCACAAGGGTTATGGTCTTGTTTAGATGAGGTTCAGCCTCAGTTACAACGTCCTTTTGAGATTATGCAGCACAGGAACAAGATGGATGAGGCTATGGGTTTGTTATGCATGCATGTTTCAGACAGTCTTTTGTTTCACCTTGATGCTTTGCTCACTCCTTCAGCCATGTGGCTGAATTTTGAGACACTTTTTGGGGCCGTTAATGAGTTCCGTGCATTAAAGATTGAGGCAGAGCTGACTTCCTTGTTACCTGATTCATTTCCCACTATTGAGGATTTTTTGAACTAGTTCAAAACTATCCGTACTATTTTACAGGGTTGTGGGAAGAACAAGACAGACACAGAGTGCATTTCCTTGATTCTTTCGAAGCTTCGTGGTCCATTTCAGATATTTGCTTCCTCCTTCTACTCCACCATGGATGGTTTGGGTGCCAGTTTTACCATGCCTTCCTTTGATTTATTTTGTGAGCGATTGTCTCGGGAACAGTCTCACCTTTCTCAGATGGATATGCTCTCAGGTTCAAAGAGCAAAGCATTGGTTGCTCAGTCACCGAAGGGGAAACAGAAGCAGAAACCGAAGCTCAAGAAAGATTTTGCAGGTAGTGAGCATTCCTCCAAACCGCCTCCTAAGTCTGATTCTAAACCACCATTTAATCCAAAACATGGGAAATCTTTGAAGTCTGGTGAGTCTTCCTCCAAGACTAAGGAGAAATCAGGAGACACTTGCAGTTTCTGTGGCAAGCAAGGTCATCTAGTTTCCAGGTGCTGAAAACGATTAGAGGCTTTAGAGGAGGCCATGCAGCAGCAACAGATCTCCTCACCTCAGTCTTCTTCTTCTTCCACCACAGGGAAGGGTCATGCTCTCACTGCACGAGCATCGACCAATGGGTCCACTTGGATTTTAGACTCTGGTGCTTCTCACCATATGACACACACTCAGCAGTTGGTCACTTCTCTTGCCTCTTGTGGTACTTCACAGATTGTAGTGGGTGACTCTTCACAGCTTTCTGTCTTGGGTTCAGGTTCTGTCTCTTTAGATGGGGGCACTCTACAGGATGTTTTGGTTGTTCCTGACATTTCGACAAACCTCTTGTCCATTTATCAGATTTGCTACACTGGCTCTGGTAAGACAGTTGAGTTCTCACCACATGATGTGGTTATTCCGGACCTCCATGATTGTGATTTGGTTGTGGCTACTGGTAGTGTTGATACTGCGTCTCGTCTTTACAGATTTGATGGATTTGCGCCTTCTGAGGGTACAGGTTCATCTCTTATAGCACATGCAAATTCAGTGAGTCAGCTTTGGCATGAGCGTTTGGGCCATGTCAACTACAGATATCTTCAGCAGATGAGTACACAGTCACTTGTTCTTGGTCTTCCATGGATTTCCTGCACTGACGGTGTTTGTCATGGTTGTGTGCTTGGCAAGTATCACAGGGATCCCTTTCCGAAGGGAAGTACCACTCATGCCTTGGCACCCTTGGAGTTGATTCATAGTGACTTCATATCATTTCCCACTCCTTTTTCAGGGGCCAAGTATGTACTCACATTCATTGATGACTTCTCCAGACGCACATGGTTGTACTTTCTTAAGTACAAGTCTGATGTCTTTGATTCCTTTCGTGTCTTCAAGACATTTGTAGAGAAGCATTCTGGTCTTTCTATCTGACGGATATGTACAGATAATGGGGGGGAGTATGTGAATCAGGCCTTCAGAGATTTTTGCACTGAGCATGGTTTGCAGCATCAGTTTTCTATTCCCTACACCCCTCAGCAGAATGGTATCGCTAAGCGAAAGAACAGATCTTTACGGGAGATGGCTAATTGTATGATTCAGTCCAGGTCCATGGATTCGTCTTTTTGGGCTGAGGCAGTCAATTGTGCCAACTATATTCAGAATCGGATGCCTCACAAGGCGATTCGACATATGACTCCTGAGAAGGCTTGGTCTCATGACAAGCCTGATATTTCATCATTTCGAGTATTTGGTAGTGAAGCATGGGCTTTTATTCCTGATGCTCAGAGGAGAGCTATGGAGCGGAAGAGTCGACCCCTCATATTTGTCAGCTACTGTGAGGATGTTAAGGCGTACAGGTTATTTGATCCTGATTCCAGAGAGGTCTTGTTTCGACGGGATGTTCAATTTGATGAGCGCCTTCCTCCAGTTGATACCCTATCTCCAGTGTCCACTTCACTACCTACTCCACCCACTACAGCTCTTCAGGATTATTTTGAGGATTTTGATGAGGATATTGATGATCCCCCATCTCCACCTCCACTTGCTCCACCTTAGAGGCCCAAATGGGCTCGCTTTACTATTGAGGCAGTAGGATCTATGGCCGGTGATCCTTCAGACACTCGTCGCACTTGTTCTCATACTATGGGTTCTAGTATTTTGACTCATGCTCTTTCAGAGGATCCTCAAAGATTTTCAGAGGTGACAGGTCACCCTGAGTGGGATAGTGCCATGGAGGAGGAGTATTCTTCTTTGATGAGGAATAATACATGGGATCTCTGTCCTCTTCCTAAGGGCAGAAAGATGGTTTGGTGCCGATGGTTGTATCGCACCAAGTATGCTGTTGATGGTTCTATTGATAAGTACAAAGCACGTCTTGTTGCGAAGGGTTTCTCACAGGTTGAGGGTATTGATTACTCCGAGACATTTTCCCCTGTCGCCAAGATGAATTCTATTCGCTTTGTATTATCACTTGCAGCTTCTAGAGGATGGCTCATTTTTCAAATGGATGTGAAGTGTGCCTTCTTACATGGTGACCTACAGGAGGAGATCTATATGGAGCAGCCTCAGGGATTTGTTCATGATTCTTCTTTGGTTTGCAGACTTCAGCGTTCATTATACGGTCTATATTCAGCATCTTGTGGGTGAGATCCTGATTCTTGTGCTATATGTTGATGATCTTCTCATCACAGGTAGCTCATCCTCCATGATTCAACATTCTTAGCTAGCCTTGAAGGAGCAGTTTGAGATGACAGATCTTGGCCTTCTGCACTATTTCCTTGGTCTTCAGGTGATTCAGTCTTCAAAGGGGATCTCCATTTACCAGCAGAAGTATTCTTTTGATATGCTTCAGCGCTTTGGCATGCTTGATTGCAAGCCTGCCCCCACACCTTTTCAGTCAGGGGTTGTTTTGACTACTACTTGCCCCACTCCTTCAGTAGATGCTACACTTTACAGGCAGTTGGTTGGCAGTTTGTTGTACCTGACTCACACTCGTCCTGATCTTTCCTTTGCGGTTGGTCTTGTCTCTCGATTCTCACATGATCCTCATGAGAGTCATTGGCAAGCTGCCAAGCGTATTTTGAGGTACATTCAGGGCACCACTTCATATGGCATTCACTACACATTAGGGGATCCTCACATTGTTGGCTACACTGACTCAGATTGGGCTGGTGATGTCAATGATCGAAAGTCTACTTCTGGCTTTGTTTTTTGTCTTGGCTCTGGTCCTATCACATGGTCGTGCAAGAAGCAAATTGCTCATGCATTATCATCTACAGAGGTTGAGTACCGAGCTGCTGTGCTCACTAGTCAAGAGATTTTATGGCTTCGTCAGTTGATGATTGAGTTTAGTTTTCCTCCTGATAGTCCCACTATTCTTTGGTGTGACAATCAGAGTGCTATACACATTTCGCGCAACCCGGTGGAGCATCAGCGAACGAAGCACATTGAGCTTCATATGCATTTCATCAGACAGTTGATTCAGGATGGTTCTCTCATCTTGGAGTATGTTCCCACTGCCGAGCAAGTTGCAGACATCTTCACGAAACCTTTTGCATCTCTGCGCTATCTTCAGTTGCACTCTATGCTTGGGGTGAAGGAAGTTGCCTTGGGGGGTCTTTATGAGGCCTTCCTTCCTTCATGTTTCTTTCTGCATGTTGTTCTATCTCTTTTTGGAGAGGAGTTTTTCCCACTGGGTTTTCTCCTTTTCTCTATTTCATAGAGATTTCATTGTACTTGGGTAACTGATCTGGCCTTGTTGCCGAGACCCATTGCTTTTGCTTTCAGTAGCTTTTTCTAGGTTTTAGCTTCTCCCTATGTCTATCTTAAGGGGGGGTGTTAGAGTAATTGGACATTTACTTTATTAATTAAACAATATTTATTTAATTACGTAAAGTTTCCTTTTAACTCTTTTTCACTTAAGCTAACATTAGGTACATAATAATTAATTACTTTATTAATTATTATTGTGCAAGCCTAGGGTTTTCCTTTTTAGGGTTTTCATCTATATGTAGTTGAAAACTATCTTTTGTATTATAATTCATTTTACATTTTCAGGTGAATATATGACTCCACATTCTTGAGCATTTCCTTTGTTGCTTCTCTTTGTTTCTGCTTGTAACAGGTTATTTGCTTGCAAAGATCTTTTGGGCTTCTGTCGTGTTGTATCTTCTCAACTCCAACAGTTGATTGAACTATTTTTTTAAAAGTAAAGATCTTACAGGGTTTCATATCACCATAAGTAGCTTTAGTTGGTTAAATCCCATTTCAACAAATTTTGAGCTAAAAATGACCTCTATAGCCCATAATTTGCATTTGAGTGTTCTCAATATTAAGATGCAAGGTTGAGACGCCTTTCCTAAAAAAATGATAGAATTTAAAAAATAAAGATCTATGAACACAAGAAGGAACAAACTAAATTCTCTTGAAAAATACAACCCTAGAAGCTTTTGAAGGGAACTACAATGAAAGAAAAAACAAATAAAAAATAATCATAATACCCAATGGTTAGAATATGAAAAGTTACTCTATGAGCATGTTCATGGTAAATACATTCTCCCCCACAAACAACAAAACAACAAAGCTCTTCTTTGTAGAAATATCACTCAAGGCATGCATAGTCTAGTAGGGGTGAAGCACAAATTATAGATGGGTTGCAAATAGAATATTTAAAACAATTCCTAAGAGGTCCTCACATCACATATATTTTTTTTTTCCAAAGGTGTCATCCAGGTGTACGCCTAGTTTCATTATCCCTCTTTATAAAGGTGGAGATGTTAATAATTCATCAAAATATCAAAACATCATGGCCAATTCTCTTCTTGGAGAGTTATTTGGGAGCATGGTAGAGTGTGTAATTAACAATTGGATGGAAAAAGAGGGGAAAATAACAAAAGAACATGTATGATTTAGATTGAAGCACTCTATTATTGACCATTGCATCAACCTTAGGTACTTGATTAAAAAATGTAGGATACCCCAAGAGAAGAGTTTTTTTGTTGTTTTATTGATTTTATAAAAGTATTTGACTAATGCTTAGAGGAAAATTTTGGAATAGGATGGAGGAACTCAGAGTTCTAGATGTGTATAGAGTGGTAGTTTATAGGATTTATGAGTAGGTAGGGCCAAAATAAAAGCAAGCGAGGAATGTTAGAATGCTTTGAAAGTGACATTAGTGCCGAACAAGGATATTAATTTAGGCTATACATTGATAAGCTAGAGGAGTGGATAAAAATGCTATTGGAGGGTGTTTAACTTGCTAGATATGTAAGAAAGCTACTCTTATATGTAGATGATCTTATCTTAATTTCAAAAATCTCATATTTTGAGAGAATATTTGAGGCCTTTAGAGCTCTTCTTCAAGGAGGTTGATATGTAAGTGAACATTGGTAAACCCAAAGTCATGATCTTTTCATTACAGAAAAAAAGAAACAAATTAACTCCCTTTTTGAAGGAAGACTATTGGAAGTAGTGGAGAATACAAGTACTTTGAGCTTCATGTTTACATTAGGCTTAGTTGGGAGACATGTAGATCAAATAGATTACAAGGGGGTGGAAAGCTTTATGTTCACTACAAAATATATGCACCAATGTCGAATTATGGGACTAAAACATGAAGAAATGTATTTAGCCTGCTTGTCGCACTAATAGTCCTTTATGGTGTGAAGTTTAGGGTAATTGTCTGTCAGATAAAAAATGGAGGTAAATAGAGAAATTAAAAGAATACTTAATCACAAGTAACCTCAAAATCAAAATTTAGTTTTGTATGAGATTCTCATAGTTGAAACAAGGACTTTCCCATTGGGTTCATTTATGATGGCTCACACATTAAATTATTTAAAAAATACACAAATTACAGAGAACCAACATTGGCCTAGAATGGTGGTAGAGGAAAAGCTAAGTGAAAGGAAGAACACATGAATGAAACATAATGACAAGTGAATGAGTAAATGCTATATTACCATGCAAGAGTGTCCAAACATTAATGAGGAATTAAAAAGTATGTGAGAAAAATTCAAAACTACCACATGGACAAAGAAAATTGGGTAGAAGAAACCTTACATGAAACCATAATGAAAAAACCTACATAAGAACAAAAATCAAGGAAATATTGATGAACTAGTTAAAAAATAGCTCGCATCATCTTAGATGAGAATCCAATAGGGGGACAACATCTAAGGAGTGGGAAATGAGAACATGTGTATTTTGTAATAAAGAGGTGATAGACATAGAATGACACTACATGAATTACATTGTCTATAATGATATTTATATCAAGTACGAAGACAACTTCAGAGCAAGCAACTTAATTACCTTTGTTTGAGAAAGTGAGACCAAACAAAAAATCAAACTTCAAACTTTTTAAATGAGATCCATTATTAAAAATTCAATATTAAAATAAAGGTCATATAATTAATTAAACAACCCCTATATTTAATTAAAAGCATGAGGTTTCCACAGTCCATGGTAGTATTGTAATAAGATTTCTAGATTAAAACCCTTATATTAAAAGCATGAAGTTTCCATAGTCCATTTGATGTAAAAATTGACACACAGTTTTAATCCATAAACCTTATTACAAAACCTCTATATTTAATAAATATTTTAATAACAAACACCTTTTATATATTTCTTAATCTCATAAATTGCTTAATCTCATGTACATTATTACAAATTTATAATCGTTAATGATGATGTTTATAACTAAGTCCACATGGTCCACACTATCGAACGACAAGTGCTTAGCTTATTTTGATTAGTAGCCACTGCTTAACTTATTTTGGCATTATTTGTGGAGCTGTGGCCCCATGAGAACACTCCAATAAGCAGCTGATTAAATTTAAGCAGAAAACATGCTTAAGCAACTGCATGGGAATGGGGATAGGAGGTAAGTAGTTACTATTTATTTTCAACCTCTTTATTTTTTCACAACTTATTTTTAATTCCTAGACCATAACTGCTCTTCTAAAATAGAAAAAAGATTCTAAATTATTCTTTTCCCACAATTTTAAATTCCATGAGAACACCCGAAGTAAACAGCATAGTCGCATGAGGACATGTGGTAAGCCCATGCTTTCTCACATATATAGAGGGGGAGGAAGGACCCGGGAAAAAGTATCCCCCCTCTCCCATTTAAGGGTTTAATTAATAATAGAACAATCTTTGACTTGTAGTAAGTTCCAAAGCGAACTAACTAGAACTTGGTTAGCCACGTGGACATTATAAGGGATAAACAATAATTGTAGCACAGGCCTGCCTTCCTATGTGCGGACGCAAAAACAAGTTTTTAAAATTTAAATTTCTGGTTGTAAGAGTTTAAAATATCCGGATAAAATAACTCCAGCGGAGAATCCGCTGTGCTGAATGGGACCCAATCAGGAACTGCAAAAGCGCCACGAGTCAGCTAGAGACTAGTCCCATTTATCCTGACGTGGCATGGCTTACACTTTTGAAACGTTACGCGCTCGGTTGCCGAGCCTGTTTCTCTCTTGCTCCGGGCCCAGGCCTTAGGTACGGGCACAGATCCCCAAAATTAAATGAATTTAAAATTAGAAATAATACATATTTATCCTTCAAAATACAAATCCAAATCGAAGGGGGTAAATTGCCAGGTCCAACCACGTGTCGCATGTGCAAGAGCGTGCCGTGGGCCATCGGATGCGGCTTGAAATATGACGTGGCATGATCGACGGCCCAAATCCGTGGGCTTTACAGAGAAGTGGTGAGGAAAGCTGGATAAACAAATAGTAACCCGTTTGGGCCAAACTGTAAACCCCTGCTGGAAAGCCCGGCGTTTAAGTTTGAACTGCGGTTAAAGAAAGATACCAAGAGATTTGGGAACCGGGCTGTTTGGGGGCGACCGGCTGTAGCCGGCGGAGAGTTGGCATACGGGTGAGAGCGTGACCGGTCGTACGGGCAATAAGAGGTGCCAGAGAAAGGCGAGCCAAGGGAAGAACAAGAGAGGAGAAGTTCGAAACCAAGGTTTTGGTGAGAGAATTGTGAGAGGTTTAGGAAGAATTTACGATATATATTTCCAATGGCAACTGAATTGTTAACAACTTGACAAGGAATTGCAGTTTGTGTACTCAATTGCATGGATTTCGACCTCTTTTTCATCATAAGTGGTATGGAAATCGGAGCCCAATAGGCCTGTGCTTGTTTGCCCGCTGTTTTTCAAGGTAAATTTGGTGTCTTCCAGCGTTAGATTTCGATTCTCGAGCTGCAATTTGGTTAGACGATTTTCAATTTTGGGGTTTGCCAGGGTTTTAGAGTCATTTTAATCCCGCTTTGTCCAAAACCTTAATTCTCTTCGATTTCCTGTTGTTTGATCAAATTCTGAGGAGGAATTGAGGACTATGTTTTTTGGGTTTTGTGGGTTTTGGAGAATTGCAAATTTCCATGTTAAGATCCGAATCCAGACCCTTTTTTGTTTGTCAATTGTTGGGAACTTTCAGGTTTTAAGCCGGGGATCAAATTCTCTTCATTTTGTTCAAAATTGGACCTGGATTGTCTGTTTGTGTCCACCCTTTGTGAATTACCAGAAAACGCTCTGATTGTGCTGACGTTGTCGAAAATTGTCCCTGTTGAAAATTTCTGTTAGTTGATCGGGGGCTGGAAAACTACGACGTAATGCTCAAATCTGTTTTCCCATTTTATGATGCGTCATTTTTCTGGAAATTAATGCAAAGGCACGATTTGTTGTCTCCATGTGCCTACATCGGATCGACTCAAAACTCATGAAATTCAGGAGGAAATCTTTACTGGCTAAATTCTCCATTTTTTTCGCAATTTAAAAATAATTAACGTTGAATTGCGGTTGCCGTTAAGTGATCTCAAATTTGCCGTTACATTTTTTCTTTTGATTGTCTCCTTCAAAATTTGGGAAATTGTGTTCAAATTGGTGTTCCTCGTGGCCCTTTTATTAAGTACTTGTGCGCCGATCATCAAATTTTGCCGGAAATTTCGAGAATTTTAGAAGCTAACATTGATATCTTCGTCAATTTATTGGATGCCTGAAATGAGCGAAAATATAGCTTCAATTGACGTAATTGTGAAAATTTTGATGGTATTTCTCGTTATCCCGTAGTCATTTGTTCTTTGATCTGCTTTTTTTCAGACTTCTAAAGCTAACGTGGTCAGGTGAAATTTTCAGAACAAAAAATGTCGTTGAATTAAGTGAATCTTCTGTATCTTCCAATGAATTCCTTTACCATTCATTTTTATTGGTGCTGTGGCTGTGTAAACATCTAAGAGTTTGGAAGGGGTCGTATTTTTCTAACAATTCAATCATCCCTATGCAGGCTGAACAAATCAGTTCGGTGAATTATTGGTTTTTCTCGTAAGCGTGAATTTTGGGGAGAAGATGTTTTGAATTTTATCTGTCTGCGCGGAAAAGTTTGCAAGCTTAAAGATCGGGTCGAATTACGAAGATAACTGGAGATATCTGGGAAATATATACTCCGATCTATTTTGAAGGAAGACATAGATGCGGATCTCCTGTTGGATATTTTCTCTTCATTAATTATCAAGGTCTCTTCATTAATAATCAAGATTAGCTCTCTTCATTAATTATAAAGGTTAGCTGTTTGTTTGAAGACAGGGTTTTGGGGTTTAACGGGGTTTTAAGGGTCAGAAGGTTTTCATCTGGATTAATTTTCTGGTATATTTGAAAGTATAATTTTTCATGTGAATCTTTAGAGCGGCAATCTTGTTTTTGAAAATTTAAGCATGTAGGGCTAGTTTAATAAAATGATGGAAAATGTGTCACAGGTGATTTCATAAGCTTGGTGTTAGTAAGATCGATTTTAGTCAAAGCTCAAAAGGAAAATGGCTCGACAATCTCTGTATATGCAGTGAAATTGTTGCATTTGAGAGTCTGAAGTAGGAGAGGTTGCAGAGAACATTGAATTGAGCGGAAGTAGGATTATGTGCTAATATTGTGCTGGACATTGTACGACATGGAGTCAAGAAAGAGGATGGACTACGGATTCCAGGGCTATCAGGCCCCTCCTCTACCACGAGCCATGCGATCTGCAAGGGTATTTTTCCATCAATTTTCTAATTTCCAATTATCTCCATTGAATGAAAAATAAAAATATAAAAAGAGTGTCGGAAGCAAAAACATTGGCCTCTGTGTCATTCTTTGTGGAGATTTTATGTTTTGGGATGAATGAGAACAAGCAATTCTGTTGATTTTGTATAATTCATTGTGAAGATACTGAAACTCTCCAATTACAGGGGCGTGGTGCAGGATCACGGAAGAAAAATGATGACGAAAATGGGATGGTGTTCTTTGAATTGTTGGCCACTGTGGCTGGAAATCTTTTGCAACAGCAAGAAGCTCAGAAAGTAGCGTCTACAGTTCAAGGTATCAATTCATTTGATCATTCTGATGAAGAAGGAAATGATCTGAGGGAAGAAGAGAGTAGTGCTGAACAGGCCCTCTTGGAATTAGATAAATCTCGCATTTTTCCAGATGGAAATGATGTGCAACGGCTGGATTTTTCAACCAAGGGTACTAAAGTTGAGCCAGATGACCAAGGAAGCTCAGATGAGAATGCAATAGCTTCTGGTGCAACCCATAGGAAGTTTATTTCTGAAGAGCTTCCTATAAAGGAGGACCCAGATATGACAATTCAGAGTGTGTCTAAATCTGTTTCAAGTATAAATAAATTGGATTGCCTTGGGCAATCCTTTGTGGACAATGAGAAAGTTCTAGGTACGTGTATAAATACACAAGCTGCAAATGAAAGGCCAATGCAAGGCATCTCCCTTGGGGAGGGTGAAGAAGAAAAAGGATATTGTATAGATAAAGAAGGATTTTGTACAAATGATTGCAAAGGGAAATTCTTGACTGAGCAGTGTTTACTCAGTCATGGACAGGGTTTGCCTGAGTCTGCTGTCGAGCTAGCCAAAGAGACCATGGGTTTGGTTGAAAATGGCGAAGGAAAAGGGGAGAATGAGATTGATGAAAGCAAGTTAGGACACTGGAAAAGGAAACTTCATGGGTCCGAAAACATGGAGGATGAATCAATGCATGATGCACATTCCCTTCCTGCTAGTTCGGTAGTCAGTGAGGAGACACCCATGTCCACAGATACAAAACCTCCTGCACTGGTTAGTTCAGGCAGCAGCGAAGATTTACCTGTCTGTGCAGGGAGCAAACCCCGTGATTCTTTCTTTAATTCTCCTAACAAAAGGGTAAAAGTTTGCAGAGATGATGACGAAAACTCTTCTGGATGTACCACTCCATCTAGAATAACGAAAAATTTGTTCAAAAACACATATTTTAGGGGAGCAAAACTTAGAAGATCAATCTCAAAGGTGAGGCAAGCAGTTTCAGCTTCTTCCAAAAAGCGCAAGCACTCTGAAATTATGTCCAATACAGGTAATTTTTTACTTCGTCACTTTTGGTATTTTGTTCTATTGCTATGTTTGCCTTGGCATAGTTTATCTTTTCTGTACAAGCTGACTTCAATATGAGGATATAAGATTTGTCTATTGCTTCTCTGGTGTCTTTTCAAAATAATATTTGTCTTAACCTTTCAGGCTATGTGAAAATTACATTTGTTATAATTTGTCTGATCACATTGTAGATGAAACATAAAATTATTGAATTTAAATTTAAATTTTTTCAATTTCATTTAATATATATATTTCTGGTCTCAATCAATTCAGCATAACATCCAGGGATCACTTGCAATACTGAAATCATTTGCTTTATTTCTTTTTGCTACAATGCTTATAATTGGTTATTTGTCAACAGGTAGAATTGTAAAAGGTGGATCTCTTGATTCTGGAGAAGGCTTCACACGGCAAAGGACAGTAAGGTGTTCACCTTCCAAAAGGAGGCGGCTAGCTAAAGAAACATTTTCTTCTGTCCCGGATTTGCATGCAAGCACTGCTAGTGCAACTGGTCTAGATAGCAATGGGGTAGATGGTGACCCTCCTGTTTGTGCTTCAAAGATTCGCAGAGGTAAACATGCTTTTTAATCTTGAGGTCTGTTTATATCAATAATAATATTTTTTTTCACTTGGCAACACTGCATGATGCTTTCACCATTTGGATGCAACTAGTTCTCTTTTTTTTGGCTTTTTTGTTACCTTAGAGTTGTGTTTGTTTTTCAGCAAAATCTTCAAGTGTGGCATCGTCACCAACATCAGCTGCAGGTTCTTCAAAACATTCATCCAAGAAAGCAGGCGACTCACATGGTTAGATTCTTGAGCATAATTGTTTCTTTGATTCAATTAAAGTTAATCTCTAAAAGATATGGTTGCCTTTTTGAGGATGCATACACGATACCTTATCTCTGACATAATGCATGGAAAATACAACCCTTCAGCTAAATTGTGTTAGCTTTTCTTGGGAGGTATTAGCTTTTGACACTAAAGTTTTGGATCTGCTGTGCAGTGAAGTTGAGCATTAAGTCATTTACAATCCCAGAGCTTTTTATTGACATGCCAGAATCTGCAACTGTTGCAAGTTTGAAGGTCAGAATTTGTATTCTTAGAAGTTTTTCTTTGTTTTTGTTTTTCACTTTGGTGATCTTGTATTTATTTCAGTCAAAATGCCCGGTGAACATAAAAAATTATAATAGCAAGAATATATTTTTTTCAAATATCATGTCCCTTGAAGTGTTTATGGATTGTATCTACAATAATCGCTCAGACATTTCATTCACAGGCTGATATTTTTTTTAATCTTTTCACAATATTATATATTTTAATGAACAGAGGGCAGTGATGGAAGCTGCAATGAATCTTCTTGGAGATGGATTGAGAGTTTGTGTTCTTCTTCAAGGAAATAAGTTGCCTGATGAGACTGATACTCTATACCAATTAGGCAAATTACATGGTGGGAAGCTGGATTCTGTTGGATTTATGCTAGAACCAAATCCAACACCAACATCGCAGGCGTGCACTGAGGATCCACTTTTTGTGCTCTCTCGAGCAGCAACTCAACCTCCACCAAGGTAAAGGTTTTGCTTTTGTTAGAATGGTGGTAAGGTGTCAAAATTTTGTTTATTTCATTTTTTTGCTTAAGATGGTCCTAGAGGGGTTTTAGGCACTAGTATTTGGCCTAAGCTACTGCTATTTCAGTAGAATGCTTATGTCTTTTGTGGATTTGAATTTTGCAGATACCCCACAACATCTACTTCAGCACAGACAAGTGCCACTGAAGGTAATAAAAGTGTACTGAAAGGTAGGTTGACTAAGATAAATGGGACAGCGAGTGCAGAAGTGGCAGTTAGTGCAGGTATTATTCTTATAGCTTACTTTTATGCCTTGGGCAACTTTAAAGAATTGAGTAGAGGTCTTATTGATTTCAATCTAAGAATAATTTTCATTTATGTAATCTGCAGCTGGTCGAACACAGACTGAGACAAACCAGTATGCAAAGAGTGAATATGGAACGACAACAGATTCTCCAATGAAAACTGGGGCCCTTCCTGGAGCCCTCATTGTGCATCCAAGCATAGGGACTGAAAGTGCACAGGGATTGGCCTTAGTACCATTAAATCATAAGAACCCATGCTCCGAGCTTGGTAAACGGCGGATTCGCAGGCCATTTACTGTTGCTGAGGTAGAGGCACTTGTTCAAGCAGTCGAAAAGCTCGGGACTGGCAGGTATTTTTCTTCGCATGGATTTTATTGAATAAAAAAAGTTTTAGTGCTTGTTGAATATTGCTATATGCATTTAAGCCAATTTGCCTAACATAGTTATTCTGGTTTTTTATTTAAAGGTGGCGGGATGTCAAACTGCGTGCATTTGAACATGCAAAGCACCGGACCTATGTTGATTTAAAGGTACTATCAATTTAGTTGCCCAACTCCTAGTTGTACACTACTATATTGAGAGAATGCTTTGCCTGCATAAAAACTTATCTAAAATTTTGATCACCAAATGCTGAACTGCACTTCTTCCAGGTTGACTGAATTATATATTTCAGACCAGCACACCTATTTTCAGTCCATGTATTTTCTTTAAGTTTTTCTCAAACCAGGCACATAATTCCCTCGTCTCTTAGTTTTTCCACTTTTTCATCAAATTGGTAATGTCCTTATTAGGTTCATAGAGTGGGCTGGTCCACAGTTTAGCAGGTTTTTTTTCCTAGTTTGCAGAGGGGCTAAACAATAGCAATGCATGCTTGAATTGTAAATATGTTCTGATCTTCACATGTTACCTGAAATTATATGAATTGAGAGGACCCAATACCTGAGCGGGGTCCAATAGTCATGAGTGTATTGGGCATGAGAGGACCACCATTGTTTTGACTTGTACCTAATTTTTTTACCTACTAAATTGATAAAAGTATTCATTTTCATGAGTCATATCAGAAAACAAACAATCATGTAGTGACATGTAAGGTGCACAAAAACACAAGACTCGATGTACATGTTTCAGGCTAACCGCTTTCTCTGGCATTTTTGGACAACCCAGAAAAAGCAAAGCTGATTTGTCCAGATCTTTGATGATCTAGATGCCAAACAAAGGTTTAATCACTTAACTTGCCAAGTAAGATGCTCTACAAATTTGGGGTCATTCAACATACCAGATAAGAGTTTTAAGGAGAGCAAAGTTAGCCCTCATGGTTACTGGATCCTCTTCCCTAGTATAAGCTTCTATAAATCTCGGTCTTATGCTTTCCACATATAGATAGCACTTCCAATGTGTGTATTCCCATGGGAATGTACTTTGTTGGACTCTTTGGGATCTATTCGTTGGGACCCTTGGATTCCTTCTTATTGGCCTTTGGTCCTTAAGGACCCTGGGACCCTGCAGGCTGGTACTGTCTAATAGAGTGTACTCGTCAACTGTCCTCTCCATTGGCTCTGGATTTACCAGTCAAATATAAAAAGGAAACAAGACATATTTGAACATTTAATAGTTACATTGCAGTGCATGTTATCTGCCAAACATTATTAAGTTATAGCTTTTGAATTGCATTGATTTGAGAAGTATTAAAAGATGGTACCTAGTTAGGAGGATCAAACAAAAATATTAAATTTAAAATAAATATATCTGTAGCTGCAACGCTCCTATTAAAATTTGTTACTTTTTTGCATTGTAGGATAAATGGAAAACCTTGGTTCACACAGCAAAGATTGCTCCTCATCAGCGAAGGGGAGAGCCAGTACCTCAGGAGCTGTTGGACAGGGTGATACATGCACACAATTATTGGGCAGATGAACAGGTCAAGCAACAAGCAGAGCTCTGCCTGTAAAAGAGGCAAGCACTTTAAAAATGGTTTCAGCATACGGCACTTATATATCTTGCCTGAACTGGAAACCATACCATGTAAATGTAAAATCCTGACCATATTCTTGGCCACCTCCCTTATTTTCTGGAGTTTGGCATGTACAGAATTCATCTTGTAACCTCTTGTTTATAGCTGGCTCTGATGGTAGTGCCTCTCGAAATGGGAGGTAGAAGAATAGCAAGCACACCAATCACACATGTAGATGCATTTTACTTGCAAATTGACACTAACACAATTTGTCGAAATGGCTATTGCAAAAGCATGGCGATATACACAAATGAACAGGGTATATGCTAAGTGATCAGCCTCATCTTTAAGATGCTTTTCCACAGGGCTTCATGCCTTGCTTTTGTGTAACATCTGTAGAAGGTGTAAATCCTCACTCTTCAAGGATTGATCTTTAGATTAGGTTCAGATTTCAATTATTTTGCCAGATGAATCTGCAAGCAGATTATGGCCTCAGGGCACTTACTCTTTGTCTTCATCACTGTTCAATCTCTTTATTTATTTGTTGTAATGAAATGTAGATTAAAAACCCATTTGATGCCTCATTCTTTTATGTCATGGAAATACTTTGTTTCTATAATTTTGATAGAGCTTCAAATGGAACAATGCAACAACAGAAGTTGCAAATAATAAAGTTAACAAACCATCTAGAAGAATTTTTGTGATCATTTCAATTTTATGGACATCAAATGTAGGAGGAGTGGATTTGAATAACAAAGTGGTGCATTTTTACTCTTCGAACTTTTCTCTCAAGCCAATGGATTTTGCGGTGCATTTTTTACTCTAATGATGAGGAGGTTGAGTGCAGATGGGACCGGGCTTAATTTCATTTAACCCATTGCTTACCCACCTGAAATAAGACAATGCTGTTCCACAAGTTTTGTAGCCCAAATAAGTGTGATGACGACATTTCCCATTGGACGGGAGAATTATTTTCTGTGATGGGGGTAGGTCCCATGTGTGTCTCCCGCGAGGGTATAAGACGAGAAATGTAAAAAACAAGTCCTTTTCATACTCAACTGTCTTTGTCATGTTTGGGAGCCTACATGATTATTTTGATTGATGTGAAAGCCTCCATTTAAAGCTCTCATCAGCTAACCTTCATTTTCCAAAGGAATTAGGACTGTACATAGCAGCATCATATCTGGCCCAACTTCCAGTGCTCCTGAATATTTCAAATATAATAATTATTTCATCAATTTTGAACGTTATTATAAACCTCATATTATAGACTCCAATGGTACTATAGCCACCTTTTTTGTCCGAATATTTTAGCCAGATCCCATAAATACCATACAATGGCACTATTCTTCATTTTTCCTGTTCTGTGAATGACAGTTTTGTTTTGTTACAAGGACCCACAGACAATATCGATATGGTCCTAGTATTTCTTTGTGGCAACGTTAATATTTATTTTACAAACTACTTAAATTATAATTCTTATTCTTATCATCCTTCCATAAAAGTTTTTTCGGCTTCCGTGGGAATGCCTGATAAAATAGTACAAACAAACAATATTAGTTTTCCTTTGATGTTTTCCTGGGCATTGCGTCTTTATTGAAGCAAAGAATGAACCTAGATGATTGATTGGGCTGCTTCTCTTTCTCAAGCAGGTATTTGTACAACTGCAAACATAGATTGAATAATCATGTTCATACATAAATTATAAATATGAATAGAGTTTATAAAGGTGAAGTGGAGTGGATTGATAAAATGACTTTGAACCCTAGATTATCAACACTAATGATACGTAGCTTGTTTAGACACTTCCTTTGATTGAGTTTTTTAATTATAATATAAAATATAAGATGAAACACGATATAAGTGCCTATTACAAGGCATTCTCCTTTTTTAAATCAGATATTTGATATTATTTTAAAAAAAATATTTTAAAGTTTAATGTAATTCTTATAATTTTAGGCAATAATAAGATAATATGTATTTTTAAAATTATGGCTTTTTTTTTTTTTAAATATAATTGTAATGGTGAAGTTTGTAAGTCTATGTCAACTTTCATTAGTTTTAGGTCTATTTTGAGAATGTTTTAATGTTAATTATCTATCAACAAATGATATAATCTTGTGCTAAGTAAGGTTCGCTTCTTGATCATTCATTCACCTATCTTTACACATTGTCATACATTTGACCTTATCTCATTTGTTTTTGTATACATTCCTCTACATTTGACATTTATTACATCGTCCATGTTTAGAGATTGATTCTTGCATACATGTTTCTATTTTCTTATTCATGCTCGTATATTTGATTCATAAATTTTAAAAATTAAAAATTAAAAATTTGTTGGTTTTGGCTTATTCTATACTTGCCACGAGTTGACTTGGTACATGTTTCACATGATTATTACTATGTAATGGTATTTAAATCCATTTGTTTAGACATTAAAATTCACATCCTAGAATCATTTGACTTCCTAGAGAATTTTAGTTGGTGCATTAAAAGGAACACTTGCATGCATGTTTATTATCTGTCAATCTTTATCATGATCATAAAGTTGGTCTCTCCAAGGAGATGACATAGGAGAACTTGCCCTTAGCAATATTAAAGCCTCTTTAAGGCATTTTAAAATATTGTTAGTACTTGATGGCAAACAAGGAGTAGGAAATTTAGTGAACTAGAGTGAAAGTGCACAACTAACATGGTCAAATTCATGGATCACATAATAGATTTGTGCTTGTAGAAGCAATCCAAAGCAATTGATTTAACCTAAAAGGGACAATTTTGCATAGAATCCAACACAAGGAAAATCTAGATTACTTATCTTTTTGTGCTAGAACAAAAATTCTTAGTGTTTAGATTCAAAGAATCTTCAAAATCATTTCTATCAAGCTAAGTACATTCCTACACATTTACTTTCCCAAAATAACAAATGTAATTATTTTGATTTGTCATATCTAGTTGCAACTTGTTTAATCTAGGTCGATTTGTGTTTAGCTACATATCTTTTATGGGTGAAGCCACAATAGTGGTTTACAATTCAAATGAGGAAGGAAAACTCACAAAAAAATGACCCCAAGGCAAAAAAAGTGATTTTAGGGGTTCGTACGAACCTACTTGTTCGATCGAACCAAAAAGGGGTTTGCTTGAACCAAGGTTTGACCAAACCCCTTTGAATTTTGGCCGAAAAGAAAACATTACAATGCATAGGAAAGGGGTTCGAGCGAACCTCTTTGAAGGGGTTCGCTCAAACCCCTATTGGTTCGAATGAACCCCCTTATCCCTAATCCCCCATTTGAGACACCAAAAAACCCTAAATTTTGGCACTTTAGAGCTCGAGTTGAGGATGAAAATAGAGGAATCTTCACAAACCCAACTAGAATCAGGTAGTCCTTAGAACGAGCTATCCAACGAATATAATTTTAATATGTTTTGGTTTTATTATGTTTGTGTTTTTTTAGTTTTATTAAACATAGGCTTTTCATTGAAAATCAAGCTCTATGTTCTGCACATGTGGAAAAATAGCAGATTATCAAAATAAAATTTTAAAAAATACGTTTGGGCTGGGTATTGATGTCTTTGATCCATTAAAAAATAAATTGAATTTCGATACATACATAAAAAGTTATGTTGTATATAGTTCGCTTATGTCTAAATTGCAATTGGTTTGACTCTAAAACTTGATTAAGGAAAAAATATTCAATAAAAAACTATGAGACCAAATGAAAGTGCTAGATATCATAGTTACAAATCTAAATTCGAAAAAATTAGAATTTTATCTTTCACACAAAAAAATTTATATTGTATACGGTGAACGTCACTTTTTAAAAATGCTATTTTTTTTGAAAAAAACCAGTTTTCGTGGGAGATGGAAAAAAAAGTGCAATCTGATTCCAAAAATTTTGTTTTTTTGTTTTTTTTAGAATCTACAGACAAAATGTGATGAGACTCTAGTTTGCATCATCTTCAAATTCTTCATGGTTTAGCCGCTATAGGTGCCCGAATATGAGGATTTAGTTAAAAATAATAATTTTAGTGTCCAGTTTGGCCAAAAATTGTAAACCACTATTGTGGGATCACCAGGTTATAGCATTGTCCTAGATTAAGTGTAGGAAAAATTTATTTTTCTTTACTTTTTTGATGAACCCTTCAAAACTTACACCTCCTAAGTTTTGACCTTAAGGCTTATACCTTCATCACTTTAGGGTTTTAGATATGTCACTTCTAATTGCTTTATAATTTTAGATCTTCTTAGGGATTTATTTCTATTCGTCACTACACTACTATATTTTATACTAGGGTTTGTGCTTTATTGTGCGACATCACTTTTGTTTACCCTACCCACCTTGGCTACCTCATTAGAGTTTCATTTTCAAATCTAAGACACCATTGAAATTTGTAATAACTAAATCTAAAAGTAGTTTTTTGTGCATTATTTTCTCTACTTTCATTCTTTTATTTATGTAATTAGTTACTTGTGATCCTAATCTTCCATCAAGGAGTTCTCATCTACACACTATCATGGTCACCAAACCTAATGAAACTAAAATATATTCTAATGCTTGTGTGAGAACAACTTGGATGATAATCAAGCCTATGATCATGATACATGTTGACACTTTGTGCAACCTGTTGACATTGGTTTTCTTATATGGTTTTAATAGTGCATTTCCTCTAAAGGTTTATACATTCAAGCTAACACCCTAAACCCTAAGCCTTGGTGAATGGTTTGTTACTTTATCTTTTAATTTGTCAATGACTTGTCTAGCTCATTGTTATGTTTTACATTGCATCCCCATGTCCTCAAAATCATTTGTTATATTGACCCCTTTATCCTAGTGAACAATTGAGAAAATTAATCATGTACTTTCTAAATTCAATTCTATTGAAAATGTGCTCATATGGTGGTCCCTACCATCTCTTTCTTGGAATCCACGTGGATGAATACTATTTGAGTGCATCCTCTAATTTTTTGAATCTATTGAGGTTGCACTCATGCACTTTGTTGTTGTGTGGGTCCCATTATTTGTTAGCCTTCATGATCATATCATGCTTCTGGGACCTATGGAATAGTAGGTGTCAACATCTTATTGATAGCACACAAATTTTTCATAGCATAAGTTATAAATGATTGAACTCATTAAATTTGCATTGGTGCGCTATGACACCAGGTGTCACTCACGGTGACTTGTGCTTGCCTCACAAATAAAGGTTACATCATTTAGAAGTGTTGGGCTCTTGTTCATAGTGTAATATCTCTTCATAACATGACTTCTTAAAGGATTTCTATATCCAGTTTGCACTCATATGCTCGAGTCTCATTAAATCAAGCCTATCATCATGATACATGTTGACACTTTGTGCAACCTATTGACATTGATTTTTTTATAGGATTTTAGTGCATTTCCTATAAAGGTTTATACATTCAATCTGACACCCTAAACCCTAAGCCCTGGTGAATGGTTTATTACTTTATCTTTTAATTGCCAATGACTTTTCTAGCTCATTGTTAGGTTTTACATTACATCCCCATGTCCTCAACATCATTTGTTATACTGACCCCTTTATCCTAGTGAACAATTAAGCAAATTAATCACGTGCTTTCTAAATTCAATTCTATTGAGAATGTGATCGTATGGTGGTCCCTACCATTGCTTTCTTGGAATCCATGTGGATGAATACTATTTGAGTGCATCCTCTTATTTTATGAATCTATTAAGGTTGCACTCATGCACTTTGTTGTTGTGTGGGTCCCATTATTTGTTAGCCTTCATGATCGTATCATGTTTGTGGGACCTATGGAATAGTAGGTGTTAGCATCTTATTGATAGCACACAAATTTTTCATAGCATAAATTATAAATGATTGAACTCATTAAATTTGCATTGGTGCACTATGACACCATGTTTCACTCATGGTGGCTTGTGCTTGCCTCACAAATAAAGGTTACATCATTCACAAGTGTTAGGCTCTTATTCATAGTGTAATATCTCTTCATAACATGAATTCTTAAAGGATTTCTATATCTATTTTGCACTCATATGCTCAAGTGACTCATTAAATCAAGCCTATGATCATGATACATGTTGACACTTTGTGCAACCTATTGACATTGGTTTTTTATAGGGTTTTAGTGCATTTCCTATAAAGGTTTATACATTCAAGCTAACACCTTAAACCCTAAGCCTTGGTGAATGGTTTTTACTTTATCTTTTAATTTTTCAATGACTTTTCTAGCTCGTTGTTAGGTTTTACATTGCATCACCATGTCCTCAACATAATTTGTTATACCGACCCCTTTAGCCTAGTGAACAATTGAGAAAATTAATCATGTGATTTCTAAATTCAATTCTATTGAGAATGTGCTTGTATGGTGGTCCCTACCATCACTTTCTTAGAATCCATGTGGATGAATACTATCTGAGTGCATCCTCTTATTTTGTGACTCTATTAAGGTTGCACTCATGCACTTTGTTGTTGTGTGGGTCCCATTATTTGTTAGCCTTCATGATCGTATCATGTTTGTGGGACCTATGGAATAGTAGGTGTTAGCATCTTATTGATAGCACACAAATTTTTCATAGCATAAATTATAAATGATTGAACTCATTAAATTTGCATTGGTGCACTATGACACCATGTTTCACTCATGGTGGCTTGTGCTTGCCTCACAAATAAAGGTTACATCATTCACAAGTGTTAGGCTCTTATTCATAGTGTAATATCTCTTCATAACATGAATTCTTAAAGGATTTCTATATCTATTTTGCACTCATATGCTCAAGTGACACATGGATTCCACTATTCCACCTCCACCCTAATCTTCAAGCTTTTGGATCCTACACTCTTGCAACGCATGGTGAGTTCTTATTGGAGTGCATATCTCCTTCATAGAACATGATCATTTTTAAAGTAAAAGATGAGGTTACGCTCTTGCACTTTGACACTGCATGTCCCATGGGCCCAATTGGCTTTTTGTTCTCTCTGTCAGGTAAGCTATACATGGGTCTATGGTTATGTGACATGTGACATCTTTTCATTGCAACACATGGCTTCTTCATATCACCTTTGTTTACATCGGTTCTTCTGAAGTTGTACCCTTGTTCTTTGATGCCACATGCCCTTGAGTTGTCAATGTGTCTTCTCTCAACATTGGGCCACCTACTTCTAGGTGGTAATTTATTATTGCATCACTGAACTCCTTGACAAGCATAAATTCGTTAGTTCTCACCCTTTCAAATTTGTGATCATGTTCTTGGCTATCGTGTGTCAACCTTAAGGTGATGTGGTTTGACACGACCTATTCTTCAACAAGCTTGTGTTGTCTATGGTGGGTCCATTCCTTAATAACTCAAAGATTCAAACCAAGAGGGCATATTCCATATGGCGATTTTTCATTGTAGCACACTAGTTATTTGTAGCCTAGGTTCTAAAAGGAAGATTACTTCATATTCAGACTAATGCGCTTTGTTGCCACCACAACAACCAAGGTAACCAAAATCTATGGGCCCCTCTCTTGTTTAGGTCCACTTATACTTGTGTCTTAATCTTATTAGAGCACAACTATTGGTGTAAACATAAGTTTTACCTATCTAGGTCCTATTTACATTATTAAGTCCACCTAGGTCCTAGTTGCTTTTTTAGAAGTCTTACTTGTCTAGATAAGATCTTACCATATCTTATCTAGTTGGATTTTATTTAATGCATGTGTCCAAGGTCATTTAATTATGACACACTCATTTAATGTTGGTACATCATCACACCTTGCCATATAAGCAAGACTTCATATGTACATCAATCAACTATGAACAACAATCAAGTTCATTCTAGCAATCTTGCATCCATAATCACAACATGATATTTTTTCCATCTCTCTTGTGGAAGTTATTTTGTCTAGTAGGTGATCCTAGAGTGTTGAGGAGTTCATCATAAAATCCTACATGGTATTAGAGCTTTAGTACTACAAACTTCTTCCCATATTTGAGGGACCAATCTTGGCATGAAAGTTTTGCTGGGTGTGAGTTAGGGTTTCAGTGACCTTGTCATTGATTCTAGGGTGTCAAAGAAAGTTAGGTTTGGCTTTGTTTCATCGAATTTCATCACATATTATCTGATTTATGAGTGTTTCAAGTTGGGCAAGGGTTACCAGATCCAAGAGGTAGCTAAATTTTTGAAGCACTTTGGGCCAAAATCACCCCTGTCGTTGCGTCTAAAAGGTCCAAAAACCCCAAGATCGATTGTCAATTTGCCAAAATTCGAGCACTTGACTGTGAACATTAGAAACAAATTTTGCTCAATTCGCTCATATTGTCGATTGTATGATCTTACGACATGTCAGAAAGGAAAATCACGCTGTTGGAGAAATTTTTTTATCCATAGTTAATAATATTTTTTAAACAAAATTTTTGGTTTTAATTTTTGGTAGGGAAGTTCTTTTAAAAAATAAAAAAAGTATTTATATATATATTTGTAGGTATAGGGGACTGTCCGTAGATTTTCCCTTATCCCACGTTTGTGGTACCTAGGACCCTTTGTGACTGTCATGTGGTGAAAACTGAGTGGCCCATGCGGGCCCCATATACCTACTGACTCGAGCAAAAAAAAAACCATCAAATTTATACAAATGCCATCAAAGAATATTTTGTTCCAGTCGACACACAAGAATATGTTGTTTTGATGGCCCCTTGATCGTTAAATTTAGGTTGTTGATTACTGATGTCAACGACCTTAAGAAAATTCTAGCCCCCCTCTCCATTGGCATTTTTAATTTTGGAAGGAAAACTTCGAAGTCCCATAGCTTGGTCATACAGACTCCTTTTTCAGCATAATTTTTATTTCGATTTGGGGTAGAATTTCCCACTCTATATAGTGGTGCAGTTGGTTTTTGATTTTGGTGCCTAGTATTTCTAGAAATTGCAGATTCTCACAAGTGTTGCTGAGTTGTTCACATTTTTAGAACTTCTAGGGCTTCGTTCTTGCTCCTACAATAACATTTTTGGGTGATTTTGTTTTGAAAGTGCATTATTTTTTTATATACTTTGCAGTGGTGTGATTAGATTTATCTCATATTGTGTAAATTTTTTTCCTTGATCTTGTGGTAAAATTTGACATCTGTAAGCACTAAGATCAAGTCCACTTCATTGTTGTTGGCAAGTGGCACTTATAATCACAGTAAACATAAAGTGCCACAAATCATATATTGCCAAGGGGGTTTCATGATTGAGTAATTTGGGGGGTAATATTTTTATTTTGTTGGCTTATGCCTCTTGATTGGTATATTGTGTGACTAAAATTGAGGAGTTTAATATGGGAATCAAAACACATCCTTCTATAATAAGGTTAAATTGATGGAACTTCAAGTCTTGGTGAGATGGAATCCTAACACATTGTAGGTGGCTTATTTTTTTTCCATATCTCTATGGACTAGTTCCTAAACCTTCATCTAAATGAAAGAGAGTTGTGTGGGACATAAAAACAAAACATATCCTGGGAGATTGGTTGTATTTGTAATATTGATACACAATTGGCCATTGATGGTATTGATATCCCTCATGATCTTATGACCAAAATTTGGGAGATATATGAAGACTTGAATGGACCTCCATTCCCAAAGGATCCTGTTGCAGATTATCTTATTCCACTTATTGATTTTTGACCTATTGATGATAAAATAGTTGTTGAGCTTGCTCATTGGGAAAGGTATGGTTGATTTGATGACACAAAACCTTCTCCTTCTCTTCCTATCGAGAATTTAGTTTCTATGGCTCTTAATTTAGATTAGAAGTTTCATCTTCTTATCTATGAGTTGACATCTTGAGGCAACAAACTCTTATAATCCAACATTGGCATAACCATCTAGTGTTCTTACTTCATCATGTTTTGAGGACACAATAGGGGATGGTAGGTGTAATCAAATGACATGCATTGAGATCTCATCTCCTTCATCTACTATTGTACCTGATGATGCTTGTGATTCAGTGCAACAAGACATTCATCATCTTCCAAAAATGGCTACTTGGGATGAGTAATTGACAAATCTAGGATGGGAGACATCATTTATTACATTCATTTTCTCTTTGATGGAGATGATCCTTCTTCAGTTGTTGTGAGGGAACACTCTAACTCTCTTATTCATTCTCTACATGATCATTATTTTTATTTTGATATGAGTGTGGATACTTTTGGACAACATTTAGAGGAGGCTTCTTTGTCTTAAGAGGAGGTATATTTGTCTTTGTATTATTTTCTACAATTGTTTCAAGAAAATTCTGGTTTTTCTTCTTCAACAGTGTGGCCTAGAACACCTATTTGGAGGGTGACATCTTTTGACATCAACATGGAGACACTTGAGAATTATTTAGAGACATCACCTATCATCCTTCTTACCACATATTCCTGTAGGAATTGGAAGACATCCTGCATACTATCTTGGTCTTGTTTCTTCCCAAGGAGAGGAATGTTGTTCGACGATCATGGATCATCTTCAACATTCATTTTCAGACATCTACCATCTTTGTAGGAGAATCTACATTGAGGGGGGGTTGCATGGTCTCTCTTATTGGGGGAATTTTTCCTTGAATGGGGTTTTGTCCTTCTCATGCATCATTGAGAGCATTTTTTTCTATCTCTTTTGGGGAGGAGTTTTGTCACAGCAGGTTTTTTCCTTTTCTTCATTTATGAGATATTGTATTTGAATTTGTACATGGGTACCTAACATGGCCTACTAGCTGGGACCCTATTGAACACCCAAAATACTAAGAGGGGGGTGAATTAGTATTCTTAATAACTTAAACATTCATTCAATGCATCAAATTAATCTTGCAGTAATGGAAAGAAACATAGAAAGCATGCATCACAACAAAGAACATGTAAGAAAACCATATTTACATGGAAAACCAAAAAAGGGAAAAACCACGGTGAGGATTAGCTCGCAATATAGATATTGTAACCGGTTACAAAGTTTGATACAATTGGTGGACTCATTGTTCTCACTGTCCAAAAGAAGAAAGGCTCATTGCCAAGGGGCTCACTACCCATAATAGAAAGGGATAGAAGAAAGGTGGCTCAATACTAGATATGAACTTCTAATAATGCATCTGACCTATGTTGAAGATACAATTCCATTGAAGCCCAGAATACTGATTTAAAACACTTCATTCTTCACCTCAAAAAACAATTCATACTTCTGTGCTCTGAATCTCTCACACACTTAATTATCTCATATCACTCTTACATCATCACATAAGGAACTAACCTTGTATATATACCACAACCAACCAAAACATTTAAATTAGGTTGGACCAAAATATGTACCGTGCAACACTTCATTCTATCGGATCAAAAAACAATAATACACGCCTTGAAAAAGGAATCAAGGCATATAACACATTAAGATAGGTCGAAATGACCGATAATTATTCCCATAATTCTGCTCCAAACTCTACTCATCTCCACACAACCCAAAATACTTAGGTCGACACCATTGGTGAAGTAGCAATAAAATGAACCATCTATTCACTCACAATTTGACACACGAGCAACCAAAATGCTTGTAAATTGGAGAAAACACAATGCATGCATCCTCAAACACTTTTGTAAATCCACATACCAAAATGTTCATCTGTGATGGAATGCAGAGCATTCCAATCATACACTCTGTCATAATTACACTAGCATAACTAGACCGATACACTATCACTATTATCTTTGACTACGAAAAAATAACATCATGAAACTTTAAATTTAGAGTCTTCCAACATACACCATCATTACCTCAAAACGACATAACCAAATTCTTCATGGCAGAGCAGTGTGGACCAAAATACTGGTTCTCTGAGCATTAATAAACTGTACTTTGGACTTAGGAAAATATCCAAATCATCTGGTCTTCTGCAAACCAATTTTTTTGCATCTATCTAATAGGTTATCGTGAGTGACAACACCATATACTGTTATGCTTATTGTGTCGCCAAAAAGTGTAGCCTTAACACTTTTCACTCATTTGGACCCTTGCCTATGGATTTTGGACCTTTTTCAACCTCTTTTTCCCCTTTCCAAGCCTTGTGCCAAAGTGTTGTAAGGTGTTCTAAAACATTTTCACACTTTCCTAGGCTTGTCATCACTCAATCAACCCTTTCTTATGTTATAATGAACCCTTAATACACATATAAGTCCTATCTTAGTGTGTTTTCATGAGACAATCCCGACAAACAATAATAATCATAATTTAATCCTTGAAAATCAATCAAAAATGCCCAAGTGGACTAGGTCACCACCTTGGGTGACCTAGTCCCATGTGGCATAAAATTCAAATTAACTTAATATTCTTTCAAGATTTTGTCTCTAAAACCCTAAGGTTGGCATGTGTGGTGTTATTTCAGGAAAATTACGGCACAACTTCTATAAATAAGGGTTTTCCCCCTCATTTTTCAATTTTCTTCATTCTTCTAAGCCTCATTTTCCTCATCACTCAATCTTCTCAATCACTCATCCACTATTCTTCTCAAGCAAGCTAGGGTTTGAGCATTCCAAGTCAACAAGACATCTTTTCTGAAGCATTCAAGGGTTGATTGTTGCAACAACACAAGATCTCTCATCATGACAAGGTAACTCACTCCATTAATTCATGTTTCATGTTTTATTACATTATTTTTATTCATTTTGGTTTAGTTACCTAAAAGGGGTTTGACCAAGGAAAACCCCTAATCCCTAACAATTAACATTTTATCTTTCTCTCCTTGTGTGTTTGCATATTTAGGTACATTGGAGATCTTTGAAGACTTTTTGAAGACCTCTCCTTGCTTGCAAAGTCCAAACATCCACCAAAAGTCACTTTTAGGCCCGAATATCAGAGTTTCTGAAGCAGACAACTATGAAGAACCAAAGTGTAGAACTAGGGCTTCTGTTTCCCCTTCAACATTTCCAGAAATTCAGAAGAGGACTAAGTCGCCAACAATGGAAACCTAGTCCCATTGGATAGGCCTTTTAGTGATTTTCACATTTTCAGACACCCATTTGGCAGAAACAGGCTCCAGACCAGTTTTCTCAAATCTGGGACTAGGTCGCTAGATTGGTACAAGTGTCCCTTTCGGCTTCTGCAAAATTTTCATCAACATTCCAGATCTTCATCAGATCCTTCTTCAGATTCCAGGTGCACACATTCTATCTCATTCATTTTTGTTTAGTTTAGTGTACATTCCTAGTTCATTTTGTACATGTTTGCATACAACATTGTGTTTCCCAGGATCTTTACATTTCTTAGGTTTTACATTCATAGTTAGTTTCTATTTTCCATTTCCATCATTTAGGGCATTCCACACATCATTACTCTAATCCCCTAACCCTCCTCTTTGAATGTAACATATGCATTTTGGTATCCCTCTCTATCCTTTTAGGTGAAAATGCTAGAAGTGTTAGAGACCCTAAGTGGGTACCAAAATCTTCGTTTCATTTTGGTGAACCCGACATTCCTACACCCTCTTTTCTGATTTGGAATTATTTAACATCCTAGGTTTGCATTGCATTGTATTTTGCATTGTTTACATTGCATTCTAGGGTTTAAATTTTGCATTAGTGAAAGTGCATATAGGTTGCATTTTCGCATCTTAGAACATTAATCATTTCTGAAATTTTTCATTTTCATGTTAGGTCTACATCATCCCATACAAAAACCACCTGTATCAATCCAAAACATCTGAAAAATCTCAGAAAAATCACCAAGAGGAGTAAGTCGCCACTCTGGGCAACCTAGTCCCTTTAGGCCTTTGAAACTATCCTTTACAAAGCTGAAAACCCTATTTTTATGCTTTTGTTTTGTGTCATTATCTATCTATATCACTGTGTTGAGTTTTTGTAGCATGCATTTCATTAAATATAGCATAAATAAGCTAATTTCATGCATTGCACATTTTCAATTTTGTATTTCCAACATTTCATTTTCAGAACATTGCATAATATAATCAATAAATTACATTGTTTGACATATGAAACTTGCATTGCATTTCATGCCTTTACATTACATATTAAGTTTACATAGATTTTGTTACATTTTAACTAGCATTCATGGTACTTGTGGATAACATTAAGTTATTTTCATTTGTTGCATTAATTCCTAGATCATTTAAATCAGAATCTTTAGAAAACAAAAACAACACTTTAACAACATCACATGCACCCACTCACAAACTTAGAGATAGCGAGCCCTTTAGTAGTGATTATTTAGACAAGTTAGATGAAGCCATTGATGACTTCATCTCTTCTAGCTCACCCAATAAAGCTTTCACTGATGAGGATACAAGCATCAATAATCATAATAATCATAATTGTTCTTCTTCTAATACCTCTCCCATTGGTGACAAAAGAATCTTAGTGCGAGAAGACACAACCATTGAGGATCAAGATGGTCTTGCTTGTCTTCCTCATCCTCCTTCTCCTTTGCAAAACATTAAACAACAAAATGAAAACATCATCCCCTTATCTAGTCTATATAACAATGACCCTCCAACTTGTTCTTCTTGTATCCCTCCTCGATGCAGCGAGGATAGGTCGGTGTTAGAAGATATACCTATTACCAGTCATGAGAATCTTGACTCTCCCTTTCCTAATGCTCCCACCCTTGGGGATAATCTATTTGAAATTCATGTAGTAGTCCTTCTCTTGATACCTCCTATCCTTGTGATGAAGCATGTGATGAACCTCTTCCAAGCTCTACTACTAGGGTAGGTTGTATGGAACAAGAGAATGAGACCTTTGATAAACAAATAGAACCCTCTCCTCCTCCTCCCACCATTTCTAATCCCATCATTGATCATTCCCCTACTAATGATGAAGTCATTTTAGCAAAACCAATCCTTGCATGTCAAGAACATGAGGCTTGTAGTTCTCCTGAAATATCTCCTCCTAGGGCGGATATCATGATGCAAGCCAAGGATAACATTGAATCTCCTTCCTAAGGGGATGTTAATATTATTCAACCTCAACTTGTCTTGTATCCCCCTTCAACCAAACCTAAACCTGAATTTACCCTCTACCCACCCAAGCATAATGTGTTGCAACAATTGAGTCATAATACCATTGCTCATACACATTACACAAGAAACAATCCACGTTCGCAAAAACCAACCTCCACATCCTTACCTTCCTCTCCTCCCATCTTACCTGGTGCCCCTTGCCTAAATTCATTCCTTAGGGAGTATGACCTTGTTGACCAACTAAGGAATACTCCCACTAAAATATCATTATGAGATCTCATTCAAGCCTCCCCTCACTACTACTACATGATGCAAGCAACCTTACAACAAATTCCTATCCCTTCTAATGCGCAAATAAATGATATAGCAGCTATGATTCAAGGCTTGAATGCTAACATTGTTTTCCACCAAAGTGAGCTTCCTCCTTTGGATGTGCAAAACCAAGTTGAAGCCTTCATGATCATATCTCAATACAAACGCACAAGGATCAAGTGAACCCTTGTTGAAAATGGCTTTGTTAATGTGTGTAGTGTCAACCTCTTGGATAGGCTCCATATTGATAAATCCACCATTCAAACTACTTCCTTATCTCTCAATGGATTTGACAGTAAAGGACAAAAGCTGCTTGGTGTGATCACTTTTCCTCTCACAGTTGGAATGGCCACATTAGACACACTGATCCATGTTATGACAAATGATGTTTCATATAATCCCATTTTAGGTAGGCCATGGATTCATGCAATGAATGGAGTGCCTTTCACTCTTCATCGTAAGATGAAGTACATCTACAACAACAAAGTGTACACACTTGGCATTGATCCTGAGCCTTATAGTGTCTTACACCTTGAGCATAAAAAATCCAAAACCTTCACCACTTCCACACCCACTAAACAAGTGGAACGTATACAAACAACACCCTTAGACGATGATTGGAATTCCTTAGAATTCACACCTCCTTTACTAGGATAATCCAAAATCACAAACCAAGATTTTGAAAAGGGAACCACAGTCTTGTCAACATAAGACTTGATAGATCCTTTAAAAGAATCCACCTCAACCACTTTAGACAAAGAAGCCAACAACGTACAAACACCCGATCCAAAAAAGCTGAAAAAACTCTATGGAAAAGGTTACGAGCTTATGAAACAACTTGGCTATAGTGGAAAAGGTTGTGCTATTAACAAACAAGGTATCTGCAACCCTATCGAGCCTCCTATGCGAACATCTAATCATGGCCCTGGATTTTTTCCTTTAATTGAAATCACCAAACCTTCCTCCAACATCAACACTAGCTCAAACCATTACCCTTCTAAACCAACCTTAGAAAGTGATCCTTTGACACCAATAAAGGAATCTTCGCTTAATGCCCATGTCATCTTGCAATCCACTACTGATTTGGATTTTACACACTCCTCCAAAGGAGTATACAAAATCTCACCATCTATAGTGCCTTGTGTAAGTATGACATCCTATACTAAGCAAGACCATTCCTTGTTGCAAACCAAAGGAACACCTTCTACCCTTGATCAAGAGGGTATCTTGCTGAGACTCCTCCAAGATCACTTGATCTCACTTCCCCTGTGAACTCAAAATAAATGTTTCCATAAACATTCCTTTTGTGCCTACCACCGAGTTCATGGCCATCATACTCATGTGTGTAAGGCCGTGAGTTGTAAAATTCAACATCTTAAGGAGTATGGTGCTCTCCCTTATGTGGGGGCACCTCATTGCTCTAATTGATTCCAATTTTCACTCAACCTTTCATTTCATCCAATCCTTTTGGCTCACTCTTGTCCTACACTAAGTTGGGGAAAGGGGTTAGTTAGCCTCTTCCCTAGTATGTCACTCGTTGTTGTAGCTTTTGAATACTCGTTAACCTTTCATGAACATATCAGAGTAAGCTTGGGATGTGAATGACATGTCTTAATTTGACTCACATGTGACATACTACTCCCCTTCTTCATGATGTAGCTTATCAAAGACATATGACTTGACATACGTATTTTTGAACAAGCACTCATGTATTCTTCTCATGTCCTCCTCCTCTTCTACTTTAAAGCAATTGCTCACAGTATGGTGTTTCACAATTCCTTTAAAGTAGGGGCATACATCAACACTCACATTTCATTGTGTGATTTTATTTTTCTTGCAATCCCCTCTCCTGGAAACATTAGGTACAATGTTTCTCAGGATGATACATTTGCATTTTTCCTCTTTTGCATACAAGATGAGTCCTTCCTCTCTTGGATGCAAGATGAGTCCATTTGCACTTTTCCTATCTTGGTGACATTACGCATAATGTTCCCTATGATGAGACATCGCATAAACAAAAGAAAAATACCTTTGAACACTCCTTACATCATTTCAAAACATCACTTTCTTTTGTGGCGTCTTATCAAAGTTATCACGAGGTATAACTTTGGTATGGTTTGAGCGGGAAGCCCAACCAACGACACGAATTTCCCCATAGCCACCTTTGTGAGTACATACCAACCGTGTGTATGTTTCTCACCTTCTTTGGGACAACTCACCCCACAAATGATTTTATGTTCTTTGGCCCTAGAGTGAGTACATCTTTTGTTACTCTCTTCATACTAATCTTCATCATTGTATGATCATGTATCTCATTTTGTTGCAATTCATTCACCCTTGAATGTGTCTTCTTGCATTGATGTATTTTTGACTTAGAATCTTGAATCCTTGGGGGCTTGATCACCTTCTTCATCTTTCCCATTCTCTACCATCTCCATTGGGCTACTTTAGTGTGAGTTTTAAGAAAGTTCATCCTCTCACTAAATTGGGCTAAATGTGTCGTCAAAAAGTGTAGCCTTGACACTTTTCACTCATTTGGACCCTTGCCTATGGATTTTGAACCTTTTTCAACCTCTTTTTACCCCTTTCCAAGCCTTGTGCCAAAGTGTTGCAAGGTGTTCTAAATTTTTTTCACAGTTTCCTAAGCTTTTCATCACTCAATCAACCCTTTCTTATGCTATAATGACCCCTTAATACACATATAAGTACTATCTTAGTGTGTTTTCATGAGACAATCCCAAAAAACTATAATAATCATACTTTAATCCCCAAAAATCAATCAAAAATGCCCAGGTGGACTAGGTCACCACCTTGGGAAACCTAGTCCCATGTGGCATAAAATTCAAATTTAACTTAATATTCTTTCGAGATTTTGTCTCTAAAATGCTAAGGTCAGTCTGTGTGGTGTTATTTCAAGAAAATTAGCGCACAACTTCTATAAATAAGGGGTTTTCCCCTCATTTTGCACTTTTCTTCTATCTTCTAAGCCTCATTTTCCTCCTCACTCGATCTTCTCAAGCACTCATCCACTATTCTTCTCAAGCAAGCTAGGTTTGAGCTTTCCAAGTCCACAATACATCTTTCCTGAAGCATTCAAGGGTTTATTGCTACAACAACACAAGATCTCTCATCATGAAAAGGTAACTCAATCCATTACTTCATGTTTCATGTTTTTTTACATTATTTCTATTCATTTTGGTTTAGTTACCTAAAAGGAGTTTGACTAAGGCAAACCCCTAATCCTTAACAATCAACATTTTCTCTTTCTCTCCTTGTGTGTTTGTGAATTTAGGTACATTGGAGATCTTTGAAGACTTATTAAAGACCTCTCCTTGCTTGCAAAGTCCAAACATCCACCAAAAGTCACTTTTAGGCCCAAATATTAGAGTTTCTGAAGCAGACAACTGTGAAGAACCAAAGTGCAGAACTAGGGCTTCTATTTCCCCTTCAAAATTTCTAGAAATTTAGAAAAGGACTAAGTCGCCAACAATGGCGACCTAGTCCCACTGGATATGCCTTTTAGTGATTTTCACATTTTCAGACACCCATTTGTCAAAAACAGGCTCCAGACCAGTTTTGTCAAATCTGGGACTAGGTCGCCCAGATTGGCACAAGTGTCCCTTTTGGCTTCTGCAACACTTTCATCAACATTCCAGATCTTCATCAGATCCATCTTCAGATTCTAGGTGCACACATTCTATCTCATTCATATTTTTTTAGTTTAGTGTACATTCTTAGGTCATTTTGTACATGTTTGCATATAACATTGTGTTTCCAGCATCTTTACATTTCTTAGGTTTTACATTCATAATTAGTTTCTATTTTCCATTTCCATCATTTAGGGAATTCCACACATCATTACTCTAAGCCCCTAACCCTCCTCTTTGAATGTAACATATGCATTTTGGTATCCCTCTCTATCCTTTTAGGTGAAAAACCCTAAAAGTGTAAGAAAGCATTAAGGTGCCAAAAACTTCGTTACACTTATCAATATTCATCAAGACCCCTACTCAAATATTAATGAAAATTAAAACATCTATAGCTTCCATCAATCTCCAATCCAACCATCTCCATGCTGTTGACATCAATGACAACACTTGTAGCATACTTGCAACAATCTCGTCAATAAGTCAAGTTTCCAACAAACCCATCTTTGTGTCATTTTCATAAGTACTTCCTAACTTGTAATTAAGGGGGGTATTGGTGTAAACAGGTGTTTTACCTATCTAGGTCCTATTTACATTGTTAAGTCCACTTGGGTCCTAGTTGCTTTTTCTGGAAGTCTTAGTTGTCTAGATAAGATCTTATCATATCTTATCTAGTTGGCTTTTATTTAATGCATGTGTCCTTGTTCAATTAATTATGAAATACTTATTTAATGCTGGTACATCATCACACATTGCCTATATACGCAAGGCTTCATATGTACATCAATCAATTATGAACAACAATCAAGTTCATTATGGTAATCATGCATCCATAATCATAACATGATATTTTTTACATCTCTCTTATGGAAGTTATTTTGTCTTTCAGGTGATCTTGGAGTGTTGAGTTCACCATAAAATCCTACAACAACCACTTCTTCATAATGTGAATTTTGTTGGCCCTCTTAAGAGATTCTTGTGCTCATGCACAGGTTGTCTGATTAGAATATTTTGAAAGAAGATCGATAATCAAAATTTAAACTCCAAAAAATGGCTAGCAGAAGATTAAAACTTCCCACAAATGGCATTATTTTATAAGAACGGTAAATTGAATACTTGACGACTCTCCCAATTTTATTTTTAACCTCCAAATCCATCTTCAATGTCATCTTGAGTATTCCTAGATCAAATTTTGTAGTGTTCATGTCCTTTTCAACAATCACAACTCTTTTTTGTTAGGTCATACCTAGCCATATTCTGCAGTGGATTTTGTGGGGGTTTTCTTGCACTTCCCCTCTATTCATCAATGTTGATATAGTCCTTTACGTTAGAAATACTTTACCCATTCCTATAAATAAAATTGAGTTGGATAGGTATTTTTGCTCTATTGGTTTTATAGGTGGATAGGGTTTTAGGGTTTGGGTTTTCTATCTTAGAATAAAGCCTATTTGAGGCTCATTTTGTAGGGTTTCTTCCCTTTTTGTTCTCTACAAAGACATGCAATTTTGCAACTCTATTATTGTAATAGGGCTATGCCCTTGTATTAATAAAATTGACCTTTTTTACCTCCTCTCTATGCTTGCATTATGTGTAATTCTTGTTACCTCTATGCATTGTGTGAACATTTTTCATCTTTTCTAGTTTTGTATGTTATTTTAATCTATTGTAGGTGTTGATTATCGGTTATATTTTCCCCTTTTGGTGTCTTTCAAGCCCTAACCTTCATACTCACCTTAGAGAATTGAAAAAATAGAGAGTTTCATGAAGTCCTTTGGTGATTTTCATTGATCCTCTATGCAATACTAGGAAAGAAGGATCACTCTAATTTAGGTGCATCACCATCCCTTTACTTTCTACATTTCTCTTTCTCCCCCCTTTCCTTTTGTAGGTTGTTCATTGTAGGATTTGTTTAGATTTATTTAGTGTTGGGTTGGACCAACATAGGTGCATTTAGGTTAGAGATGGAGTTGGCCTTCTTCAGAGGTCTAATCTCAAGAAAAAGGGCCCCACACTTGAGATAAGTCCCATTGTGTCAATGTAATGTTGTACCTAGTTTAGTAGGTATAATTATATGTGATGACAATACCCATGAGGCACAAGAGATCTAGCTAATGAAATTGTTGATTTGGCTTATGTACAAAGACATACATAACTATCAAACATGATACACAACATATTCATCAATAGGCCACAAGGATTAGAGACCTTTCAAATTACAAGTTCTAAGTTTTCTTCATCAACTATTTGTTGGGTGCAAGTAATTTCCTCTCCCTCTTCTACCATGATTCCTTCTTCCACCTATACAGTAAGAAAAAGGATCCTAAATCCAACAAGTAGATTAACTAGGATCAAATTATTTTCTTTCCCTACATTAGAACATAAACCAGCTAGGGTTTGATGATTGACTAGTTGCCTCAATGGAGATCTAATCTTCGAAGGTTTGGCTCTTTTGTGTTGCAAAGAGGAGAAATTTGTTGTGTGTTTTAACAAGCCTATTTGACATAAACCCTAGATTTGAAAATGTAATTTATCACACAGATGAAAATAAAAACCTATGGAACAAATACAAATATGGAAAAGAGTGACTAAGAAGAACTTGTGATTAAAAATTGAGCCTAAATTTGAGGGTCAAGGGCGAGGGTGACCTTGACCAAAGATGCTACTTTTCAAGGTTTGTAAACTTCAGATGATAGGTTACAATTTTCTCTATGTTTTCCTGTAGCTTTTTGTTGATGAAACCTTTAGATCTAACTTGCACACATGAAAAGAGGGGGAAAGCTTGTGTTGTATAGGGTCCTTCCTAAGTCAAGTGTTGTTTTGGTGTTTTCACCTCCATGAACAATAAATGATGATGATCAAGAGGGCTTACCCTAGGTCGGGCATAGGTCAAATTGACTTAAATAAATGAAAATGGATAATGTTACCTTAGGTATGAAACCCTTGTCAAAGTGATGTTCACACCATAAGTTGCCACCAAAGGTTGTTTGATGGATGCTTGAATTTCTTGAAGACCTACAAGAGGTTAGTTCACAAAACACATTAGATTGTTGTAGCTAGCACACAGAGGATAACTAAATACGTCTTCATGATAGTGCATGATTGATAATAATAGCTTCTTGCTCAAAATGCTTCCTTCTAATATTCAAATAAGAAGAATAATTATTTATATATGCATCCCAATTGATCTTTTTGATTATATTTCATACTAAGATCCTTTTTAAATCTCAAAGGAATGACACCAAAATATTAAAATTTGGAATACGTCACCCTTAGGTCAAGGGAACCCTCACCCTTGATCAAGTGATTTTAGCCCAAATTGGACGGGATGTCGAGGAATTTAATATATTTTCCCAATCTTTCCCCAAACTAAATAATTTTTTAATATAATTAAGTCCATAGGTAAAATAAGATGTCTATGTAGTGTGAAATTATCTAGGGTGAAAATTTATGATGCTATATTTAGCCCCCACTTTAGTGAGAGTATGATCTTATGCTCATACTTACACTAAAGAAATAAATTTATTTATCAAAAGGTAAAAGATACAAGGATGATACCAAGTTGAGGGGTGTGCTAGCCCCCAACTTAGGATCCCGTCAATACACAATATTTAAACAAACATGAAGCAGATATATCACACGTAATACAATGCAAGAATTTAATCATACATAAGGCATCCAATGAGCAATCAACAAAGTAAACATAAAAGAATACGCGAAGAAAACACAAGGAAAACATGATGCATACAAATAATACACACAACATATAAGAAATACACCAATCAAACACACCAGATACATGAGGAAAACACATGGATTACACGAAGCAAACAAATGTAATACACGTAGCAAACAAGGAATACACACATAAAGAAAACATAACATGCACATGAAACATAGAACAACAAAAGTTAGTATATACAAAAATAAAGATCCAATTCAACAAGGTCAAGAGACCTCAATATGTAATGTTTTCTCAATTACCAAACATCATCCATCAAATGCACAACATACACATCTAAAATATTAAAATGATAAGTAAAAGTTCTCACAAGGATGCATAGATCTACTAGCTAGCAAGTTCTATTATTCTAGGTGTCTATGTAAAATGCTTAAGTTCACAAGATAGCAAGCTTCATTATGACAAGTCTTTGGATTGTTTGGAAAATCACTCTTCAAGGAGCGCATAAATGTTTAATGTCATGGGGGATAGTTTAACATCAAGGGGGACAAATTGCTAACCATGCTTCAGGGAGCACATAAATGATTAATTTCACAAGAGATAAATTGGTAACCATACCTTAGGGGGCATTATAAACACCACCACCACCAATGGGGTATGTCAATAAGTCAAAGATCACAAGATTCCAATGAAATAGGTATAAAAGTGGATAGGGTGATATTCCCCCTTAAAATATTGGCATACTTACTATGCTAATATTTTAAGGAAAAGAGAGGGAAGAGGGGATCCTCAAGAATGATTCCCACCTCCAAAACTAGTTATCCTTGCCCCCAAGTGTATAGGAAAGGAAAAATATGTTATAGACTATCATGTTGCTACCAAATTGATGAAATATGGTTACACATAAGATTGTATCACCATGGATGAAAATGAGAACACACAAAAAGATAAAAATGCCACATAGTGAGGAGAAACACCATATAAGAGAGCTTATCATTTAGGATGAGTAGGTGCATCAACACATGGAAGAGTGATAGCAACATAACCAATAATTTATTGTATTTTATTACTCAAGGCTTGAAATTCATTGGTGGAATGACCATGCACTCGATGATATGCACAAAAAGAATGATTTTATTTATTGTGTTGGAGGAGGTAGAGTAATCAAGTGGGCTTTTAGAAGCCTCAACAAAGTATTATTTTTCATGGATATAGGATAAGGAGTAGGAGACAATCCTTTCTCTTGTGAAGAAAAGTTTTCTCATTTACCACTAGAGGTTATACATTAGTAGTAGATGATGGAGGATGTTATGTAGACGAAGGAGAAAGTTGGAAACCTAAACCCCTTTTAGCAAGGTACAATGTAGACCTCATATTATCCTTAAATCCTTGTTCCATGTTTTTATTTATCCAATTTTAGAAAGAATTTTAAATCAAAGCTCATAATGCTTTTCTAACTCAAATGGAGGGTGAGAAGTCTTGTCTAGATGTTTATTTTTTGAAAGATAAGTATTATCATGAGAAGAATTGATTCTTTTGTAAGAATGCAAATCATTTTTAAGTGTTGAAATGTTAGGATTAGATATTTCCAACACACGAGGGACGAAATCTAAATAGCCCCCATCACCATCATGAGATGATGATGTTTGTGAATTTTTTGATGTAGAAGAGGATTGTGCAAATGAAAAAAAAGACTCCTTAGTATTACATTGTGAGATTTTGTACTCTCCCACAAAGGAAGGTATACAATATAATAAACCTTGATAATTGAACCAAAACATGTACTTGAAAATGAAGCATTATTTTGATCATTATTTGTAATATGAGAAGAGGAATGATAAGATTGTGTTGAAGCTACCAAAACATTATTCAAATCTTTGGGATTTAATGGCAGGATTTTACACTCCCAATAAAAGTAGGTGTAACATCTAATTAACCCCAATCATCGCCAAAGAGCACATTTATAGTATCATTATCATTGGAAGGTAACGATTCAACGGAATCAAAGTACTAAGAGAATTAGAAATGCTATGTTTGGCTTCATCTTATAAATAATTTTTATCCCCTTTAACCATATATAAATTTTTATTATATTCATATTTCATTATACAATGAAGAGTAGACATGACTCCCTTCATGGCATGAATCCACAGTTTGTTGAAAAAAGGTTATCATTGATGTCAAAGGAGTTTATTGTTGTTAAAGGAATCTTTTCAGGATGTAAGTGAGAATTAAATGAAGTTGTACTATCATACTTTTTTTGTGTTGGCAATTATACGGTAATATCATTTTGCATTGCAAAAGTCTATATTGTTATTTATATTGATAAAAGAAGTTGAGTGTTTGTGTTCTGAAAGTGAGTTGTACAATATCTGCTACATAGTGAGGATTAAATGTATTATACTTGGATATCGGAAGATAAATGTGAACCATACTAACTATAGTATGTTTTCAATGATAGAAGTGGTCTGAAAGTCTGATCTAGAATGTTTCAGTTCAGTTTCTTAGGGCAAAGAGATTTATCTGGCAATACAATTATGTTCAATATTTCTTTCTGAAGGTGAGTTTGGCTCCGTAGTTTGAATGGAGAGTATGCCTACACATGTTATATCATATTCCAAAGTTTTTGAAAGATATGTTCAACATGGAAGAAATTTGAAGTGATATAAGGCTCTCTATGCTTATCTATCAATCGATTGGTGTTTGAGAACTGTACGGTAAGGGTAAATGCAAGAAGATGAGTCCACAAAATGTGGAAGTTTTTGCCTTATACAAAAACTCGAAATCGACTTCAAGAAAATGGGGTCCCGAGCCGAAAACAAGATCTCATTTTAAAACAACCCGTTAAAAAATGAGATCTCGTTTTTAAGAAGCAAGATCCCATTTTAAAACGGGATCTCATTTTTTAACGACCCGTTTTAAAATGAGATCGCGTTTTTTAATGACCTATTTCATAAAAAATATCTTTTTATACTTTTAAGAAATGGGATCCCGTTTTACAGAACAAGATCTCATTTCATTTAAGTATATTTTTTTTATATTTTTATGAAACAGGATTCCATTTTTAAAAAAAATTAATTTTTGGCTGGGTTTTTGCTTTGTTTTTTGGTTCAAGAAAAGGCTTGGGGACCCGAACCTAAGCTTTAGACCTGGTTTGACCTGCAAGTTGAAGGTTCTAACAATGTCACAGGAAAATAGTGACTTTGGACATATGTCTGAAGACTTTTTTTGTAGAATTTTTTATGAAATTAAGACCCATTACATATGAAATAGTGCAAATTCTGGATATATATATATATTTACAATTGGATCATTTTTTCTATTTTTCAATTAATTTCTGATGAAACTGGTCCATAAACTTGAAATATCAAGGTTTTTTAATATTTTAATAACTTTTTATTAAAATATTTTTTTGTCAAACGAATTGCATGAAAATGCACTTCAAAAAATTCTTTTCAATTTTAAAAAAAATCAAAAAATGAAAAGTTTAGGTCACCTTATGTGTGACGTATATGGCGATTTTTCAAAACGACAACTATGGCTACTAAAAATTTAACAAAAAAAAATATTCAATACAAAATTACAAAAAAATATTGAAAACGTGCTTCAATGAGTTACAAAATATTTTCCCAAAAGGATTTAGAAAAATATGATTATTTAGGTCAAAATATGGATGACGTACACGTGCATGGTATGGTTAAAAAAATGACATTTAAACAGTGGTTTTTAGAAATGTCTATTGAAAATCAATTTGTAGTATTTGGGTATTGAAATAAATTGCATATTTGAAAACTTGACTCTAAGTACTACATTTTGTGATTAATGATTTTTTTCAAGATTTCATCTCTAAGTGCTTCAAATTTTAATGTCAAATGTGTCAAATTCTGCAAATCAGGGAAATCACTTCCACTTTTTGGCCAAAAAGTGGACTTAACTTCTTGCACACACCCGTAATGAGTAGTAGCGTGCGACATTCAAAGTTAGCATGTGGTGTTAAGATAAGACCTAGTTAAGGTTTCTATGGAAGCACATGATATCATGTTCTTTTGGTGGCAATAAATTAGATTTAGGACCGCCTTATTACACGTTTCATGTAATTTGAATTTTGTTCCACCTTATGTCATCTTGGTTAATTGTGGGTCCCCGACTGAAATGGAGGAGAGGTAATGTAATGTCTTGTATATAATCATCAGTTGCACTAATGCATACTGTGAAGTATAATTGAAGAGAAGGTAGTGAGTGAATATACAAGGAGATGATTATGCGAGCAAGAGTTATTTAGTGTGAAGTATTTCAATTACCGTGTGCTAGTATCAAAAGATCTTAAGGAGTGTAGTAGAGTGTCTAAATCAAGTTCAAATTGTTTGTAAGCTATGTGATCAACACTGAAGGTCTGCAAGCTTTATTATTGTAATTTTTTAGGTTTGGTGTTATACTTATAGAATTGGTTCTCAAATCATTGTATTGGGGATTAGTGTCTCTAGTAGGTTGGTGCCTACAAATAAATTTGAGGATTGTGTCTTCGATGGGTTGGTGCCTACTTCATATTGTAAATTACCTTATTATATTCTTTCTTTGTGAGGATGGATTTGGACAGTAGATCCAAACAACTATTCTCACCATGGTTTTTCCCATCATAGGTTTCCACGTACATCTGGTGTTCTCATGTGTGTATGTGTGTTCATGTTTGTTTCTTGATTAGAAGTAGTGAAGATTCAAGTTTCATGTTTAACTTAATATGTGTTGAAGTTAAGAGTTTTAAATAGATTTGATCTACTAATTCACCCCCCTCTTAGAATATTGTGTGCCCTTTAATTGGCATCAAATCTAAGTTCCTTTGAAGAAGCTTAATTAGTTTAAGGTAGATTTGGGATGGCACACTCAGTGGCTCAAGAAGGATTGTCTACAAAGGCACCACTCTTTGATGGAATCAATTATGCATTTTGGAAAATTAGGATGTGAAATGAAGGGGAATAGGGTGAGGGTAGATTTTGAATGGGGGTAATTTACTTATTTCCCTACTTTCATTGGGAAAAAGAGATCCCCTAGGGAAATATTGAATTTCAACCCTTAGGTGAGTCAATCTTAATGGAGATTTTGTTGTTTTCCTTATGATTGAGGATGGGGTAAATCATCCTAAAATGAAATTTTAGGAGATAAATGAAAAATACCAAATGAATGCAATTATGCAATTTAAAACATGAATCATCAATTTAAAAACTTAATATACCAAAATCCACAAACTTCAGGCATATCTTAGATGAGTATGAATTTATGCACATGTCACCAAAAGTCTTTGTTGAGTGTTCTCCTGGGACAAATTCGCCCTAATGGGTCTTGCTATAGGGATCCAAAATTTTCTTTCATAGTCCTCTGCTCCTGGATCTACACTCCCAATTCCTTTGAATTTCATAGTTGAAAAGTCAGAATTAAATTCTACAAGTGAGTTTTCGTGGCTTGACAACAATGTTGACAACTTTGATAACTTTTCCAAATTACACTTTTGATCAATCTTTAATCATTCTTCACCTGCAAATTTGCAAACACAAAGAGAGGGAAAAATTTGTTTGTTTTTGGTGAATGGGGTTTTGCCTTGGTCAAACCCCATTTTGGTAATTAAACCTTGAAATGAAATGAAACACGAATGGAAGGAATGATGAATGTAAAATTCTATGTTGCAACTCACAAAACCCTTGAATAGAGATCCTTGAAGGACTGAAATCTAACACATCTCTCCAAGGTATTGATCTTGTATGAAATGGCTTGATTGGATGTTGATTTTGATGCTTGAATGCTTGAAACCTACATCACAATGTTAGCTCCAAAAACATGCATGAATGAAGATAACTTTGACATGATTCTTGAGATCTTGAATGATGCAAAAAATGATTTAGAAATCTACTCTTGAACACCTTTGAGAATAATATTTTCTCTTGTGAAATTTTGATAATCTTTCTAGGATTTGAATTGATAAAAGGACCTTGTATTTATAGGTAATTTTCTAATTTCCCAAAAATTAAACATCAAGGGCTGACAATTGCAAATCGAATTTAAATCATAAAAATGTCATAAAAAATATCAAAAATTGGAGTCCTAAAATTAAGGGGGACCTATTCGCCCTTGGGGGAATGGGTCCTAGGCCCCAAACCTAGGACACACCAATTTCAAGGTAATTTAATTAATGCTTGCAATTGTTTAATACAAATTTCTCTTTAAACAAAAGATTAATTAGGCTTTTAAATGTTTAATTGAGCCAATTAGAGGCTTAATTAAGTCCAATTATTTAAGGGACCCAAACATAATGTGGAAATGTAAAGGTGTACATTTTCCAGAACTATAGGATGGAATCATACTTGATGGCCTTAGGTCTTGAAATCGAGATGTCAGTTATAGATGGATATGAGATTCCTAAAAATCCTCTAAGGGACCAGGCCGAAAAGAAGGCTTTTGAAAATAATGCTAGGCAAGGAATGTTATTTTATGTGGTCTGTCTAATTCCAAGTTTGTGAAATTTATGCAGTGTAGAACAACAAAGGAAGTATGGAAAAAATTGCACACCATCTATGTGTAGAGAAGGGGGATTCACTATTCACGAGTTCTCTTCACTCAAAGAGCCTCACCCGTGAACTGCCCTAAACTACTTCAAGAAACAACAAAGAGAGTTCTAGAATTAGGAAGAGCAAGTCATACAGATTCTCTGGACAAACTGTCAAGCTCTTGGCCGAAGGATGAAAGCGCAAAATACGAATGACAGTGCAGCGTGCTGGTGTCCCAAAGGCACGCTGACGTCTCGTATGTACCAGAAAGTGAGTTTGTCACAGATAATGGCTAAAGTGACTACTTCTACTCTGATTGCTAAGAACTTCTCGAATGTAGGAAAAAATCAAAAAGTGATAAAGCTGAAATAAAGTGAAGTAGATAAAGAGAATAAGAAGTGAAGAGGAAATGCTTACAACCACACAAGTGATGAAGCCTCCAACACGCGAATGTCTTCAATACCTACACACAAGGGAGAGATAAATTGTTAGGGCTGTATAGGGGTCTACCTTAGTTAGACCCCTGTTTTGGTGTTCCCACCTCCACGGACAACCAGATAGATAGAGAGAAAAGTATGATAAAGGAGGAAGTGAAAGAAAGAACACAAAAACACTACAAAATAGTGTTATGCTACTCAACTAAATAATGAAGGAGAGGAGTAGAAAGCTTACCACCTCCACCAAGAGCGCTCAAGGCTAATGGGGGAGAAAATGAGAGGACTCAAGCCTTTGTTGCAATGGTGTTTGTTCCACACTTGCTCTACTGAGTCGATAGAGTGTTGATGTTGCTACTGTGAAGTGTAAAGTGTTGCTTGAGAGTGATGGATTGAATGCTTAGAGCATGGTGAAGAGCCAAGCGAGACGAATCAGAGGCTTAGATTCAGTGAAGCAGCTGTGGAAGAGATTGTGGAAGAAGATGAAATGGAATGAGAGTGTGTGAATTTAAAGGGAAGAGTGAAGAAAATGGCCATATTTGGGTCAGTCAGCCAAAGAGGGCGTTACAAATTGACTTCCAATGGGAAGTGTAACACTTATGTAGGCTCTAGACATGGGAATCTGTTAGGGACGTAAGCACACCGCACAAACATCTGTGCATCACATGGGCGTCCCCTACAGTTATTCCTCTACTAACACTCAAAATAGGCGCCAAGTGGAATGAAGTCAACGGGCTTATTTCGAATTTAGCCTCCGAATTTGGTTTTCTAAAGTGAGGAAGGGTAAAAGGGGAATTTACGTAAGGGGTACAAATTCACTCCTATACACTATTAAGGAGATGATAAGGTGAAATAATTAAAGCTCTAAATTCATAGAGCTCAGTTTGAAAGTCTAAAAATGAAGGAGTAAGAAAGCATTGCCACATTCCTACTTCGGGTTGATGAAGTTGTCAACTCTATCAGAGGTCTTAGTGAGGAATTGAAAGAAATCATGGTTGTGAAAAAGGTACTCATATCTCTTCCTAAACAATTTGATTCTAAAGTTTCTACTATTGAAGAAGCTAAAGATCTGAATTCCTTAAAAATGGTTGAATTACGTGGAATCTTGACTACCTATGAAATGAGGTTTGATATTGAAAATCAATAAGGAAAGAAGCTACATTCAAAGCATACAAAAAAAAAATTGATCTAGATTTTGATGTTGGATCAGATCCAAATTGAGGCAAAATTTGTCAGAAAGCTACAAAGAGGTTCTGGTAAGTATAAAGACAAGTTACCTTTCAAATGTTTTAATTGCGGTGAAGTAGGACATTTTATGACTAAGTATCCTTATAAGGACTTTACCAATGTTGAGAAAAGTATGAAAATTAATCATTTAAGAAAGGGAATAAATCTCACAGGAAGCAAAAGAGTTTCTTAATTAATAAAGAAGGCTACTCTATTGATGAAGAGGATGAAGACATCTCCAGAGATGAAAAAGAAAAGGTGTTGCAAGGTGTGCGCCCTTGGTCTCCTTGTGTTGTGCAGTGCAACATTTGGGTTCATGACATGGATTAATCACCTTCCATGAATTCATTAACTCTGGCAGTTGTATCATGCATTAATAGGTTGATCTTTTGGTGCAACAACAACTATCTTTGCAACAATTGGTATCGGAGCTCGGGGCATGGGTTTGAACCCCTCGCTTGCACTGAGGGGGGATTGGTGTAAGGTGTGTACCCTTGGTCTCCTTGTGTTGTGTAGTGTAGCGCTCAGGTTCATGACATGGCTTAACCACCTCTCATGGATTCATTAACTTTGGCAATTGTATCGAGCATTAACAGGCCAATCTTTTAGTGCAACAAAAATAGTCTTTGAAACAAAAGGTTATATTCATGGGCATGGAAACCATCAAGGATACTGCAGAAATCAATTTCAAAAATGATGATGAAGAACTAGATCTTGTGGAAGAATTACTTTTTGCTAATAAGGAGATCAAGAGAGTCAAGAAATTAATTATTGAAGAAGTGAAGGCTAAAGATATCTTATCTCAAAATCTTGAGAGTGCTAAAAATATGATCATTGATATGAAGATTCAAGTAGAAGAAGCAAAGAGGATTGAAGAATTTTTGACTAAAAGATTACTATCAAAAGACAAGGGTTGTGAGAAGCTTGAAGAAGAAGTTGTGTGACCAATAAGAAGAGAGCTTGAGAAGGTGAATCATCAGCTGCAATTGAAGTTTGGGAGGAGTATTGAGACTCTGGACCATATATTGGGATGTCACAAATCTCTGCATGTTAAAATTGACATTAGTTTTGCTGATTAGAATTTTTTTTTGATAGAACTATCATTGAAGCCTACTAAAGGGAATCTCAAAGATACTGGTTCTAGAAGTTCAAAGTTTGAAAGGGTTATTGCAAGTAATGAAGACAAGACACATAACGATGGTTTTATCCAAGTGTAGAAGAAGAAAAGAAGGTCTAGAAGACATGGATACAATACTAGGTTCAATTATTCTTTTTTTGGTTATTGTTATAATTGTAATAATTTTGGTCATAAGGCTATGGACTGTAGAAAGGCTCTAGTAAGAATAAATAAATTTTTCAGCACTAATGCATTTGCACCTTTGTACAATTTCAATATTGTTTGCTATAAATGCAACAACTCTTGACACATTGCTAGGAACTGCATAAGCAATTTTGTGAGCTCTCCTCTACTAGAAACAAGAAGAAAAGGGTCAAAAAGTTAGATTCATGAATCAGATAAAGTTTGGAATAAGATTTTGAAAGAGAAAAAATTAGAGAAATCAATGATAACATAGACTGCACTACATGCTCAAAAGGAGAAAAATTTGTGGATTATAGACAACAGATATTCAAGTCACATGGCTAGAGACAAAAGTAAGTTCATGAATTTTAGGAAATTTGATGGTGGTTATGTGACTCTGAGAAATAATTCTATTGGTAAGATTAACGGTAAGGGTACCCTAAGTCTTGATGGTGGTAGGACAAAAACTCATGATGTTTTGTATGTTGAAGGAGTAAAGCACAATCTTTTGAGTGTTAGTCAAATGTGTGATAAAGGTTATCATGTTTCATTTAGTGCTAAAGGTTGTGAGATTCAGAAATCCAATACCAAAGAGTTGATTGTGGAAGGAAGTAGGTCCGACAGTGATATATATCATCTTAGTGAGTTGAATGGACAAAACTTCCTTAGTATACAGAGAGAAGAAAGTTAGCTTTGGCATAGAAGATTGGGACACACCAATTTTGATGATATCGTGAAGATTAGCTCAAAATGAATAGTCTGAGACATGCCAAAGATCAAGAAACATTAGTCTACAAGTTGTAAACCATGTCATGAGGGAAAACAAACAAAGTCTAGATTTCTTATAAAGGAATATTCCACATCAAAGCCATTGGATTTGATCCATATGGATCTGTGTGGACCAACGAAGATAAAGAGTCTACAAGGTGACAAGTATTTTATGATGCTCATTGATGATTACACTAGAATGACTTGGATTACCTTTGTAAAAGAAAAATCAAAAGAATTTGAGAACTTCAAAGAATTCAAGGCATTAGTGGAGAATGAAACTAGAAAGACAATCAAGGTTTTAAGGTTAGATAGAGGTGGAGAGTTCACTTTTGACTGGTATGATATATTATTTGAAGAGCATGGAATCTGGAGGCAATTTTCTACTCCTAGGACTTTAAAACAAGATGGAGTTGCAAAAAGGAAGAACTAGATTGTAAAAGAGATGAAAGGAACAATGTTGAGTTAATCAAATCTACCAAATATGTATTGGAGAGAAGTGGTTTAGATTGTAGTGTATATTCTGAACAGAGCTCAAATCATACCTAAGTTTGATAAAACACTGGTATGAGCTATGGAGAGGAAGGTCGGCTTTGGTCAAACATCTCGGAATATTTGGAAGCAAATGCTACATGAAAAGGGATGAAGAAAACTTGGGCAAGTTTGATTCCAAATCTGATGAAGGTATTGGACTTGAGCTTTTGTGTGAACCTAATATAATGCAAATGGGTTAGATCTAAGAAAAAATGACATAATTTTATTCATTTGCCTCAATCTTGTTATTTGAGTTGATACAATAACATATACTTATTTGAGTTGATATAACAACATATATTTATAAATATCTTTTGGTAGTTTGTTAACTAATAAGGCTCATGTTCTCTAGATTAGGCTATTAGATGGATTGGCTTTATGGCCATGAGTGAAAGGATTGAGGACAACATGCAAAACCCTAAGAAGAAGTGATCTTTGATGTAAATGCATGACTATATTTATTTTATTCTCCAAATAGAAGTGTTTAATAGTGAATGACATAAGATGTTCTTGTATGCATTTCAAATGAATAACTGAATGTCTTAAATATAAGAACCAAACATAGAAATTGACATGTAATGTATTTAAAATTGGTTTAAAATGGCTAGAGAAAAGATCCACAAGCTGAGAATTTAATTTTTTATTTATTTTAAAAGTGCAAGGTTCAAGTTTATGACCATAGAAGTGGCTTGGGGTCAAGTTCACACTTGTGGAGTGTGGACATCTAAGATAAAGAAAAATAGGAATAGAAATAAAAAAAGTGAACTTGACGATTAACAATGAAGGAAAGCATAATGCAACATATCACGAACCAATTTCATGCATAATTATACCACTTATATGTTGCAAGCTATGCGCCCTTGGTCTCCATGTGTTGTGCAACACAACGCTTGGGTTCGTGACATGGCTTAACTGCCTCCCATGGATTCATTAACTATGGTGGTTGTATCAGACATTAACCGATCAATCTTTTGATACAACGACAACCGTCTATACAACATTATAAATTAATTCTTACATTTACAATACCCTAATCAAAACTATGTCTAAAACTAATAATGAAAAGTACATATCCCTGCGTTGAATTTATTTATGGTTTCATTCGTTCCTTACATTGCACTAGGACTTAATTTTGAAGTGGGCATTAAAAAAAGAGTACATCTCCTTGGCCTTCCCTGTCAAGCCTACACATTTGAATGACTACATATTAATAAAAGAGCTGTAAATACCACGTCCCTAGAAACTGCGTACCATACAACTCTCTTTTACCCGCATATTTGATATATAATAAAACCAATGTGCCTCGTGAAAAGAAACAAGTCATATAAAAATAATACTTGGGCCCCAAAAAAGATCGATTCAAATTTGATCGTGACAAAACACTGGATTTCTCTCGATTATCTTGGCGAATAAATAAATGAAAAATACAAAACCGCGAGTGGTCACAATCATACGACATCTCATCTTTCGAATTTGCCTTATCCAAAACGCTTTCCCTCTTTTTATCAATTTGACCGTTCACATACGACAAATTTTTTACTGGAAACTTTGAAAGCGACTGTTCCGTACGTTCATCTCATCATTCAAATTTCAAACATTGGAGGCAACAAATTCAAGTTCAAACGCTAACAGTTTTACCTGCTCAACCAAAGCAAAACTCTCGCCCGCCACGTCTCTCTTCACCTGCACATTTTCCATAAAAGCTAAATATCTCAAGACAAGTTTGACATGACTGCTCACAAAAATTTAACGTAAACACGGCAGCTGTAAATTGCCATGCAATTGCATGGCAGCTGTTTGTCATGCAATTGTATGATTTTTAAGACGTTGAACAGTTGATGCAAGTTTTTAGATTCAATTGTGTATGTTTTTGTGTCGATGTTTCAGATCACATTCAACTATTTTCTTTGTGATGATAGATTGCTAAATGTGATCTGAAACGTGAACACAAAAACATACACAATTAAATCCAAAAACTTGCATCAATCTTATGAACTGTGAAAAACTCATTCCAACTATATATTAAACAATGTTCATAAAATTTAATCCAACTGAAAGTAAAACATTTTGTGCTTTCTTGCGGGAATACACAAATGTTTTTCTTTGTCAACAGCAAATAAGATTTAAATGTTTTCGTCATATTCTGAGACTTTGCCACTCCTTGCATGCAGGTTTCTTATCTTTGCATTCGGCTGGCTACGTAAAATTTGAAATATCAACTGTTTGTTTCTTTTTAATCTTTGGTTAACTAAGATTTCGTAGGCAGTCGTGTGATGGTAGTGGTAGTGTGCACGACACGGAATACATGTGTTTTTTAACAAATTTGAATCTGTTCTATTGGTAGAATGATCGGATCGGGCGTCCTAATGTTGAACACGCAAAATTCTGTGTATAAGCAATGCTACCTATAATGCATTTTTATATTGAATATTTAATCGTTACACTACGAATACCCGTTTTTAGTCGCTAAAATGTGTAATTTGTAGTAGAAAGTAACTTGAACAAAGAAGAAAGATAAACTCTCTTTTTAGGTATAAACCATGGAGTCTTATTCCTTCACCTTACATAATTACAAACCATTTTGTTCTCATCTTCTCCCTACCCACCCACTCACCCACTCACCCACCCATATATATACACATATAGGCATATATATACTAACTAGAAATTGCACTTTGGTGTGCAATGGGTATGTAAATGAGGTGTGAAAGGTCAATTAGGTAAAAAAATGGTTTATGTTTTGCATACATTTGTGTAGTACATGATGTCAATTGGTAGGTAATTTAGCAAATGATGTTTGTGTAACAAAAGTCTCAATGAAGAAGTGATAGCTTCAAAACAACTATGCATCCACTTACAAGGATCCAAGCACAATTGAAAATAAAACCTCTAAATTAGGAAGATAATTAGGGTCTATTACCAACATGCTCATATTATGTTTGCAATAGGGAGAGAGGGAGAGAGAGAGGGAGAAATGGAGGGGAAAGGAGTGTGAGAGAGGGGCAAGGAGATAGAAATAGGGGATAGAGATAGAGAGGGAGAGGGAGAGGGAGAGGGAGAGGGAGAGGGATATGGAGAGGAGAGGGAGAGAAAAAGAGAGGGAGGGGAGAGGGATATATAGAAATGGAAGAGATAAATATATAGAAGAGAGAGAGAGAGAGAGAGAGAGAGAGAGAGAGAGAGAGATATAGGGGTGGAGAGAGATGGACAGATAAAAAGGTAGAGATAGAGGGAGAGATGGAAGAATAAATATGGAGAGATAGAGAGGCAGAGAGATATAGATATAAAGGTCTAGGAAGAGGGAGACATGTCTAGAGATAGAGGGAGAGAGGGGAGGATAGAGGTAGAGATGAAAATAGAGTGAGAGAGGAAGAGGAAGAGAAATAAACAAAGAGATAGAGCTCGAGGTAGAGGGAGAGATAAAAATAGAGATAGATCTAGATAGCGAGGGGGAGATAAAAATAGAGATAGGTCTAGATAGCAAGGGAGAGATAGAGATGAAGACATGGAGAGATAGAGAGGAAAGAGAAAAATAAATAAAGAGGGATATAGATGATGAGATAGAGTGATAGAGAGATAAAGAGATAGATAGGGGATAGGGAGGGAGATAGAGAGAGAGAGGGGTGAGATAGAGAGAGAGAGGGTGATATAGAGAGATAGAGAGGGATAGGGAAAGATATGGAGAGATTGGGAGAGAGATATAGAGTAGGGAGATAGAGGTATAGAAAGATATAGATAGAAAGAGATAAGGAGATGAGTGAGAGGGAGATAGAGAGGGAGAGAAATAGAGAGATAGAGATATAGAGTAGGAGAGATGGAGTGAATGATATATAGAGAAAGAGGTATGGAAAAAAAGAGAGATAGAGATATGTGTATAGAAAGAAATAGAGAGATGGAGCGAGAGGGAGATAGAGAGAGAAAAATAAAACATGAGAGATGGAGTGAATAAGAGAGAGGTAGAGATAATGTGATATAGATAGAGAGAGAGAGAGAGATAGGGAAATAGAGATAGAGGGGGAAATAATAAGAGAGGAAGAAGGTGATAGAGACAAGTAATAGAAAGGTGTATAGAGAGAGGGGGAGAGAGACAAAGAGGGGGAAATATAGAGAGATAGAGATAGGGAGGGAGAAATAGCTTGGAGTGAGCGTGTATTTGAGTGAGAGATCAATATATATAACTCGAAAGATAGAGAGGGAGATATATATAAATAGATAGAAGGGGTAGGAGATAAATATAAAGAGGAGAGAGAAGTGTGTGTATATATATAGAGAGAGATAGAGAAGGGGAGATGGAGGGAATAAGAGAGAGATAGAGATAATGAGATATAGATAGAGAGGGATAGGGAGAGATGGGAAGATAGCGATAGAGGGGGAAAGAGTGAGATAAAGATAGAGATAGAGATAGGGAGGGAGAAATAGAGAGTTTCAGAGAGAGATATATAGAGATAGAGATAGGGAGGGAGAAATAAGGTGTGTGTGTGTGTGTGAGTGAGAGAGAGATGTGGAGATAGAGATAGAGATGGAGATATACACAAATATATATAGAGGGAGTGAGAGGGAGAGAAATAGAGAGATATAAAAAGAGAGCAATAGGGAGAGAGGGAGAGATAGGGATAGTGTTGTACCTTGCACACATGCCCCATCTTAATGGGGCCCCCAGGCTTTCTTTCTTTTTTACTTTTGTAGGTTCCCTACCTTTTCTCTTTAGGAGAAAGGTCCTTGAAATTTTTCTTTTTGAGTCATCTTCCTGATATTTATCAAGTCCACGTCCAATAGGGAGATTGAGGTATTTGTAGCTAAGTAAGGCCGAGTGAGAAGTCATTAAAAATTATTCAGAAGGTCTTAAGTTCAAGTTCTCTAGCTTTGTAGAGATTTAAGGTTCTCATGGATTTAAACCTCAAAAATGCGAAATTGTAAAGTTACATTTGTTGTCACCTTTGTTGTCATCTCATGGAAACTTAGATCCCAAATTTATTTCCGACTGTCTAACTATCAAACCTAGAGGATTTGAAAGTGTAGACACAGGAGCAGAGGACCCATAAATTAATTTTGGAAAGGTGAACAAAGACCCATTCACATATAGGTGAATGAGTCCTCAAACAGCTTCCAAAAACATCATTTTGTAACAAGTGCACAAGATTTTCCTTTATCGGATCTGTTAGAAGTTTCATTGTTTTTATTGGTATTATGTTTCATCTACAAAATCCACACTTTGCATGTCATAAATGAATGCATTTGATATTTTTAATATTTCTCCCAAAACTCCTGTTTAATCATTTCTGTCAAAAGGTTGTCTTAGGACACTTTGCAACTATTTTTGAGGTAGGTTTAAGCGTCCTCCACTCATCCGATGTGCATGAAATAAATTGTGTTTGTTAGCTCTAGATGTTTCATCTACTTAGATCTGGTCTTACATTTCAGTTTTGAGTTAATTTTCTATTTTATTTTCATCTCCCAAAAGTGTTGTTTAGTCCACACACACACATAAAGGAAATTTGCAGATCTTCCATATAATTGACTCACCTAAGGGTTGAAAGTTAATTCTATCTTGGAGGATCTCATTTCCATAATGAAATAAAAAATAGGTAGGATCATTACACCCCATTTTTCCCTTTCTATTTATATTAAGTTTGGTGAAACATTCCAAATGTAGTATAAAACCCCATGTGTTTTGAACACTAACCAATTTTTCTATGTTTCAAGTGACAACATAGATGCCCAATTCAAGAATTTGGAAAAAATCAAGTCTTTCACAATGACCTCTTATGTAGTGTACATGCTTGCGAGAAATTTCAAGTATAGAGGATTGACTTGTCTTGAGGAAGTTATAACTAAGCCTAGGAAGTACAAGGTCTACAGGGTTGTTACCCCCAATTGCACCTACAAAGCACCACCCACTACAAGAGGGGTAAATGATGCTTTCCTCATGTACATTGTGAAACTTTTGGAAAGAGCTCAAAATACTAGGCTAACATAAGAAGCCACGGACTTGATCAAGAAATATGGGTCCTGGTATATACAACTTCCTAAGTTCTTCTATATCAGGATACATGGTTTCCCTAACAAACCATATAGGTTGTTGAGATATCCAACAAACAAAATGGTGATTCTGGAAGTGGCAAGGCAATTGAGTGCCTTCAATACAATCTTGAAGGATAATCATAAGACAGGTGTAATTTGGAAAAATGAGATTAAACATAATAGAGGTAAATAATTAGCACAATAACCATAAAACTACAATTCAAAATCGAATACTCCAAATCAACCAATGGAATACACTAAACATAATTAAATCAAAATTAATAAAGCATTGTACTTACCTTCATTGTGTTGACATGACTTACTTCCATTGTCTTCCTTTGCTTTGCTTTGCTCTCAAATTTGGTATGCATTTCTTTTGCTTCAAGCTCAAGTGTGTGGAAGAGATCAATGATGCAAAACTCCAAAGTTCATGGTTAGCCATCAACAAGATGTGGGTTAATTTTATAGAAATGATTGATTTGAATGAGCAATCCAAATTAAGAGGTGAAATATTGAGATCAAGGGTTGAGGATTGTTGAGAGGAATTGATTAGGGAGTTAACTAACTACAACTGGTTGCAAGATTTTAGTTAACTGTTTGGATGGAGAATTGATTGATCAATTAAGAGATTTGATTGCCTTGTTAACTTTCAATGAGTGGGAGTGAACTGATTTGATTGATCAATGAACTAGAATTGATTATCCAGTCGACTGAATGAGATTGGTCGTTATGAAAGAGAGAATTATGCATGAGATAATAATTAATTAAATAATTAATTATTTATGAATGTGGAAGTGGAGATTAATTAACAAATAAAATGTTTATTTATTATTAATGGATGGATATAGTTGAGATGAAATAAGGGAATTAAATAATTAAATTAATTATTTAATTTAGAAGTGTACAGATGTGGTCAATTAAAAATAATCAATAACAATTATTTAATTTAGGAAGGTGTTGAATGTTAATTAAACAATTACTAATAATCATTTAATTAAAATAGAGGAATAAGTGTAATTAAATAAATAAGATATATTTAATTCATCGGGATAGAATAAAGTATTAGGACATAATTAAATAAGTAAGATTTATTTATTTAGTCGAGAAGGGTGAATTAGAATGAATTAATTAAATAACATAAAGTTAACTAATAGTAGAATATGATATTTGATAATAATTAAATAATGAAGTATTATTTAATCATTAGGAGAAAAGGGTGAAAATTAGTATAAAAGTGTTACTCACACGCTAGGACAATTTCGAGTATCTACAGTAGATATAAGCTTCCCAATTTTTCTTGGTGGAACAAAGGCTTGCCCATCAACATTGGGGGTTGAAAACTCAAAAGTTGAATTACAATTCTTTAATTTGAAGACTCACACTCTCAAAATAAATTTTGATCCTTATGGCATGGTCAAGCAATCAATGGGCAGGTGGTATAGGCACATGCACCATATTGAGGACTATTGGCCTAATTGCCAAGATGATTTGGAAGTAAAAAAGAGTAGACACTCGAGAATGGTAGTTGAGATGGTGAGACTTTATAGGCCATTCCCCTACCCCTGATGATGGTGATTTTATACAGTACCATGATTATGATTTGGTGAAAGATAGACCCATTCCACCTTTAGATTGGGTTGTGGAGGAAATCACAGAGTTGGATGAATTGATGAGCCAATTCTAAAATACACAAAGATGTGGGTGGAGTACCCAACTTTTATTGTTGCCAAAACACATTCCAATTTCTTTCAAATTAAAGATACACTTTTCTAAATTACAATTTCTCTTGCAATCACTAAAACTTCCCCCTAATTTTCTAATTAAAATTTGTGTACATAAAATTATAATAAAAATATTTGTATAAATGTATTTAACACTATTATAAAAGGTAATAATAAAGGAAAATAAAATTATTTCACCTTCCATCTAAACAATAAATCTTCCGAACTAAGATGTTACGACGGTTGATTTATGTGTACTTGTTTTTTGGTGTTTATGTAAATAAATTTTACACCAATTTAAAAGCTTTACAGATAAAGAAATCAAGCGTTAGATAATAAAACAGATTGCGATCTAGAAAATATTCCAAAGTTAAACAATGATCGCAATCAAATAAGACAAAACAATTTGGATGGGGTTTTGATTTTAGTAAAGCTTTTCTTGTTAAATGGTTTGTTAGTGGAAACGAGAGATAAAGTACACGTATTCTTCGCATAACTTCCTTTACCTATCTATGCATTACAAGTGGCAGACTGTGAGTTGAGGTGGAAGAAACGAGGAGTCCTCTACACTTCCAACATTACAAAACTTCTAACAAGATCATAAATCCAAATTTATTTATTTTTAATTGAAAAAAGCACTTTATTAATTAAAAAAAAATCAACGACACAATCGAAATTGTTAATGCAATTGCACGCCATTTCTTCACAATAAATAAATAGGATACTCAAGTTTAAAGTTGACTATATTGATAATCTTATAATCTTTTACTTTTTTAAAAGATATATGATTTTTGATTTACACAAATATTGAGTGTAATTAAAGTAGCGTGTGTTCCAATAGTAAGCCGACATTAAAGACAATATTCGCGATCTCCAATATTTGTGAAGAAAATACAAATCTTCTTTAGCATTATTTTTTGTTTCGTTTTCCTTCATAAATTTGGATTTATGTTGTTAAATTTTACGCCTTAAACTTCCAAGAAAAAGAGAAGGAAGTGATGACAATCAATTCATATCTTATCCACTCAACTGAGATTACTCTCGTCCAACAAATATGAAATAATTTGCCTTATCCCAAAATATATTCTTTCTAAGAAGTTGACTGAAAATGAAATGCAAGCCAGTCAAGAAAATGAAGATAATTTATGTAAAGAGTTACATTAGATCATGCAGATTTAGTTTTGGATTTGAAAAGATACCTTTGGGTCAAAGGTAATGGTATTAAAAGGTAAGGTCAATAACAACATTACATTGACGTAATCAGATATTAGGAACAAACAAGGGTGACCCAATCAGAGGGGTCTCGTGGGTTGACTAGGCAAAAAGATGCCAATGCCACCAATAAAGAGTTGATTTAGCCCATCTGAACGCCAACTAGGACTGATTTTAGTTTTCACAAATAAATGTAGAGTTTAAAAACCTTTTCTTAAAGCATTCGAACCTTTTTGGTCAAATTTTGTGAAAAAAAAAAATAGAAGCTTCCAAATAAGCCATGAACAACACACTTCTTTCTTCTTTTTTGTTATGTTGTCCTTGGTAAAAATGTAGAAAATGTTTTCTACATGGACTACAATATAAGATTTTCACATGTTTTTTTTTTTTTTTAATATATATTAGATTAAGTTTAATTAATAATTATAATAAATGGTTGTGGGAGTAATTATAACAATTATAATAGAAAGCTAATAGAGAGTTATAGTGTATAATTGAATAATAAAATGAAAAAGAAAACAATCAAAAGAAAGTTATGATAGCTAAAAAAAATAATGAATAACATAAGGGTAATTAAGTAGGGAAACATAAATACAATTAAAGAAGCATTCTAATAATTAGTAATTAACCACAATACATAAGAATACTAGTAACAAAGGTACTCATGGCAAACAAATCTATGTTTCTTTTCTAACACTTGGAAAAAAGAATGCAAATTGTGGATGTAGATATACCCAAATCATCGTTGAGCATCAATTCATCTTTAAGCTTGCATACATTCACAATCTCAAGATGAGATTTTTCAAATCCTTATTTCTTTCCAAACACCTAAAGCTTTTTTTTTTTTTACAAAAACTTATGTAGAGTGGCATTCATGTAAAGGATAAAGCTCACAACATCGAGTTTGCACCCAATGTAAACAAGAAAAGGCGTGGAATATGATTCCTACACTAATTTATGGATCATACAATTACAAGGAAATTTAAACATAAAAATAATATATCATAACACATTGATTTATTTGGGGAAAACACTTCCAAGAGAAAAGTCTTTCAAGAAAAAAAACTCGACTTCAAAGAAACTTAATGTATTATTCAATAATCAATAGTTGCAATACACTTGCAAAGTCTAAGCCTTTACATTCAAGTGTTTGGTTTATCATCTTGTTTCATTGAAGAGATTTTCAAGGGCACCACAAGAAGGGTATGCTAGAGAAACTAACTTGGGTTGACATGGATTAGCCCCATTGACTAAGTAAGTAGGGGGTTAGAATATGTCAAGTCAACTAGCACTTGAGAAGAATGTGATTCCATGTGTCGTTGTTCTTTAGTTTTGTCACCATCAATATTTTTGTGCTCCATGGCCTTCTCTTTTATGCTTAATATCTTTGGTTATAAAGCAATGTGGGATCTAGGATTTTTTGATTGAGCCACTTCTAAGATTTTTGGGATGGTCTAGTGATGGAGAACATACAATGAAAATGGTTAGGGTTTGAGTTTGTTGTGTTGTAGAAATCCTTGTTTCATCATGTTCTCCTTAATTTTTTTTTTTGATTTTACTAATACAAATTGTGGAAATCTTATGTATCTCTACCCATTTCTCACTACATACTTGGGGATATATATTAAACTTTATTGATTCTCCATCATGGATGAAAGCCCATTGCGAATTTCTTGTTATTTTCTCGTGAAATATTCTCGATCATTCTAACCTTCTAGTGCCCTAGACGTTCCCTTTTTTTTATCTCTTGTAAGCCCATCTCTACCAATTTCTTTGCTCTTTTGTTAAACCAAGTTCTTTTCTCCTTTACAAGTGGCCATCCCTTTGTTTTTTTTTTCAAAAACATTTTACACCCAATAACAATAAAAAAATGTTACCTTTTGATTTGAAGAGTGACCTTTAAAATGGTTTTCTTTCTCCAAAACTCATACAACATGTTTCCTATTTAAAAATGATGATCCCTATCCCACCCTCACACCCATAGCACAAGAGTTTCGATTACATTTTCTACTAGGATGGCTCATCAATTATGCGCCTTCACTTATTCACCAAAACACTTTAAACACAAGAAGTTTGTTGCTTTTCATTACAGAGGAGTCTTTTAGGATGTTTACAAGTTTAAAAATATTGCAGACATTTCTTTAATTATAACTAGACACAATATATAATTTAAACACTCTTCAAATATCTTGCTCACATTTCTCTATGATTTTCTCATGAACATAAAGAAAAGAAACTAGTGAATACTTGTAATTTATTTTACCATGTATAACTTCTTTTGATAGTGATGCAATGACTTTGAAACTCATAAAATTACTTGTTATATCAATCTTCTCAATTGATAAGTAGTAGGTTTCTTCCACAGCGTGTCAAATTATGATATTGCTATCAGGATTCAACCGTGTAGTTTTCGAGTCAAAATCATTAACCCATGATTCATGAGTAGTGGTTCATAAGAACCCATCTCTCATGATAATGAATGGCCCACTTAGCACTCATTACATCTAGGTGATGCTCACAGAGGTGAAGCATTGGTCCGTCCCGGGAGGTCATCCATCCTAGTACTGCTCTAGCTCAAGCGCGCTTAACCATAAAGTTTCCCCAAGGTTAAGCCCACTTAGCTTGCTACCCCATTTAGATGCAAATGAGTGCTAAGTGGACCATTCATTATCACGAGAGATGGGTTCTTGTGAACCACTACTCATGAATCATGGGTCAATGAGTTTGACTCGAAAACTACACTATTGAATCCTGATAGCAATATCATAAGTCTTCTCAATATTAATATCAATTTCCAACTTAAAATTAAATGGAAAAAAAAATGAATACAAACAAAACATATCTATCTTAAATATAATTTTTAATTTCCAAGACCATGCCAAAAAAAACCCATTAGTTATGCAATACAACAAACTTATCTATAATCGATTTTGGATGGCTAGTTCAACTTAAATATAGTCTTACGTTATGGATGGATACGAGCAGGACAGGTCGTACAATTGTTTGCAGGTCATATTAAACCTGTGCGTTTTATTGCAATGAAGTTTGAACGTTTTTACAAGTCATTGCTAACAACTAAGTAGTTGAAGAAACATTGTAAGTGGACCGATTCAGCAGGTTGTGGGGAAATAATAGACTTTAATTTAATGTAAAGCATGTGCAACTTATGTTAGTTTTGTGAGAATATTTTTTTTAGTCGAATTCCGTTGCGTAAGTTGAAAGGATTGTGTGGAATAATATTAGAAAAGGTTTGGTGAGTACAAGAGACGGAATATTAGAAAGGTTTGGTGAATTGCACGTAACAGATATTTGGTGAAAGGAGTTCAACTCACTTTTGTATAAAATGCCAACTGCTTATCCACACGCAATTAATTGAATTAATATTCTCAACAAGATCATGTGCAACAAGTTTCATAAACGTGAGCTTTTGACTTCTGGCAATTCACAGAAACCAAGATTTCACGACACGAAATACAAGATGCTTTGCATGAATCTTAAGCTTTGTTGCATTCTTATTCAGCATCAAATTTCAATAATGAATGTTTTTTTAATGAAGTTTACTATCATAACTATGTTAAGAAGTAATAAAATATGTTTCTATTAGTAATTTTTCAAGTTGTCGTTTATTGTGTGGTTAATTAGTCTTTAATTAAACCTTTCAACTATGACCATGTCAAATATTGTGTACATATAAAATGAAGCATACACAAACAAGGTAAATTAATTGAACTCATTTACTCATAATCAAATGTAATGTTAATGGGCTCTTGGTCTATTGGTGAAGTTGAAAGGTTCTAAATGAGCCCACCAGGGATCAAGTCTTGCTAAGTGCAAAGGCTCGACACCGAAAAAGGGATGAGGCCGAGATTGTGCCTCGGGCAAATTTGGCGGAATGGATACCCCTCAGTCCTTGGCTCTTAGCCGAAGAGGTTCAGCCCTAGAAGGCTTGTGCTCCCGTATCGGGTAGCAAAAAAGAATTTGTGGATGACCTCCATCAAAATAAAATAAAATAATCAAATGTAACACTCAAGAATGGACAAAAAGAAACTTAAGCCCAATAAAATCATGCAATTATACCTTTATTAAGCTCCGTTGTTGCACCAACATATGTTGTATAAGTCCAAGGATTGAGATTGGATATGCAAATATGTTAGTGTTCAGAATGGTAGAGTAACATGTTACATTCATGAGTTGTTAAATGGCTTGGCGTGAGCTTAATTTATAGATTTTTGGGCTAAAGGATGGAGGGCTAGGGTTTGATGGAAAGATCAAAGGGACACATTGAATAAGAGCCTTGAGAGGATGAGGGGAGGACAAGTGACTCCACTTGGTTGGTGAGGAAGGAGGGGGTCAAGATTAATGAGAAATCAATGGTGGGATATGGACTTTAGATAAAATGGATGGTGGAGATCAAAATGAGTACTTGAAGGTACCTTGGGAGAATTTAAATAGTAAGTTCTTGGACTTTCCCATGTCCCAAGTGCCTTGGAGGAATTTAAAAATTAGGATATTGGATGGAGTGAAGATTTTTCCCATACTTCAAAGTACTTTGGTTTATGACATGGTGTATAAATTATGACATATGTATCAATGTGGAGAATTGGGCATATGAAACCTTGACTAATCATTGTCAAGATTGTGCAAATGATTAGGAGGGGAATAGGTGATTTGATTATAACACTAAAAAAAGTGCATAAAATAGCCAATTAAATAAATATAGATATTTATTTAATTATTTGGATGAGAAGGGGGGATAAAGTATAGATAAATAGATATTTGGTATTTATCTATCAAAGTTAGATCATGGAAGAAGGGAAAAATTGATGATGCAGATTAGAAAGAAAAGTGGGTGAAATAATAAAATTATTAATTAAATAATAACATTATTTAATTAATTATAATAGAGCAAAAATTGGATAATTGATCAAATTTAAATGATTAGTTGTAGATAAAATAATATGAATTGATAATGCGTCATTTTTAGATGTCTATATATAATATTAGAGCTTAGAATTGAGTCTTAAAAGAAAAGGATTGAAGAGTCTTCTAGAACCAAATTGCTAGACAAAAGATTCCTTAATGACGTTGCAATCTGGTTATAAACATATCACTAATTGTGAGGTAGTTTACATCATATATGTAGATTTAAGATGCCTTCACATAGAGTGGATATAGGTTAATGAAGTGATTAACATTATAGGAAGAATGGAATAAATCATTGAGGTAATGAGAAATTTACAAATTTTCTTGTCCATGCTGAAAAATATAGAAGATGTCAAAACCCTAAAGATTATTAAAGTGATAAGGAAGAGGATAAAGGTAATGTAAGATTTGACTATGGAGATAGTCACCTAAGACCTAGAGGTGTAATAGGAAACATAAGATACTTAGAAGATCAGTATGACAAGAATAAATTGTATTCCTATCAAAGAATACAAGTAGAATTGATGTACAATGTATGAGATACCCTTGGTTATATAGGTCAAGGTGAGACATAGAAAAATATAAGATTATGACAAATATCTTAATCTTATGATATGCTTGACATAAAGTGATAAGTATCCTATGTGTACCTTAAGTAAACTTAAGTGATAAGATGTTAAAGGGACCTAATAGTGAAACTAGTTAGGTAATACCCCTATTTATACCAACACTCCCCTTAAGTGCAACTTAAGGAGAACAAGAATCATTAAAACATGCAAATATGGGTCTCGACTACAAGGCCTGATGAGGCACCTATGTACATGTGGAATCTCTCACAAACAGAGAAAAAAAGAAAACCTAGTGGACAATTTTTTTCCCCAAAAGAGAGAAAATAAGAAAAATGTTCTCTAGAAGATAAGGACAAAAATTCATGTGAGGAAAAAGTCACCCCCTATAAGAGAGAACAAAGAAGGTCAAGTGACCCCTCCTAAATGTACAATCTCTTACACTAATGGTAGATTCTCAACATGGAACTCTAAAGATGGTCCAAAATAACCAAACAAAATTCCTCTACTTAGGAAGAATTAAAGCTAATAATTCATGTTAGATATCATCCCACTCTTTTTAGGAATATGAGGGAAGAAGCATATAAATATCTAAAATCTGCTCAAATGTTAGAATGTTAGGAGTCTCAATCTAAATTGAAGAAGGTGACGATGTGGTACAATGTGAAAAATGTTGTAGAGCATAGACCAAGGATGATGATGAGTCCTCTAGATGTTGCTCCAAAAAGATTCCAAAGTGTGACAAAGATTGATATAAAGGATTAGGTACCACCACAAAAGATGTCAACATGAATGATGACTGAGTTGAAATTATCAACTCATGAGTATTTTTAGAATTTGCCACTGTAGAACCATATGAATGTGAAAAAGGAAAAATAGGATATGAATGTACCCTCAAAACACCTAGATAATGTGATGCAAATTCCTATAATATGTCACTGAAGAGGAGACGAATATCCTCAATACTGTCATCAACATCTTGTATGTGGGATTCAACAAACAAATAATGTATGCCATGTAAGTGAAATCATCCTAATGATCAATAAGAGATGAAGAATCCCATGATGTAGTGTCCACACAACAAGTTTGAGCATGAAAAATCATAGAATATGAAAATGATATTTAAGTGAAGAGCCCTCAACCTCTTGATGGTGACTCAAAGATGTAGGAGGAGAATCCTCTTTAGAATTCATAGAAGTTGAAGAATCAATTGATGTTTCTAGATGAGGAGAATATTTGATGGCCCTTCATGTTCAATTCTTTGCCAATAATTTAACACTTATAAGGTATCTTCATTATATGGAATATTATCACAAAAATATAGGAGAACTAACATATCCAAAGTAGGATCATCTAGAAATGGTCAATCGTCTCCACACATGTTCCCAATTTTCCCAAAAAATTGTAAGAATTTGTCAAATTTCTATTGAAATTTGCTAAATATCTATATAAATTTGGCAAATCTCTATAATTTTTTAATTTATAAATCTTCTATTAGTTTCCTCTTGAAAAATTGAAGAACTCTTCTTTTGATAAATCACTATATATATAAGGGTGAGCACAACCTATCTACAATACCACGACCCATCACACATATATGTTATATTAGGAATACTCATTTGATGCCTTTTATGATTTGAACACAACTCATGTACAAGCCCACAACAATTCACAAGTAGAATTTTTTTTTATGAATACCATTTGATGCCTTTTGTATTTCAACACAACTCATGTACAAGTTCACAACAATTCACAAGCATAAATTATATTATGAATACCATTTGATGCCTTTTGTATTTCAACACAACTCATATACATCCTTGTTATCCTTCTTAAACATATGCTATATTGTGAATACTCATTCAATTCCTTTTTTAAGATTTCAAATTTTTTCTAATAAACACCTTTAAAAAATATTTTTTTTTAGTATTTTAAACATTGTAACATTATATATACACATGTATACAATTTATATATTATGTATATAATAATTTATAATATTTTGGTATTATTAGTTTTATATTTATATAATATAATATATATTTATATTTATGTAATATAATAATGTGAATAAATAAATAATATAATCATATGTGTGTATGTATGCGATTTAGTTTCAATGTGGAATATTGAAATTAACTAAATTATGTATTTCCACAAAATTGATTTAGAGAAATTGACTAAACTAAATTGTGCACATTTGATTTATTTTTGCGACAATAATCATCCTCATTCATTCACACTCTTAACAAAAAATTAAAATTCAAGTATTAGGCAGTACAATCAAAATAGTTCTATATCCAACTTATTTATTTAAGTGTTCACATTTCAAGTGAAAATATAACTCTTACATATAAATTCAGCATAACTATGGAAATCTCTCAACATCTTTTAAACATATGTATTTAATCATCATTGATGAGGATTACAAAAATAATCAAACAAAAAATATAGAATTAGATAATATAACCAATTAAAATAAGGAATTTTGTGACAATAGTTATCCTCATTCATTCACATTCTTAACAAAATGTTAAAATTCTAAGTATTAGTTAGTACAATAAAATAACTCTACATCCAACTTATTTATTTAAGTATTCACATTTCAATTGAAAATAATAGCTCTTAAGTAAATACTCTACATTCAACATAAGTATGAAAGTCTCTCAACATCTTTTAAACATATGTATTTAATCATCATTGATGAGGATTACAAAAATCATCAAGGAAAAACATATAGAGTTAGATAGTAAATAAATTAAGATATCCATAAATAATATCTTCTTAAGTAATCAATTAGGCAATAGGATTGTGTTTGGTTGTAAATAGGATGTGATGACCCTACTACTAATTCACATTTTAAAATAAGTTTTAACCATATAAATAGAGAAAAAAAAGTCCTCTTCTTGCATATGGAAAAAGCACACTTTCATCAATATGGACTATGGAAATCTAATGTCTTTAAAATAGATCAACTCCTAATGTGTTTTGCACACATCAAGACAATACAAAAAACAAGGAATACCATATCAAGAGATCAAGGAATAAATTCATCATATGGAGGTAGAATTAACTCCAAATCACCCAAGCACAAATATGTCCAACTAGATAACTGAATAATTGACTAAGGAGTTGACACCCTCCAAATTTGATGATACATAGTTAGGGGATGGAGTTGAATGCTAGATTAAAAAATACACTTTCATCAATGGATTGTGGAAATCTAATGTCTTTAAAATAGATCAACTCCTGAATGTGTTTTGCACACATCAAGACAATAAAAAGAAAAAGAAAGGAATACCATAACAATAGATTAAGGAATAAATTCATGATATAGAGGTAGAGGTAACTCCAAATCTCCCAAGCACAAATATGTCCAACTAGATAGCTGAATAATTGACTAAGGAGTTGAAGAAGCTGTCACCCTCCAAATTTGATGATACATAGTTAGGGGATGGAGTTGAATGCTAGATTAAAAAATACGCTTTCATTAATGGATTGTGGAAATCTAATGTCTTTAAAATAGATCAACTCCTGAAAAATAGATCAACTCCTGAATGTGTTTTGCAAACGTCAAGACAATAAAAAGAAAAAGAAAGGAATACAATATCAAGAGATCAAGGAATAAATTCATCATATAGAGGTAGAGGTAACTCCAAATCTCCCAAGTACAAATATGTCCAACTAGATAGCTGAGTAATTGACTAAGGAGTTGAAGAAGTTGACCCTCCAAATTTGATGGTATACAATTAGGGGATGGAGTTAAATGTTGGATTATAGAAATGAAAAGGAACTTCAAAATTCATAACTATTTGAATTTAATTAAGATATTATAAGAACTTATCATTGCAAGTAAAGTAACATCATGATGAAAAAATCAAAAGAAAGAATTAAGATTGTCAAAAATAATATCTCTTGATATTTTTTTTTGTCACTATTCTATAAGAGGTGGCTACCATAATTGTTTTATAATAAAAATTTAATAGAATTTCGAAGTGTCCCTAACAATACAAGAATAAATTTACTAATTTATTAAGATATTTATGTAGAGGAAGCCTTTGTTATCGTTACAACAACCTATTAACTTTTGAACGAAATAATATCCGGCTGGATATTTCGAACGAAGCATCCAATAACCAGTCAAAGATGTTGTCATAACTCTTCCAGAGAAAATAAAAATTCTCACAGCTCAATCATTGGATCCATCGATCATCCTCATCCACATGCAACCCAGATCTACGTAAGACTCCGCGTATTACAAATCAGATTTGGGAGTGAGTCAAACAAAAACCCACCTTCCAGATATGCACGTAATCTAAATAGTAAATACCCATTGAATCGTATAAACTGAAAGAGACGGTTCCTGGTATGATGTTACCAGCGACTTCCTCTCTGTGAGTTGGTCAAATGGTGAAGGGAAGGGGGGCAGTTAAGACTGAAAACTGAGATGAATAGTAAATGGAATTTGTCTCATTCAGCCCACATGTGAGCAATCCAAGGAATTCAAAGTTTTATCCTTTCCATGTGGTCGCTCCAATATCTAGTTGCCATAAAGTATTATAAATCTGCTGTTTTCCATTATATAACAGAAAGATCAGAGAGATGAAATGGTGTTGGGTGAGCGATGTGTGACGGAAGCAAAAGCTTAAACACGTGTTTAGTGTTGGAGAAAACGTGTGAAGGGATGAGTGAATATAGGAGGGGGGCTTCCATGGAAGGTGCTGGCAAAAGCATCTTGACTTTACTTTACAGAACACTTTTGTGCATATCCATACGTCAAGACAAGCATATCACAGATTTGATTGCAGTTCAATGTGTAACTGCTAATTCATTGCTTTATTTGACAGTTTCCAAAGAGGATGATCTCATCGCCGCCCCAGGAATGCAATCGTACACCATACGCAACAGTCTCTCTCTATATCAAATATTGGATCTGGTCATAGGAATATTGGATCTAGATTAGTTCCGGTCATAGGATTGGATCTAGATTGGATCCGGTCATACGATTAGATTGTGTGATAGTTTTTTCATGAATCATATTTAGTGATCTATTATCAGGATGATAAAGTGTTATCACAGACAAAAAAAATCAAAAAGTGTGATTTGAAACTTTGATGTAAAAAACCATCAAACAATCTAATTCAAGAGTAGTTATGACTGATTTCATGGATCATGGAAATACGATGTCATTAATCATTCAACATATTATCTATTTTTCTATATTAAAGTGTTATCAGAGACAAAAAGATATACCCGAAAGTGTGATTTGGATCGTTGATGTAAAAAACTATCAAACAATCTAATTCAAGAGTAGTTATGACCGATTTCATGGATTGTGGAAATATGACGTTTTTAATCATTGAACTTATTATCTATTTTTTCTATATTAATTTGTTGATATTGTGATGTAATAAAATGCTGTAACTAAACCTAGTATACATTATCTCTTACATTGAGGATTTATGTTTTTTTTTTTGGTAGATGTTTTTGTCCTAGAGCTATGAACTAGCGAGGTCACAAACAAGGGACCTCATCCCCAATGGAAACACTCAACAATAACACCCCAATGGGGACCTCATCCCCAATGGAAACACTCAACAATAACACTCCAATGGAGTTTGAACCCTGGTGGTAACAACAACAATACCACCTTTAAATCATCACACTATGCAAATATTGACACATTGGGGATTTATATTTAATTTAATAGTAAGTAATGAATAAATAATTAGATTAAAAATAAAGACCTTAGATGTTTGAGGGAGATAAAAGTGTTTAGTTGTTTTTGACAATGTATTAATTTGAGTTTTAATTTTAATTTATTGATGTGTTTTGACAATTATCTTAGAATTAAAAAAAATTATAGATCAAATATCAAAGTTGTGTGGAATAATTATGTTGGGAACTGCGATTCTCTAAACAAGGTCATACCAAGTGAATTAGTTTGATGTTGATATGACTCTCAAGATTTGGTGTGCCTTCATCTTCTAACCTATTATTGAAAAAAAATTATGTTGAAAAGCACAACGGGGCTTTCTTTCAACAGAATAAAAGAATAACTACACTTGTCTTGGCTATAAGTCAAGCCTCTAGATGCTTGAAGAAGAACACAACCATCCCACACAAGCAATACAAATGATGTGTCTAATTAACTAATAGAAACACAATATTTTGCATACCTCTATATCAAGCCTTATATTCATTTGTGAGAATGTAATTGATGTTGGTGTGAATGAGGTACATTACATAACCAGTTCCCATCTAGGTCATATCCACACTTGGTTAATTTTACTTCATACACTTTTAGGTAATTTAATTTTTGTATCTATATGATTGTGACATCTGTCATAATCCTATGTTGTCATATCTTTCATCTTTCCCATATAAGCAAGGATCCTCTTGTACATTATGTATCCCTATGGTATCAATTGTATCTTATTGCACTGTATAATCTAACATTCATTTCTTTCTACTCTCTTATGAAAGGTTATTTATGGTTTTATAGGAAATCTTGGTTACTTAAGTATGTTGTGTGACTCTTATATGGTATCAAAAATTTAAGGGTAAGTGTAGAAAGGAAGGGACCAAAAAGTAACCACACCACGTTTTGGCCCCATAGAAGACATATACCATGTTTGTGCTATGATCAAAATAAAAATAAAACAACAAGAGGCCGAGATCATTTCAACTCAACCTCACCTGAAAAACAACAAACTGCAACCTTGCAAGAGTGTGCTTGTGTTTTGAATTTTCCCAATCTTTGTTGAATCATTGCCAATTCACCACCAAAATGTCGCCACGACACTCCTAAGGTTGATGAGGTAAGATTTTTTAGTTTTTTATTATAAAATTTTTATTAATTAGAAAGATAGAAATGGTTTTGAATCAATTTATTTAATTTTCAAGAATTGAAAATCCCCCATTAGTTGATGAAAACCTCATTCGCCAATTCACAAAAATCCTAGTGAAGAACAACCCTAACAAACCCCTCCAACAATGCCTCAACATCCTCTTGAGATGTGTGCAGGAGGGGATTCACTACTCCCAAGTCCCAAGACAAACATGGTCTAAAGGGAGAAAATTACCCAAGTTGATCACCTCAATGAAAAAGCTTAAAAGAAGGCACGACAAGTAAAGAGAAACCTAATCTATGTTTTTGGGTTTTCAGGGTGGAGGACTTCAAGAATCAGATGAACAAACCACAAAGGTCTTAGGTGATAGACTAACCACCTCTTGGTTAGAGGACGTTAGTGTAGGAGACAAACGACAACGTGGTGCACTCGTCTTAGGGATGCACTGGTGTCTCATACAGACATAGAGTAGAGTCTTCAATCCAAAGCACTTAGGGTTTGCTAACAACCCGAATATTGGAATCCGATAGTTTAACAAAAGATAAAAAATGATAAATATGCATAAGAAGATAACTAGTACAATAAGAAGAATACTATAAATGAAGGATAAATTAACTATAAATAAAATGACAAGTAGAGGGAGAAAGAAATGCAACTTATGATAGATCCAACCTACCGCAAACTCCACACAAAAAAAAACCTACACACATAAAAATGAGAAAATGTTGGGGCTATGTTTTGGAGTTTGCCTCGATCAAACTCTTGCTTTGGTGTTTCCACCTCCATGGACAACCATATAGAACACAATGTCGAAAAGATGATAAGGGAAGAAGTAGATAAGATGTATAAAAAGCAAAGACAACAATATGCTAACTATAATATTGATAATGCAATAAGATAACAAAGTGTTACCCTCCCTTCTACAAGATCGAAGAAGGTGAGAGGAAGGATGAAAGATTTGAGAGCACAAGACAAACGTGCCAGAATGATGTAGAACTTGAAACCCACAAGAAAATGGTGTAGAGAGAATGGAAGCAAGAAAGGAGTGGAAGAATTGATAGAGTGAAGTTAGAATTTGCAAGAATGAATGTTAGAATGAGAAGTCTCTTGAATTAAATGAAAAACTATGTTCAAAATGGATGTTTGGAGGTAAGAGAACTATTTTCGGGTGAGTCTACAGTCATAGGGAGTGTTACACTTCGTGGGTGACAAGAAGTGTAACGTCCCAACATCTCTTGATCTGGGAATTTGTGAGGGATGTTCGTGTGATGTGCACATGTTTGTGTAGCATGAAAGCATCCTAGTCAAAATTCCCCCCATCGACGAAAAATGAGAAAGTACGAAAGGGACAAAAGGCTTATGACGACAAGATTTAGCATTATAAATTTTAATAAGGCTAAAGTAAGGGTATGTTATAGGAAATTACACTAGGGTGCAATTTTACGTCATAAAATTTTGCCCCCATTTTAGCAAGCATATGTGTTAAATCATGTGTGCAAGCTAAAGTAGAAAGATATTGAAGAGAATATACTGAAAATGAAGAGGAAGCATTCCTTCGATCCAACATACCTAACTTGATAGGGGAGCTCCACTAGAATTCAAAGATGACATGGGTCTTTGGGGTATGTGTAGGATCATGATGGGCCAAAATGTGGCGATATGGTGGGTATGTGTAGGGTATGTGGTTGGCGACTTTTTTTTTACCCAAAATTAATGAAACAAAAAGGGTTTTTAAAGGAGATTCTCATTTTTCCAACAATATAAATTATGCTTTATTTTGAATTTAATAAATAATTATTATTCATTTTCTATTTGAATTACGACTAAAGTCCTAATTGATAGGCTAATTGAAAATAATCTATAGCTTTCAAACAGTATCACATTTTTTGAATCCAAAACATGCGTCACATTCTATGCTTTACATACTATAGGATTATAAAAAAAAAAGTTGAATTTCATGAAGTTTTGACCAAGTTAAGGTGGTTAGACATACGGGTTTTTTATATTTTTTAAATGTAATAAAAATTCATATTTAATTATTTACTTGGAAAAAAATTACAAAACAATATGCATCACATCGGGACATGAGTCCTCTACTTATATCTAAAATCTTATTAATATTTTTTTTTATCATTTTATTGTGGTTAGGGTGGTCAAACATACACTTGCTTCTTATTTTTTCCCTGAAATTTAAGTGCCACTACATTGAAATTTAATTTTTTCACCAAATAGTTTTCAAAAATAAATAAATAAACCTAGTAGTTTAGAAACTACATTCAATTTTCTACAAATTTAATTCTTACATATTTTTGAAATAATTTAGATAACTTATTGAAATTTTTATGTCAAGTTGCCTAACTCTGATTTTTTTATATTTTTTGCCACTTAAGGGCCTACTTTTTCCATGATGATCCTGCACATGCCCTTCAATCCTGCAAATCTAGCTGCAATCTCACCACAAACATGTTAGCTACATAAAAACATGTTAGGTGAAAAAGTGAAAAATAATAAACACCATCAAATTTCCATAGACATAATAAGACATAATCTGATCAGATAAAGATGGCATTGATAGGTATGGCTAGCATGGTTAGAGTCCATATGACAAGCATGTAGGCTTGTGGCTAGTGCAAAGTACGTTGCAGGACAATCACAAAAAAGATGAGACAAGTCTAATCAGGTTTCTCCCAAGCTAGATGCCAAAAGATAAGACATTAAGACATCAAGACACAAGACATCAAATATCAGACATAAGACATCAGGGAATCCTTTTGAAAGAATACACCTTTTTGAAAATTAAGTAGATATGAGAGCCCCCCCCCCCTTAGAATGATGTGTGTTATGTAGAGGAACACCTGTCATTCTAAGGAGAGAAAGACAAGAGATGTCGTGACATGAGATACATGGCGAGATGTAACCATGGAATGTCATCACACACATGAGGGACAACACATAGAAACCACAACATCGTGAGGAAAAAAAAAAGACGAAGAAATCAAGAGCACAAAGGGATTTGATAATTTAGGGTAAGAACTGCTCATAGATATACATAGATATACATAGATAAATATAGTATAATATACGTATAAACTATTATCAACCCCCAAATGTATTAGAAACAGAAGAAGAGAACATGAAGATAAATGAAAAATAAAAAAAATGGGTCAACATGGAAGAGGCCTAAATACCTCAACACTTTGCATCGTCCCTAATGTGAAAATTCAAGATTATGACATATAGCAGAATGATGAAACAAATAGAAGAAGGTTACGATAGAGTTTATCTCCTGTATCCAAGAACCTAGAGGGTCCTCCAGGAAAGATCACAAAACACATACAAAAAAGCATGGGGGGGACACAAATAAGCACACAAAACTAATCTAAAGATGTAGAAGAGGTGCGACCATAATCCAATTCCACTAGAAGGTCATCCTACCCCCAATATAGATCATTGTAAGGGGAGGGGGGATGAGCCTTGGGGGAGGGATAAAAAGGGTTGTACCAACTGACTTGCCTGTGACAAGGGCCAAGGAAGAAGGCCCATCAAGGTCCTATTCATAGAGCTCTTATGAGATTAAGGTCACCAGTCTTTCAAAGATCAAGGACAGAGTCAAGATATCCTCTAACGAGTTGAACATGCACTTTCAAGAGTGCCATGTGTCAACTAAGCAGGAGGAGGACAAGACGCCTGAGAGTCACTATCGACCTCTAGAAAAGGGGCAGTGATAAACTTTGGGGATGTGGGGGCTGCCACCATCACAAGGATGATGCAAGCCAAAGTAGAACAAGGCTCAAGAGAGGATAAAAACTTCTTACGACATTTGCATGAAGCGAGGTCATCCTCAAAATTGTGCTTCATTGGAGGATAAAAATTCCCCATCGATGAAGTTGAAAAAGAAGGAGATGGAGCTACAAATCACACCACCTTTGTGTGAGGCATGCCCAGAGCTATGAGAAATGAGGAATATTTGGAAGAGAGGTAAGAAGGGGAGGCTCCACTGAAGGAACTATGAACACCTACACCCTTTTGGGCTAAGTTTCATTGGGATCCACCGATGAAGCCGGAAGAAGAACTAAGGCGATGGAAATTGAGGTAGAAGAAAATATAGGAGCAGAAGGAACAAAAATAGGAAAAGACATAGAAACAACATGATCCTCTCCGTTCTTCTACAAATTAGTGTGCTCCTTAGCTAGAGCCTTTCGTCAATGCTTACACTCGCGTGTAAGCTAGTTACATCGATTATGGGCACTAGAAGACATGGCTTGAGAAGAGGCCAGGGGATCTTGCTCTGCAACAGTAAACTCCACAACCATCATTGGTGGAAGGATGTGATACTTAGGAGGAGTAGGAGGAGGAGACACTAAAGCAAAAACAAAAAAAAGCGTCTCAACGATGAGCCTCTTTCCTTTCCCTACTCTAAGAGTAGATGGAGGAATAGACAAAGGCTGAAACGTAGGAAGAACCCTATAAGAACGCTTCCCCTTTCCATACAAGGTGGGTTGGGGTATTGTGGGTAAAACAAGAAGCTAAAAATCATGGAGCTTCAATTTTTGTAGAATGGGCACCTTTCTTTTTCTTATGCTAGGGACAATAACAAGAACAGAGAATGCCACCAATGGCTAGGAAGAGGTAGCAGAAGGTGTAGAAGAAGAGGAAATAAAGGAACTAGAGGAGGAAGGGTCAAGGGTAAGAGCAAGCTTGTCCTTCCCCTTTGGAGGGGTAGAAGATGAAGCATGTTGTTGTGCATGAAGGTAGGCCTTCAGAGAAACAACATAAGGAAATGAGGGAAAAGAACCCTTTGGTGTTGAGCCCCCAATCTTGTATCTACAGTAATCTCTATACAAAAGATCTCCCCTAGGAGGGAGAGGTTTGACTAGGGTGAGCCAAAAATGGTCAAGGGAGAAGCCACCATGTGCTACTAGTGGCTTGCATCCAATGTCCTGGATAACATGCATGGTACCCTCATGGGGAAAATTCATACATTTTTGGATCATAGAAGTGACTAAATTCATGGAGGCTAGCCATCGAATTCCTAGCCTCACTTTGAATAAGTTAGACTCTAGGATCACAACAAATGGGACTTCCATAGTCTTAGGTCCTACCAAGACCGACAAAGAAATTGTGCCCATAGGCACAATAGAAAACCCATTGTATGTGTGAAGTGTTAGGGTTAGAATGCAAATATCTAAAAGTTAAATGCAGATTTGAACAATAAACCGAGAAATAAAACACACACATAAAATTATAACACAAAGAATTTAACGTGGTTCACCCAATATGGGCTACATCCACAAAACCACAACCATCAAATTATTTTATTATCCAGTGCAAAAATTATTAAAATCTTGCGAATAATCACCTTTTTCACATCATACTGCAACTCCCATCCCAACCCCTTATAACAAGCTTTTTAGAAGCTTCCAGATTGGGGTTATACAAAGTTGGGTTTTTCCCTTTTTCGGTGAATAGCATGATCGGTCACCACATAACAACATGAAGGGTAGCTTGTGAGTCATCATATTTCTCCTTATGTAAATTGATAAATAAGTTCTCCTTTGTAGCAATGTTCTCTCAGCTTAAGGGATCAACGATAACGCCCATTATGACATTATGATTGATACGAGTGGGAATGTAATGTGGAGAAAGCTCCTTGTTCAAGGGAAGATCATGTGAAGTGAATGAGATGTCAGGGTTAGTATTCACACACTCTGTAGGAGGAATATGAGTGAATGCAACTACATTCACATATTCATATGGGGTAAGATCAAAAGACGATGAATAAGGAATGACTATATTAGTCGAGTGTGATAGGAAAGAATCTATATATATTTGCAGCTAGTCGTTTGGATTTTCTATAGAGTTGTTAGAGTTTTTTTTTCTACCATCGAGGTAGATAGTCTCGTCATCAATGTGGTCATGAATCACATGATGTAGGTAGACACATCTTTTGGTGTCATGTCCAACAACTTGATGGTATTGACAATTTTTTTGGGATTTGTACCATTGAGGATACATATCAAATAGTGGTCAAATCTCTTGGAAAGTTATTCCTTTATCTTTCAACAACTTTTGCAAGACAATATTATATGATACAAACAATTTAGTAAAGTTCTATTATGTCTGGTAGTGTTTTTGTCTGATAGAACAAATACCATGTTTTCCATGCCCTTGTTCTTGCCAGAGACTAACATGATTGATTGACCATCCTGGCAGGAGTGGAAGGATGAATCCTTGTATTGGACAATTGCTTGATGGTACTCTTTCAAGATAGAACACATATGCACAAAAGAAGATTATTTCATTAAAATAAACTTTTCTTGCAATGAAGGTAACAATTTCCTGATAAGAACTTTTAAAAAATTAGAATTAGGAAAAGGATAAGAAATTTGAGAAAATATGGCCGAATATCGAGCTATAAAATCAGTTAAGTTCTTGTGAGTCCCCTGCTTGCATCAGACAAGATAACTGAAAGTGATCTTTGACTTGATGTTGGCCTAAATTTTGTAGAGAAATTGATTAATTAACTGATCAAAAGAGAAAATAGAATTGTCAAGCAAGGTATAATACCATTCCAAGGTAGTGTCCTTGAGAGAATGTGGGAATAGCTTGGCCAAGAGTGCATCATTGTAAAATAAATTTGTACACAACATGTTGAATGATGAGACATGCATCCACAGATCCCCACGACCATTGTACTTTTTTAAATTTTGGGATCTCCACACCCTAAGGGATAGGAGTGTTTATAATGGAAATAGAAAGAAGACTACGATGGGAAAAAGGTTGAAACATAGACTGGGAGGAGGAGCCAATCAAATTCACTAAATAATTATGCATGCATCCCATGTTTTATAAAAGAGCATTGAGGATCAGATTAGTAGATGAGGTATGACCAACTGAACTACTAGCATGACCACCAATACTCACACTAGTAGAACCCTTAGCACCGATACCACCTAAGGCTCCAACACTGACACCAAAAGAGTCACCAACACTAGCGCCGATAGAGGTACTAAAGTCAATACCAAAAGTAGGGATTCCCTGAGCTTTAGATGTGGAATAACTAAAGCCCAAAGGTACCTTATTTACTTTAATTGTACAATCCTTCTCAAGCACATTGCTGGTGTTTGTAAAGGGACTCGTGTCAGTCATGCACATCGAAACCTCAGGAATCAGGATTTAGAACTATTTTTCAACGATCCCTAAACCCACATCTTGAGTAGAACTCGAGGTAAAGGTGTAGGGGGGGACACATGTCTCTACAATATCAACAATGCCATGAAGAAGCTCTAAAACTCTTTGATATTTAGTTAACAAATCTCTGAAACTCTCAACTATAGGAGCTTCCTAGGCAAAAACATTGTCTCCTACCAAGATTCTCGCAAGCTTTGTGAGTCTCAACTCTAAGGATTAAACCTACTCCATAGGGACCTTGAGAGTAGCTTGTGACTCATGATCAATTGCCATATACCAACATGAAGGGAAGCTTATGACTCATGAAGGGTAGCTTGAGAGTGTATAGTATAGCATGATCAATAGCCACATACGAACATGAAGGGTAGCTTGTGACTCATCATATTTCTCCTTATGTAAATTGATAAATAAGTTCTCCTTTGTAGCGATGTTCACTCAGCTTAAGGGATCAACGATAACGATCGTTATGACATTATGATTGATACAAGTGGGAATATAAAGTGGAGAAAGCTCCTTGTTGAAGGGAAGATCATGTGAAGTGAATGAGATTTCAGGGTTAGTATTCATACACTCTGTAGGAGGAATATGAGTGAATGAGACTACATTCACATATTCATATGGGTTAAGATCAAAAGATGACAAAGAAGGAATGATCAAATTAGTTGAGTGCGATAGGAAAGAATCTATATAGATTTGTAGTTGGTTGTTTGGATTTTCTATAAAAATTTTGGAGTTTTGTTTTCTACCATCGAGGTAGATATTCTCATCATCGATGTGGTCATGAATCACATGACATAGGTAGACACATCTTTTGGTGTCATTCAAACAAATTGATGGTATTGGAAAAACTTTTGGGATTTGTACCATTGAGGATATAGATCAAACAATGGTCAAATCTCTTAGAAAGTTATTACTTTATCTTTCAACAAATTTTTCAGGACAATATTATATGATACAAATAATTTAGTAAAGTTCTATTATGTCCGGTAGTGTTTTTTTCTGATGGAACAAAGACCATGTTTTCCATGGCCTTGTTCTTGCCAAAGACTAACATGACTGATCGACCATCTTAGTAGGAGAGGGAGGAGGAATCCTTGTATTGGACAACTGCTTGAAGTTACTCTTGCAAGATAGCACATAGATGCACAAAAGAAGTTTATATTTTATTAAAATAAACCTTCCTTGCAAAAAGGCAACAATTTCCTGAAAATAAATTTTAAAACATTAGAATTAGGAAAAGGATAAGAAATTTGAGAAAATATGGCCTAATATCGATCTATAAAATTAGTTAACATATCTTGAGTCCCTTTCTTGCATCAAACAAGATCACTAAAAGTGATCTTCGGCCTGATTTTGTCCTAAAATTTTTAGAGAAATTGATTAACTACCTAATCAAAAGAGAAAATAGAATTGTTAGGCAAGGCATAATACCATTCCAAGGTAGTGTCCTTGAGAGAATGTGGGAACAACTTGGCAAAGAGTGCATCATTATAAAATAAATTTGTACACAACATGTTGAAAAATGATATATGTTGGTGCAGGGACACCTCGAATCTTGAAATTTATGACAAGCTTCATTATATTGTAATGTTTTAGTCAGTTAGAACTTCATGGGACCATGTTAAGAAATGGTTAAGTGTTTAAAATTGAAAATGATATATGCATGAAAAGGATTAAATGACAGTTGTAATCGAATACGGGGATAGTGAACAGTTTGTTTAACTACCCTAGAATCTCTATAAAGAGATAACATGTAACCAAATAGGGGAGAAAAAAGAGAGAGAGAGGGAATAGAGAGTGCAAATACGGGAAAATAGAGAGGAGAGTAAACAAAAGGGAACAGAAATCGGGCTCTCTATCTTTTCCTGGTTCATTGCTTTGCAAGTTGTGGATGCAGTTTAGTTTTGAGAAATTCATTATTTGTGGTCTGTGTTAAAATAGCCAAATGTTGTTTATGGGTCGGGTTCTTTATGACAGTCCCGAAAACCTTACATTCTTTCCTGGAGCAACCCGCAAACCACATCATAGGTGAGATCGACCATTGTGTTGAGCAGTGTGTGTGGCTCGGCTTTGAACAGCAGTACGGTGGCAAGGTGTAAGGAATTGGAGAATGGCGACTGTGGAGAAAGAAAGTTCATATATGCAGAATGAAGGAAGTTGTCTTGATCTGTAGCGATCAGTATGATGGTAAACTACCATCCCGTGCCGTGGAAGACTCGTAGGGTATGAAGGACTAGATGAAATGGAACGACTATGGAGGAAGAAAGCTATGATATGCAGATTTCGAAGATGATAGTAGTTGTCTGTATTTAGGGAGAAGATGACAGAATATGGCGATGCTGCAGGATATGCATAATAGATTTGAGGATTGTGAGAATTTTTCGATGCTTTAGTATATGCATAATCTTGTGTGTTTCCCCCGCAATTTACAGTATCTTGCATTTTGTAGGATGATGTTTGAGAACATGTCTTGATCAGGAGTGATCAAGAGCGACCAGTAGATTAACGAATGAGAAGGGTGAATGAGCTTAGAAACTCATTTTGCTTATGTTATTTGTTGTTTTTGTTTTAGTCCGCATCACATGCATCCACAAATCCCCACGACCATTGTAATTTTTAAATTTTGGAATCTCCACACCCTAAGGGATATGCGTGTTTATAATGGAAATAGAAAGAGGACTACAATGGGAAAAAGGTTGAAACATAGACTGGGAGTAGGAGATAATAAAATTCGCTAACTAATTATGCATGCGTCCCATGTTCTATAAAAGAGCATTGAGGATCAAATCAATAGATGAGGTATGACCAATTGAACTACCAACATGACCACCAACACTCACACTAGTAGAGCCCTTAGCACCGATGCCACCTAGGGCTCCAACACTAACACCAAAAGAGTCACCAACACCAACGCCGATAGAGGTACCAACGTCAATACCAGAAGTAGGGATGCTTTGAGCTTTAGATGTGGAATAAATAAAGCCCAAAGGTGCCTTATTTACTTTAATTGTAGAATCGCGCTCAAGAAAAGTGTTTGTTTTTGTAAAGGGATGCACTAGTCATGCACACTAACACCCCAGGAATTAGGATTTTTGACTATTTTTCAATGATCCCTAAACCCACATCTTGAGTAGAACACAAGGTAGAGGTGTAGGAGGGAACATGAGTCTCTACAATATAAGCAATGCCACAAAGAAGCTCTAGACCTCTTTGATATTTAGTTAACAAATATCTCAAACTTTCAACTACAGGAGCTACCTGGGAAAAAACATCATCTCCTACCAAGATTCTCACAAGCTCTGTTAGTCTCAACTCTAAGGAGTAAACCTCTTGAGAGTAGCTTCACTTCCAAAGAGGAGGAAAATATTGAAGGTGAGGCAGGAGGGGTAGGAACATGAGTTCTAGTTTCAAGGACAACAAGAGTATATCTGGTAGAGTCCCACATTGAACTCCTCAAAGGTTGAATCAGTATGGGGAGGACTAAACCTCCTAATCCCATGTCTAAATTTTGATAATTCCTAATAATGTGGTCAACGCTAGTTGATGGGGTCATGAAGCTCATAAAGAGCGTCACAACATGTTATCAGTCATGCATCCTAACACATGAGAATTTTTTATTGAAATAAGAATGACGAGAGAAGGAAAGTTCACATCAAGTTCACCAAAATTTGGAGGGGACTCACTACTCCAAATTCCCAAGAAAAATAGAGTCTAAAGGGAGAAAATTTCCCTGGGTCACCTCAATGAAAAAGGCTAAAAGAAGGGACAACAAATAAAGAGAACGCTAATCTATGTTTTTGGGTTTTCAAGGTGGACTTTATAAATCAAATGAACAAACCATGGAGGTCTTGGGTGATAGACTAACTGCCTCTCTACTAGATGATGACATCATAGGAGACAAATGACAAAGCGACACATTATCATCTCAAGGACACATTGGTGTCATGTATGAACAAAGAGTAGAGTCTATAGTATGAAAAACTCAAGGTTTACTATAAAGCTGAATGCTGGAATCCGTTAGTTTAACAAAAGATAACATAATGCTAAATATGTGTAAAAAGATAGCTAGTATAACAAGAAGAATACTATAAACAAAAGATAAATTAACTATAAATAAAATGACAAGTAGAGGGAGAAAGAAATGTAACTTATGGTAGGTCCAACCTCCCATAAGCTCCACACAAACAAAAACATACACACACAAAAATGATAAAATGTTGGGGTTGTATTTTGGATTTTGCCTCAATCAAACCCCCGCTTTAGTGTTTCTACCTCCACATACATCTAGATAGACCATAATGTAGAAAAGATGATAATGAAATAAGTAGACAAGATGTATAGAAATAAAAGACAACAATATTTTAACTATAATATTGATAATGTAATAAGATAACAAAGTGTTACCCTCCCTTCTACAAGCTTGAAGAAGTTGAGAGGAAGGATGAGAGCTTCGAGAGCTCAAGACAGATCTGCTAGAATGATGTAGAACTTGAAACCTCCAAGAAAACGGTGTAGAGAGAATGGAAGTAAGGATGGAGTGGAAGAATTTATAGAGTGAAGTGAGAAGTTACAAGAATGAATGTTAGAATGAGAAGTCTCTTGAATGGAATGAAAAAATATGTTCAAAATGGATGTTTAGAGGAAAGAGAACAATTTTCGAGCGGGTTTGCAGTCACAAGAAGCATTACACTTCACGGGTGACAATAAGTTTAACGTCCCAACATCTCCTGACCCAAGAATCTATCAAGGACGTTCATGTAGTGCACAAATATATGCACAACACATAAGCATTCTATTAAAAAAGCCCTCCACCGACTAAAAATGACATATCACAGAAGGGGAAAAAGGGTTATAATGATGGGATTTAGCATTATCAATTTTATAAGGCTAAAGTAAGGGTATTTTATGGGAAATTGCACTAGGGTGCAATTTTGTGCCATAATAGGATGCAAGAAAACCTACTAGGGAAAATAGAAAACAACAAGAAAGAACTTGAAACAATAATTCAAAAGTTGATATATCTAAGTGGAAGTAACTCCCATCACTCTACCCTTGCCACTTCACTAGATTCTACTATCTCTCACATAGATTATGTGAGTGACTAAATTCACACCTAGTCAAACAAGAAGGAAGAAGCATGATATTTTTATGCCAATAAATTATCCTATCAACATATAAAATAAAAAAATATTTAAACCCAACCTATGTACATTGCTGACTAAACCACAAACTAATTCAAACCTACACAACACTTGCATGAGGTTCTCTATCCATTGGTGCTACCACCAAGGGATAAAAAATTATTTTGGCAATAGACGGTGGATGGTTTTTGACCATCTTCCATGCAACAAAAATGAGGTCTTGTATTACTTTTTGAGGAAAATCTATTGCAAGTTGGTCCTCAACAATATTACTAACTACTTTGACATGCTAAAATTCCAAGGTAGAGGTGGGGGCACAATGTGCCCCAAACTAGACACAAAGACCCCTTACTAGGCCAGGTTTTAAGAATGTCTCGATCCCTTCCATTGTGAAGGAGAGTGTTGAGGTGGAGATCCTACAGTTTGTTATCTCATTCACTCAAACCCTTTTACAACACACTAGGCCTCTATCACAAGGTGATGAGGGTGATTTTTCTAGGTATTGACATTCACCTCACATATGTCAAAACTATGGGTCTCTTTGTGAGTATGGGTTTGAGGATGAACGAGTTGCACATAGCCAACAACAAGGCACATCTATATTGAAACATATATTCTTCATAGATGATCTATTGGGTGAGACATTTGGCATTGATAGACAAGTAAATTTGAACAAGGTCAAATTCAATTTACCATATATTTCATTTTGAAATGTGAGTTGGTGATAATGGTCTATTGTGCAATGTACAAAAGTATAACTTTGATTAGGGGAAGGGTTGGGTTGGTGTTTTGTTTCCAAAATACTACTTGAGGCATAAGAGAGTGTTTATGGATGTTTACAACACCATTAAGAAAGCTCTATAGATGAAATATGCATGAAACCTCTATAGGGTTCTGGATATACACTCTGAAGAAATTGGTAACTAGCTGATAAATAAAATAAAGGACAAGTATTTCACCATTTTTTTTGATGAATAGGAAGATATCTATATTAATATAAAAAGATAAGATACATATTCACAAAAAAAAGATGGGTGGTAAGAAGAAACACCCCGAGAGTCACATGGGCCATGCCCATAAAATAAAAAAACAAAATTACATGGACGTAGCCTAGAAGTTCATAATAAAGCGGCCAAAGCAGTGCCAACAGATCCAAGAGGATCTTTTTCATCAGTCTTCTTTCCCCATACATCAACGGGGTTGGGAGTGACGTCAAGAGGAGGACCCCAACCATCATCATTTTCTTTTTCTTTTTCTTTATCTTCCTCACGTTGAGGTGAGATTGCAAGCGCCAAACATGGAAAAGTTTTATCATAGCTCAACCAGCTAGAGCCGCTACTAGGCCAGCCAAATCTGCCACCAAGAGTGGTATCAGAGGGCCACCCAGAGCCACCATTGCTACTCCCCGCAACACCTCCAGAGGGCCACCCCTGGTTGGACCAAGGGGGATGAATGCGAGAGCACTGAGGAGGGTGGGAGCCATGCTAGGAAGGAGGTTGAGAGAGGGGGTGAGCAGAGCCACTCGTTTGTTGGTCCCGAGAGGGCGATTGACTGTGAGAAGAAGAGAGTGAGCCAGGCACCCGAATAATAGTAGACAAGGCATTTCCCCAGTGGTCTAGGAGCACCTAGAGGTGAGAAACCTCAAGCACAAATTTGTTTGCTTGAACATGAATCTACAGAAGCATATTAGAGAAAATAATGGCTTTAGAATACAAAGAAAGATTTTTATCCATTTGAGTGTGAGTGAAAATGTAGGCGTTTCTATCTTTCCAAATATTGAAGAGGATTTCCACCCTGAAAGTCTGTCAAAGCTAGGTATACTTGGTCAGAAGTCTGGGTGAGTCACCTAGCAAAATCATATGCCAAGAGAAGGGCTCTGACCTGAAAGGTTGAAAGAAATCATGGATCCAAATCTAAAACTACTGAGCTCTGGTAAAAAAATAGAAGAGATGCTTAAAAGACTTAGCTTGCCAACAAAAAGGGCACCGAGGGTCCTGAACCCCTAAATGCATAAGTCGAGCCCCCACAAGAAAGCCTTGGAAAATAATACACCAAGCAAAGTGGGCGTGTTTCGTCTCAACACTTACAGACCAATTGGTAGAGAATATTTTATGTCAGACATTAGCGGAGGATGGAAGAAGCCATCTTTGGTTAAGACTGTCAATCATAGAAAAATGTGGTGAAAGCCACATATAGCCAAGCCTTGGCTTGTAGTTTCTAAAAGGGGTGTCTGGGTACCACTTCCAGTCCTTCCACTAGGGATTAGACCCACGAATCCCCACCTTATGCAAATATTCTATAGGAATAACATTCACGAGACCATCAAAAGTATCACGGTCTTGGTTTTGAAGTCTGTGAAGCGCTCGAAAGTCCTCCCAAGGCTTAATGCGCATTGTGGGTATGTGAAACAATTGCTGCAAGGTTTGAATACCTTTCTTATGGAATCTTATCACCTTAAACCAGGGAAACTTGGTCAAAGGCTAGCCATTATTGGCAAAGAGAGGTGACCACCATACATTCTGTTGATTGAGAGAGAGCCCATCATGAAAGCTAGAGCTGACCCAGTGGAGCCAAGGCTTAACAACCTCTGAAGCTTTCCATATGATCTTGGCCATAAAAGTGTTCATGATTTGAACTGGTTCCTTATGATCAAAAGGGTTTGAAAACCAATCCCCATCCAGGCAAGTCTTTTGGTCGGAAATCCCGACTGAATACAATGTCTGAGGAGAATTTTCCAGACTTCATCTCCAGATAGGTCTCTAATAACCTATTTAACACATAAGATAGTCCCTTGTGTTTGGGTGGAAAGTTGACCAAGCCCTCTAAATTTTATGGGAAGGCAATAGAATTCCCAGGCCACCCAGTGAAACCGTCTATGGGACTCCGCAGAAGCCCCCCAAAAGTCTCGAAGTAGCTTCTCAAGTCTGGCATAAGAAGCTTTCGATGGAGTCGGACAAGAGGAATAATACACATGAGTAGTTGCTAGAACCTTCAAACAAACTTGAAATTTTCCAGCCAAAGATAAAGGCTTGGTTATCCAGTAGGCCAACTTTTTCTCAATCTTGGAAAGAACAACTTGCCATAACTCAGCTAGAGAAGCCTTAAAGGCGAAGGGAATGCTCAGAAATAAAAAAATTTCCCTTGGCCCAATCCACTTCCACCCATAATGTCGTAACAAGTGGGGAGTGGGCAAGAAATATTGCCTGTAAGAAAGAGTCTTGTTCCATTGAATGATGGAACCAAAGGCCTCACAAAATATTTCAAGGCACTCGAGAGTCGCCATAATATTGTCTTCTTCCTCCTGGAGAGTGAAGAAAGAGTCATCAATGAAATGGCCATTAACAAGTTGAGATTGGGAGTTGGGAAAGGTAATACCCCAAACCCTCTGCTAGGAAACAACATTGGCCAAAATATAGCCAAAGCCTTCGACAACAAGCACATAGAGTGAAGGGGCAAGAGGATATCCTTGCCGAATATAATGGAAAAACCCAAAAGAGGAGGATTGGTGGCCATTGATGGTGATGCAAACAGAGGTGTCGAAGAAAATAATTTGGATGTCCTGAATAAAATTGGGGCCAAATCCCAAATATTTCAACATGGCAAGAACAAAGGGCCATTCTATGCGATCATAGGCTTTAGCAAAATCAATTTTGAGAAAGAGGGTTTTTTGGCTGGAGTGCCTAGCCCACTTCATTCCCTCCCAAACAACAATGATATTATCAAGAATAAATCTGGATTTGATAAATCCAGTCTACTCTGGGTGCACAATCTAGGTAGGAGATGGAAATTTTTTAGAGCCAGGGCCTTATCAATGATTTTGTAGGAGTTATTAAGGAGTGTGATAGGTCGCTAATTGAAAATATCTTCAGGGTCTCTAGGCTTAGGTATGAATTTGATATTTCCCTTGTTTATACTATTTCCCAAAGTTTTCGAATGAAAGGCTTCAAGATAGACTTTGTGAAGGTTGTGGCCAATACATTCCCAAAAAGACTTGTAGAACTCACATGGGAAGCCGTCGAGCCCCAGGGCCTTGTCATCTGCCATAGAAAAGATAGCTTCCTTCAATTCATCAACCGTGAGTAACTTCTCACAAAAATATTTTTGAGCAGAGGAAAGCCTATTCGGTACCACCGCAATGCAGCTCTGCAGTGCTTACTGATGCTCCAACATATACTCTTGGGTAGTGAAAACTTGCTCATAGTGCTTGAAAAAGGCTTGAAGAATATCAGGTACATCAGAAAGGACATGGAGCCCATATTTGACTATATTGATGCCAGGAGAGGAGTGCCTAATATGCCAGGCCAAAAAAAATTCCTTGGAGGCACGGTTACCAACTTTTAACCAGTGCAACCTGGCTTTAATTTGTGCACTTCTGGCAACATAATTATTTGTAACTTTCTTTTTGTGCCTTAACTCCACCAACCTGACTTGCAAAGGTGGGGAGAAGGGGTTAGCTGCACGAGCCTCGGTAGCTGAGCGTAGGTTAGTAGTGGTCGCCTCATAAGACTGCCTATAGAAAATGGCCAACTGGTGCCCATAAATGTAGAGAAACCTAGCTATGTGAATGATATCATCATTCCACCAATTAATCCAACCGTTAGAGTGAGCTGGCCGAAACTCTAAATTCTAGACTTTGTGAATGTGGGCCAACGTAGGCTGATGAGAAAGCAGAGATGTGTTCAAGAAGAATTGTGTTATAAGCCCGAGTTTGTCTTATCTCCCATTCAATGCGAAAATAAATAGGGAAGTGGTCAGACAGAGTGACATCCACTAATGGTTTATCTAGATGCGAGGAGCTATCAAACGAAAAGAAATATTGAGTCAAAATCATTGCATGATCAAGGCATTTAAAGATCCTATCAGGACTAGCTCTAAAATTACACCAAGTGTGCCAGAAAGAATGAGAATGGCGATGGACAATATTGGGATCAAAGAGCCACAATTTATTATGCATGTAAAATCACGCCTCCCTTTCGCCAACAACCCATGAATGGAAGAATACCATCCTTATTATATGCCATCTCAACCATATTAAAATCCCCACATATAAGCCAAGTGGCCATTGGAAATGAGTTCACAATCCAATGCCAAAGCAAGGAGCATTCAACAGCATCATTAGAGGCATAAACATTAATAATCCCAAAAGAGTGATTATTAATATTGAGAAGGATCCAAACAAGCTGATGTGTGGAGTCAGACCTTTGATCAACAATACAAGAGTGCCACCTAGGAGATAAAAGAATGAAAAATCCAGCATGCCCAACATCATGAGCCGTAGAAAATATATGGCTGGTTGTCCAAATAGAGCGACATGCTGAAGCAAGAAAAAAACTAGAAATTTTAACTTCTTGGAGACAAAGCACTTCAATACCATTATACTTCTGCAAAGTATCCCTAACAAAATTCTTTCTGGAGAGGTTTTTCAGACCTCAAACATTCCAAGAGAGGTAATGCATGGATGAAACTCCTCCATATCGTCGGAGTTCGGTTCCTCCTCTTTCAAGGTGGAGAAATGATTCTGCAAAAATTCAGGTGGAACTAATCCGATTTGAATAGACGAAGAAGAAATTATCCTTTTCTCCTGCACATATTCTCCTTCCTCTAATGACGACGAAGGACTACGAGACTGTCGTTGAGCTCCTGTCACAGGAGGAGAGATTTCCTCCATTCTCATTGCAATCATTATAATGCGAACGCCCCTCCTCTACTGCCTACTTTAATACAGGAAAATGATGATGACGATACTTCATAGGAGCGTCAGGATGATAATTTTGTGGAAAATTGTGATATGGTTTGAAAAATGATGATAATATGGTAGTATTTTGATGAAGATACTAGCTGATACATATAACTATGTAATACCTCTAGTTGTTTCCTTTCTAAGGTATTACACCCTATACTAGCTATTATAATACTTTCTAATTTGAGCCTGTGTTCTTTGGTCCTAGAAAATTTTGTAATCAAGTAGGTGACAACATTCTCAATCTGAGACTTTTGTATTCTTTTTATTATATAATATAATATATAGGCTAAATTCCTTTTACCAAAAATAAAAAAACTAAATTATTAAATTTTAATAAAATTTTAGGGTTAGAGTGTTCACCTTGCATCTCATGACCCTTCATCTCCTAATTACATGACAATGTCGAGCCCAATTAGGTATGTAATTAGTTAAAAATGGTAAATATAGTACATGTAAATATTTTAACTTTATATGAATGGTAATATTAAATCTCACATTGGATGTTGAACAGGTTGATGTTGGGCCTTCAACATGAGGGCTCGTCAATAGGAGTGCCCATGCATCTTACACTAAGGTAAGCTTGATTATTTTTAATTATTAAATATTTGTAAAATAATGTTAGATAGATTTTGGTAATTTAATAATGTTGTTTCATTTTCAGTTGATGACATTAGTTGTTACTCCTCTTGATATTCATTCCAAAATCGAGCATGGTGTTTCCACAATTGTATCATGTTCGACATGCCTTTAACAAAGGTATGAGCTAGATTAGTAAAATCTATATTTTGTTTGTTGTTTTATCCCACATCTATTAGTGGAAATTTGAATCATATTCATTTGTAGTTTGATTTGATTCTTGATGCTTCTCATATGAGGTCACAACTCTAGTGCATGCTTCTTAGATGAAGAGAGGTAATGTTTAGTTGAAATAGATTATTGGCTTGTGGTAAGTTATTATTTCATTATATGTAATTATATAATCCATTTTTTATATGAATTTGTGTATTTTTTATTGTATTAGGGGGAGATCCAAAAAAAATATGAGAGAAGGTCCAATCATTGGGTTCAAAATAAATCATCATCACTTTCCTCTCCATCCACTCAACAATCAAAGATAGCTCACGATCTCTTCCATTCCCTTGGAGATGATTGACTACATTAGGAATTTATTGTATGCCTATATGACATTTTTGTACATATATATATATTTTATTATAAATATGTGAAATTATATGCATATATGACATTTTTGTACATATATTTTTGTATTAAAAATATGTGAAATTATATGCCTATATGGCTTTCTTGTACATATATTGTGCTTTTATTGACATAATGTATTGTATGCCTATATGGATTTTTAGTTAATACAAAACTGTTTTATCGATGTTTTCAATATTTTCTATAAATGATTAACTAGATAAATTAATAATTACATAAGTAAAATGGAGATATGTTGATGTGAGTAATTGAATAAATTTATAATTCTTTTAGTCTTTCATCTTGTCTAGTGAGTTAGACCCTATCCTAGGTCTTGGTTAGTCACTTTGGCTTGATCATGTAGAGGCTTGATTAAATGGCATGGTTTTGATGATTTTTTTGTCCTAATATTTACTATGAAATGAGTTTAATTGGTTGATTGACTTGTCTCCATTATTTGATGGTTTTGAATAAATGAGAATGGGATTGATCCTTGGTGTATCTTGACGAAGAGTTTATTTGATCACCTTATGAAGAGAAATGAACTCCATCATGATGAGCTTAGAATATTAGGTTTTTATAGTATCATCTTTCTCATTACTTTCTTGTGTTATTTTACCTCTTTAGGTGAATTCTAAGGAAGTATAAATGTTATTTAATCTTACTTTCTTATAGTACAAACTTGATTCAAATTTTATGATGGATGTGTAACCTATTATCATATGCTTAATATAGGTCTTATAGGTCTTTCAATATCAAATGGTATTATTGAATACTTAGTGATACATAATTAGGGTATTAGTATACATAAGTTATGGGTTGCTAGAGGTCTAGTTATATTTAATATTTCTCCACAATTGTCACATATAGACCTCTTGGATTACCTTCCATGGTTTTGTAAATTCAAAAGTGTAGGAGAGTTTCCCACTCTTATCAATAGGCCCATTACCAATTGTAGCCTAGTCATGAGCGCCATCCATTACATTGAAATCTCAATAGACATAGTTAAGTCTAGGACTTGTGTGCATTCTCTAGGGTTTTAGGATAATAATTTTAGGTGTTAGTAAATAACATCGTTAATAGGGAGGTAAGAATGTTTCTAGTGTTTGTGTTTATTGTTATAATGTTTTAAGGTTATATTTTTTGTAGCAATTCCATTTTATTTATGTGTACTTGGCTTCCCATTATCTTGTGTAACAAATTACACCATTGCTAAGGATATTTCTTACCAAAGTTTTAGAATTATTAAATTCATTTGTTGGGTGAATTGTTGACATCTAGTCAATTGATGCCAGAAAATAATGTTGGTATAAGAGACTTAATTAATAATCTATTTTACATTATTTGATTGGAAAGAATTTTCTCATAGATAAATATCAACCCTATATCCTCCCTCAAAGATTACTTTTACTTTATGGTTTTTTCCTTAATCTTTGGGGTGGTGATTCCATTATTTTTATTTGGATCATTTTAGCTACTTAAGGTGTGCTCATATGAAAAATATATGGTCTACAACACGTTATAGATTGTAAGAAGATATATGTCATGGAATTTTAGTGGAATTCTTATATTTCGTAATCTTATATCTAGTGAAATGAAGAAGCAATTATTAAAGTTATATTGAAAGAATGTTGAATTTGGTAATAGGATTTCATCAAAGTGATATATAACCATGAGGGGAGGATTAAGTTGTCAATGTATAGCTTCTTGTGCATTTCTATTCTCATTTCACCTTCTATATTATTTATGCCATGATATTATGTTTTCCCTATTCTCATTTGATCTTTTATAACTTGATTATTGTGTAGGAAGATTAGTACAATTATAAATAGGATTATCATGAAAGATTGAAGGCTGATCATATGAAAACATGGCCTTTACTAGCATTGAAATACCTACCTCAATGTATCAACATACTCAGTTGAGACCCATGACACACGAAATGTAAAAATGTCTATTTTAAAATTTACACTGCTCTCAATTCACACTTTTTGCAAGAATTCGTTCATTGTTGAGATTGTAAAATTATTTTGATTTGACCAAAATACAAATAGGGCATTGTAGGGGGACCCCATATTAACTTGTAGGTTCATACAAAATTCCTAGGTGCAACAGATTCTGAGAGCTATTCTATCATAGTTTGGCAATTTTTTGCACTTAGTTCTCTTAAGAGGCTTTGTTGAAAGCATGTAGTTTGAAATGATTGAGATAATTGTCGTGTGAAACAAGGTGTCCAAGAATTGAATCACCAACTTAGACGTGTTTTCATAGTTGTTTGGGCACCAAAACACAAAATACAAAATTGCATGTTTCCACATTTATAATACTCTTAACTAATGCTTTTTGCAAGAATGCATTCATTATTGGAATGACCAAACAATTTTCATTTGAATAGAATCGAGAAGGCATACTATAGAGGAACCCAATATAAACCTATAGGTTCAGATGAACATTCCTAGGTGCCACGAGCTCTAAGAACTAATTTGTCATATTTTTCCATTATTTTTCTCCCAAGGCTCTATAAAGGAGGAAATTTAACACCCCAAAATGATGTGATCTCAAAAGGGCGAATGTTCCTCAACTACGTCAAGGATGAAAGCTTAGGTGACAAGATGGGAAGACAAGGGAGATTTTATTATATTTTATGTTTGTGCTAAATTAAAGCACAAGAGTTTAGAGACTAAAAGAGTAGGTTGTAGAGGTCTCATGAGAAAAATGGCAGGCTCTTAGCCAAGGATGAAAGCACGGTGTGTGAACATCCCCGCAATGTGCTATGGTACTATACAAACAAAACCAAGTTTATTAGAAGAGACAATAATGAACCTACTAATTATTCGATAGCTAAAATATCAAGGATGTGTTTAAAATAACAGTATGACAAAAATAAGTAGCATAAAAATAACTTTACATAAACAAAATGAGATGGAACGTAAATGGTGAAAATGAAAAGGAAGAAAGGGTACTCACAAGAGGTCCGTGAATGAAGCTTCCCACAATGCCACAACTTCAAAACATGTACACGCGAAAATGAGAAAATGGTTGTGGTTGTTTTAAGGGCTTACCTCAGTCAAATCCCTATGTAGGTGTTCCCACCTCTATAGTTAGTTAGATAGATAGAAAAGATAATAGACAAGATAAATAAAATAGATAAATGAGATAAAGATAATAGATGTGTTACAATAAAAATATTCTACAAAACTGAATATGATAATGCAATAGGGAGATTACATTTACCATCCTTTGGTAAATGAGAATGTTGGAAGAAAGAGCATGCAACCTTCAAGACATTCCATGAATTCCAAAGTGTTGGTGTAGAGAGCTAAGACATGAGAGAGTTATTGGAAATATGAGATTTCAAGATATGATATATAAGGAGATTGGTAATATGTTTGTCATTGATGTCAAAATGGTATCATAGGGAAGTCATAGTGATCATTGATTCCTGAGGATGTCATTGATGTCAAAGGATTAGTCACAGGAAGAATGGTGAAGAATGATGGAGAGAAGAGTATGTTTTCAGCATGCTTTGCAAATTTGCACTATTGCATTAAAAGTTGCAAAATTGCCATGCTTTTAGAAAAAAAATAACATATCTGTTATGGTATTTTTGAATCCAGTTTTGAAATATGGTCTGCAAGTTTAGATGATCAAGATTGAGCTCAAAAATAAATTATTTTTGTTCTTTGGTCTAGTTAGGGTTTTACAGATAAACCCTAAGGGTTTTTAGTCATAGTACGTCATATTTTTATTTATCAGTTGATTGTTGATAGGAAGTTACCAACCACTTAAGTTATGAATTAAGCCTTCAACGACATTGATAAACTGGCCCCTCATCCTAATGATCAATGGATCGATGAAAAACAAAGATCTCAATGTTTCCTAAGTTTGACGCTTTATGACTTAGCCCAGATTGATCAATGGTGGAGATCAAAGCTTGAATATCAGACAAATTTTTTGCTCATTTGCAAGACTTGTGGTAGGACCAAAGCTTTTGATTGTGAAAATGTGAAATCTCACCTTGTGTCTGGTGGGACCAAGCTTAGGACTCTTTTCTTGAGAAGATTGACAGTCAGTGCAAGAGATGGTAGAGATTAATGGTTGACACAACATCACATTTCCAAGTCTTTCTAACACAACAATATTTGTGATAATGTGAAATGATGAAAAGCTTCCAAATATGATTGTAGTGAAAATTTTATATGCATCACATATTTCATTCTAAAAGAGAAGCTAAAACACACTAAGCAAGAGCAATGCGATAAAGATCGACAGTGCATGTTGAAGATGAAGATCAGACAGTTTCCATTAGTTAGCGAAAAGGATGGTGGGTCCTCGTTTTGGTTTTGTGGGAGCACAAAATGGTGATGTGTGTCCATGATGATAGGTGGAAATCATTCGTTGAATCACATAGTTTATATGCATCACATGTTTTAGTCTATAAGTGTGAAGTGAAAATGTACTAGGAAAATAGTGTGCGATAAAGATCATCAGTACACATTTAAATGAGATCTGATCAAACAATCATGTTTAAAAGTTGAGTCAAATCAATGAAGACCATTAGATCATTGTGTGAAGATGGAGATCTATAGTCAACATTTAAAGTTTTGAAGTTCTCAATGGTCAGGTGGTGGAAGTTACATTCAAGTGGTGGAAATTGTTACAAAAGGTAAAATTTGATTTCCTACAATAGCTCAAAGCTGAATTTTGATTGGAAAAGAAATACCATGAAGGTTTAGATAGTGAAAAGATCATATATGGTTCAATTATGTAGTATGTTCATTTAATGTGAATCAGACCATACATATCAAATCTAGGGTTTGATATAGAGAAGTCAAGTAGTGATACAGGGCATATAAAAAGATTTTTCAGTAAGAAAAGTGTGCTACAAAGTATGATAATAGTGTGTAGCTCAAGAATGAGTGTTCATATGTCTTAGATAAAATAAAGATAAGTTTAGAATATATGAGGAAAAATAATCAAAGACCTAGATCAAATGTAGATAAACATCTAGGATGCACATTTAGAAAGAAAAGAAGAGAGGGATGTTGATAAGAGATTAAGTAACAAAAGAAGAATTTATCCTATAGTAGTAGAGAATAGAGGATGTTCTAAAGAACAATGGGAGAATAGAAAAGAAGATATAAATGAACAGTTACAGACTAGAATTGTAACATGGAATTGGATTTAGTAGAATTACTTTTGTAAACTTGAGTTGTAGCTCCATAATTTTGATTGGTTGGTGCCATAAAAAAATTGAGTTGGTGCTCAGTTAGGGAGTAGGTTCTTCCTTAGAGTTGGTGCTCTTAAATTGGGGGATTGGTGACCTTAAACATTATAAATGGTCAAGTTTTTATTGTGAGTTTGGATTAGGATAGTAGATCCTAGCAACTATTATCACTATGGTTTTTCCGATATTGGGTTTTCCATGTACATTTAATGTAATGTGTAATTATGTGTGTGTGATCATTGCATATTCTTCTAATTTTGATTTAAATAATTGGAGGACAAGTTTTAATTAACTCTATTGATTCTGTAGAAGTTGAGAAAATACAACTTCACAAACCCTGAAGATCACCTGCATGCAAATAACCTGTCACAAAAGAAGAGATGGAGACAAACAAGCAAGGGTTCTCTGAAAACTGAAAATGTATATATCAGAGAGAATGAGAGAATGAATTGATATGAAATACAATGGGATCAATCCTTATAAAAAGGAGATCATGCAAACCCTAAAGAAACCCTAATAGGAAAAACCCTAAAAGAAGCCCTAATAGGAAAACATTTAATAATTAATATAATTATTAAATGTCACTTTATGCAAACTAACGTGAAATCTTAAGAAGAGAATAAAGGTAACTTAATCAACATAATTAATTTAAAACCTTTACTCTAACACCCCCCCTTAAGATGAGAAACAGTGCAGATACAAACGAATGCAAGAAAGCAAAGGTAACTACAATGCAAGAAGACAAACATGGGTCCTGACAACTAGGCCAGATTAGGTACCCAAATACAACCAAATCTCTGTAAAGTGGAGAAAATAGAGAAAACCTCATGGGAAAAAGCTCTACTCTAAAAAGAGATGGAGAAAGCCATGAAGAACATCACTGAAGCAGAAGAAGCTACAACAACTGTCGAAAGATGATTGCTATGGTGCTGAAGAACCTCCGCTGAAGATAAGATGACCAGGAACAAGAAGACAACAATCTGCATGAGTGCCCCAAACGACACTACTCGAGTCAGATGGCAAACAAAGGCAAACACCTGGAACAAAGATATAAATGACACAAGTACCAATAGTCTAAAATATTGATCAATTGAGAATGGAAGATTCCTTGCAAGGAAAAACCAAGGAAGAATTAGCACGAACAATATAATACCCCCCATAATGTTGAACTAGGAGAGCTTGACAGATCCACTGAAATGATGTGAAACACCTTGTAGTGCATGAAGGAGAAGAAATAACATCTGAAAGTGCACAAGAAAGCACCTGCAACTGAAAAAGTGGTGTGTAAAAACAAAACACACATGCCTGAGGCTGGAATCATATAGATCCATTGTCGTCGTGGAGGGACACTCATCGGACAAAGGTGTGATGGCAAACAAAGGAAAACTACACAATCCCCCATGACATTTTATAATATAGTGCGAGTATAAAATATGACACAACCTTATGTGAAAAATCCCCAAAAATGCATGTACAATAGTGTGACACTTTATCTCAGTGCATTTACATAAAAGATTGCTTACAAATGATGCTCAAAATGCCCTCAAAGGACAAAAAGCTGGAAATATATGAAGGACAGCCAAAAAATTGACTGTAGAATGAACCAACAAAAAAAAAAAGTGATGAGACCCACACCACTGGAAAGATGACAGAACCAGCTTTTCGACGATATCTCGTTTGCCAAAAAAGAATATCGTATGCCCAAGTGACGACCTCTGGAAGAAAACAGGTCCAAAGGTGAAAAAAGCCAACGTTGCATTAAATTTGACGGTCATATGGCCGTCGCAACAAAAATGCGGGCTTAAATTTGACGGCCAAACAGCAGTCACCGCAAAAGCGCAACTAGGCTTATTTAATAAAAAAATGTTTTTTTATAAAAATAAAGAAATAAAAAAAAATTACAAAAGTTAATTTTTTTTTATCTAAAAAAAATATGGCAGGCGGGGGCCGCCGCCTGCAGCTGGCAGTGTACCACCATTGACAGTACTGTCAATCCGCTGGTCGGCGGTACAGTCAATCCGCTGGTCAACTGGCGTACCTAAGGGCCCGCAAGCCTTTAAACTGCAAAAATTAAAAAAAAATTGCCTTTTGATATTTTTTTCGATTTAAAAAAATAAAAAAATAAAACAAAAATGACAATATTTTTTTGAAAAAAAAATTGACCAAAAAAAAAAGAATTTTTTTTACCAGGTAGACAGACGACCGTACTTGCAAAAAAAAAATTTGCTCCAAAATTCGACTTTGTTCAAAATGGACGAATGAATAGTCGATTCAGGGGATTTGGACCGCTGGGGACGCAATGGCGAGGTCCGTTTGGGCTCATAGTGCTTTGAAATTGCAGGAATGCCCTAGATCAAAAAAAAAAACCCCAAACCCTTGAAGCTCCAAAAATCTTCAAAACAAGAACAGGAAGCAGCAGGTCTGGAGCTCTGATACCATGTAGAAGTTGAGAAAATACAAATTCACAAACCTCGAAGATCACCTGTATGCAAATAACCTGTCACAAAAGAAGAGATGGAGACAAACAAGCAAGGGTTCTCTGAAAACTGAAAATGTATATATCAGAGAGAGTGAGAGAATGAATTGATATGAAATATAATGGGATCAATCCTTATAAAAAAGAGATTATGCAAACCCTAAAGAAACCCTAAAAGAAGCCCTAATAGGAAAAAATTTAATAATTAATATAATTATTAAATGTCACTTTATGCAAACTAATGTGAAATCTTAAGAAGAGAATAAAGGTAACTTAATCAACATAATTAATTTAAAACCTTTACTCTAATAGATTCACCCCCTCTTAGTAGATAGTTGTGTTCCAATAATTGGTATTAGAGCCCCGGTTCCATTGAAGAAGCTTAATTATCTTAGGTAGATCTTGGATAGTGAACACAAATGGCTAGTCAAGAAATTTCTTCATTAAACAAAGTTCCTCTTTGATGGATCAAACTATTCTTTATGGAATATAAGATTGGAAGCCTATATGTCATCTTTAGGGTTTGATGTCTAGATGTCTCTGGTAAATGCTTGTTTTATTCATTCTACACCTCACACTGACCAAGCTAGCAAGAAAGCATATGAACAAATGCAAAAGCTAAAAATACAATTTTCTGTGGATTGGAAAATTTAGAGTTTGTCAAAGTCATGCACTGCCAAACAACCTATTACATTTGGGGAAAAATTTTTAGCATCTATGAAGGTGATGTAAGGTAAATAAGGCCAAGCTACAAACTTACAAAGGTAATTTTGAAAGTATCTTAAGATGAATGATGAAGAGAAAATTGCAAACTATCTTCTTGGAGTAGATGAAATAGTCAATACAATCAAAGGCCTTGGAGAAGAGATGAAATAATCTATTATTATTAAAAATGTTCTAAGATCCTTGCCATATAGGTATGATTCTAAAATATCTGCAATAGAGGAAGCAAGAGATTCAGATAAACTCACTGTTGATGAGTTACACAACACCTTCACTGCCTATGAGATGAGAATGGGAGATTCAGATACCTCCAAGAGAGAAGCTACATTCAAAGCAACCAAAAAGGAAAAGGGAAAAAAATCTACATCTAGATTTGAGAATATTGATGAAGAAGAAGCTAACTTTGTCAAAATATTAAGAAGAGGATCTGGAAAGTACATAGGTAAGTTACCCATTAAATGATTTAATTGTGGTAAGATAAGATATTTTGTTGCTAAATGACCTTCTAACAAAAAGGATAACTCTAGGCAAGAAGAGGATAGTAAAAATATGAAACCGTATTAGGATATGGTGTTGTATACCATTGCATAAAGTGATTTATCATATATTTTAATTAAATAATTATTTAGTTGCGATGCACCTTGGTGTTGTGGTTAATCACACTAGGTAATTATTTGGGGTCCACTTGATGTTGTATTGTAACATTGTATTATTATTATTTGTGTGAGAGACATGTGATAATAATTTAATATTGGGGAAACATTAAATAAAGTGATGTCTTAGTACCCAATATTAAATAAGGGGTTAGTGGTTTTGTATTCACATGGTTTTGTGGTACATGGTTTCACCTTATCACTAGTTGTACTCTGTGTGAGATTGTGTCTATAAAAGCAAACACATATGTAGTGGTTTAGGCTAGCTAAGTGGGTTGGTTGTCATTATTAAGTCTTCTTGTGGAGTACATTTATGAAGCATGGAATGGGATGTGTGGATTCATCCTTGGACACATGGGAATGCATTGGAGGGTTTTATGCTTCAGAGGTATTCATTGTAACTCTTGTATTGATTTATTGTTGAATAATATAATGGAGTATGGATGCTTTTGGAGGTTGGGTTTTTCTCTCTTGAGGGTTTTCCCAAGGTATATCTTGTGTTACCTTGTGGCTTGTCTATTTGATCTATGAATTTTGACAACTTATATGCATGTTTATCTCTCATGGGTTATGTAGGAAATGGATTAAGATTCATGGGTTCAATTCAATAATTTCCTAACAAACCCTACTAGTTTAAGAAAAATTTCTTTAAAAACAAGAAGAGCTTGTACACAAAAGAAGAGAGTGATTCATCTGATGAAATTTATAGCTCACATGGTGACCATGATTATGCCTTTGTTGTTGAGGGAAATGAATCCCTATTCATGGTACTAGGGGAAAATTCTGAGGATCAAGAGAAAGGAGAAGTTGAAGACTCCGATGAAGAAGGAGAAGTGGATATGGAGGGTAAACTCATCTAGATGATATTGAGAGTTTGAGAAAAGAGAACACAAATAAGAAGCATGCATAAAAAGAAATTGAAAAACTATCTAAAATTCTTAAAAAAATATGATGAGATGATAGTTAGACTAAAGACACAAGTTGAAGCTAAAATAATAGATGTAATCAAATCTGAACTACAATCTAAATATGATGACTGCATGAAGCTAGAAGTAGAAATAGTGGCTTTAAGAAAAGATCTTGAAAAAGAAAGAAGTGATGTAGAAAATAATTTTTTTTTGATAAGAGTACCAACATGCTTGATGAAATATTGAGCAAAAAAAAGGTACATAAGGGTATGTCTGGTTTAGGATTTGATAATGGTCAAAGTTCATATCCTAATGACTCTTCATAAAAGAAGCCAGAGATGAAATCATATACAAGCATTGCTGATATAGATGGTTTCATAAGTGTGAAAGAATTGAAGAAGAAAAAAGTCTAGAAGACCTCCTCCTCATGTAAAAAGAAATGATATGACTTGATAATTAATTATTCATTAATTAATTATTGAGTCCCTTATTACTTTAGTTCACTTAAGCTAAACTTGGGAGTTCTTTTTTATTATTAGATTGTCCTAATTATAGGTCTAGTTGTCTCATTGCATGAGATTAAGATACTTGTCACAATATAATTCAATCCTCATCTAGGGTTTGTTTTTTATACTTTTATAAGGTTGCACATTGATTGTAATCAATTATTTAGGTTAATACATTACACATATCAGTGATTTTCTAGATCAATCTTTTCTCTCTTGGTTGCATAGAAAATCAATTGCTTTGATTTCTTTTGTGATAGGATAATAGCTTGCAAGTTATTTATGGGTGTTGTGGAGTTCGATCATCAAATTCAACATGGTATCAGAGCTCCAAATTTGTAACTTCATGTCCAAAGTTTGAGAGATCATTCTTAAAGGAAAATTTGGCTCATCCTAGGGTAAACTGGGTCCCACCATTGAGTCCAAAATGGTCAAAAACCCTAAGATCACCTATTGTTTCGTCGATTTTGGTGAAGTTGAAAAAAGGCAAAAAAAATAGCAGTCAGAGGTCAATGCATAGGAATCCGTACGGTCCTGCACTTGCCCCAAGGTCGCCATCGTCATCACTACACAAGTTTCAAAATCAATTTAAAAAAAAAAAAATTTCCTACTAATAAAAAAACAAGGCTTTTAAAAAAAAATCTTGTGCAGGTTTTAAATCCCTATGTAGGTCGTACTAGGCACACGAACCCATACGGTACCACCAATGGTCAAATAAACACCACCCGACAACCCTTAAGGCAATCACTAAAAATTTGCGGCCAGCAAAAAAAACCAACCGTCATCAAACCTCAAACCTGACATAAGCTCAAAAATTCGTCATGAAGGCTAGTGACCTCCCAAGAGCATATTCCAACATGCAGAGGAATATTCTGTCATCGACATTTTTTCAAGGCAAGCAGGATGTTTTTTGCAATTGAAGGAATATTCTAGAAAATATTTGTTGACATTAGCATGATGTCAACATCCATACAACCCCTCCTAACCTTTATTTTCCCTAAAGGAGCAATTTTTATCTTTTTGGTATAACTTGAGCATATAGGTCTCATTATCATATTTTTTTGTTGGTTCTTGTTATTCTCACAAATCTTCATTTTTCACTTCTAATCTCACAAATTTTTACTCGTATCTTTGATTTCACGATTCAAGAAGCATTGCAAAGGTATTTTAGAGCTCTATAGATCCACCCATCCACTTTTTCTAAAATATACTCCAAGTATATTTTATTCAGTATTTTGTGTTTTCACATTTTGCTTAATTAATTGGATGTCTTGGCACCTGGAAGGGATTTGTTTGTGTGAGATGACATCATTTGATCTACTTTATCAGTAATGAGGTCATTATTCTTTGATTTTTTCATTTGAGAAAGTATCATGGGTTTTTGGTTCATCCTTATGTGGTCATCTTGGCAAAGGATAACTATGAGTCTTGGCGAAACAATATCTTGACACATCTTAGGTGGCTTGATATTTTGCCTTATCTTTATGGACTCATACCTACACCAGACACACTAGGGAGTTTATCAACATGGGGTATTATTAAAGATGATATTGTAGGGGTCAAATGTTCTAGTGTTGATTATGACATTGTGTGTTATATCAGACATTGAATGTCCCCACACACTTTGGACATGAATTTGGGAGATCCATGAAGACCCTCATATCTCTCCATACCTAGAAGATCTTGCTGTAGATTGTCTCATCCCTCTTGCAGATGCAGATTTCATACCCTTTGATGATGATACTTTAGAGGAGATTGAGTATATCACAAGTCTTGTATGTTCCCACTCTTCATATCGAGACTAAATCATCGTCTTCTATTATTCTTGATCAATTTTAAATCACCATACCTTTGGCCCCTATTGATTCGGTACAGTAGGACATCCATCTTCTTTCAAACATAGCTACTAGGGATTTGTATCTTGCAAAAATATCATCCTTGTTTGTAGAGTCTCATATTGCAGATTTGGAGAATTAATTTGAGGAAATTCATATCCTCTCTTTTTTATAGCCAAAGAAACATTGTTGGTCCACCATCTTCAATATTGCCTTTGGAGGTTGTTCTACATCAATTAGAGATAATAGATTTCCACTATCCTTGAATGAACGTTGTGAGTTTATGGCTTAGATTGTGTAGTAAATTTTTGCATCAAAGTTTCGAATCACACTCTGTGATTCATCATTAGGATAAATGAGAGAAGAAGGAGAAAATGATTAATCACGGAGTGTGATTTGAAATGTTGATGCAAAAATTTACTACACAATCTAAGCCAGAAACTCACAATGTTTGTTCTACATCAGTCTTCATAGGATCTTGGATTGATATCATCGCTTTCCAACATGTGGATACATGAGAAGTTTTCAGAGCCACACATCATTTGGATTTTGGATTCACCCACCTATTTGGATTGGCTTCTCCAATAATCAGTTGATATATTTCTTCCAAATAGGAGAAATGTTGTTTGTAGGTAGTGGATCATATTTTGTCTTCAAGCATTCATCATTGGTACAAGAGCTCTTTCTTTTTGGGGGGATTTATATCCTCATTTTCTCTCTCCTATTGGGGGGACATCTATTGTACTTGCATGATAGAAGCAGTCCTTGGGGGTTCACATTGAGTCCTCCTTCTACCCTTCTTTCACTACTACACATATTTCATTTTCTCTCTTTTGGAGAGGATTTTTTCCCAAGTGGGTTTCTCCTTTTCTCTAGTTATGAGAAAACACAAAATATTGAATAAAATAAAATATCTAAAGTTAATTTTACTTTTCCACTTTTTAAATAAAAACAAATAATCAAGAAAGAAAGTGAACTTGACTTTTTTAATAAATTATAATAGAAATATAAGTTACCAAACTTGAGTTTAAGAGTTTTTAAATAAAAAATAAATAATGAAGAAAGTGAACTTGAGTTTTTTAATAAATTATAATAGAAATATATGTTACCACTTTTAAAAAATCATGGACTTCAGTTTTTTAAGGAATTATAATAGAAACATGTGTCCCCACTTAACTCATGTAGTTAAGTAATTTATATTTTTTATATTTAAATAATTTGTATTATATGAGATAATTTTTGCTTTTTTAGAGTTCCTTAGGAGGCCCATTTTTTATGTAAATTTCCCCTAATGCCTCATCAGGACTTGTATTTGGGACCCATCCATGCATCCATCATTGCATTATATATAAGGTTTTTATAGCTTCTCCCTAAGTTGATAGTAAGGGGGTGTTGGAGTAATTAGGATAATCATTTGATAATTAATTATTCTTTAATTAATTATTAAGTTCCTTATTACTTTAGCTCACTAAGATAAACTTAGGTGTGATTTTTAATTATTAGATTGGGCTAGTTGTCTCATTTCATGAGATTAAGATACTTGCCACAATATAATGCAATCCTCATCTAGGGTTTTCATTTTTATACTTTTTAAGCTTGCACATTGATTGTAATCATTTATTCAGGGTAATACACTACACATATCAGTTCTTGTTTGGATCAATCTCTTCTCTCTTGGTTGCATAGAAAATTAGTTGTGTTGATCTTTATTTTGTTGTAGAATCGTTGTGGGTCACATTGAGTCCTTATTTTATCCTTATTTTTGTAGTGTAGTTATTTTATTTTCTCTTTTGGAGAGGATTTTTTCCCATGTGGTTTACTCATTTTCTCTATTTATGAGAGATTCATTTATTTGTACACGGGTACCTCATTAGAACATAGATCTAAGACCCATCCATGTATCCATCATTGCATTCTACATCAAGGTTTTATAGCTTTTCCCTAAGTTAATCTTAACGGGGGATGTTGGAGTAATTAGGATAATCACATGATAATTAATTATTCATTAATTGATTATTATGTCCCTTATTACTTTAGTTCACATGCTAAACTTAGGAGTGTTTTTTAAATTATATTTGGTTAATTATAGGTCTAGTTGTATCATTGCATGAGATTAAGATACTTGTCACAATCTAATGCAATCCTCATCTAGAGTTTATTTTTTTATGCTTTTATACGCTTGCAAATTGATTGTAATAAATTATCCTATCACAAAAGAAAGATCAAAGCAACTAATTTTTTATGCAACTAAGAGAGAAAAGATTAATCCAAAAAAGTACTAACCTCACAACTAAAGACTCTGAGATGTCTCATCAAGGGATTCTTTCCATACCATGCCTCAATAGGTGTCTTTTCAACAAGTGTCAAAGTAGGAGATATGTTGATCAAATAACATGTGGTAGCTACAATGTCGGCCCAAAATTTATGTTCAAGGCCAACACCACTCAACGTACTCCTAGCCCGCTCCATTGGCATTCTATTCATCATATTTGAAACTACATTTTTTCATGGGGTGTATGGAGTTGTCTTGTGTCTCTTGATCCTACGTTCCTTACAAAACCTATCAAATTTTATGGAACAAAACTCACCACCATTATCCGTGCTCAACAATTTGATTTTTCTACCAGTCTAGTTTTCAACCAAGGATTTGAACTCCTTAAACCAACTAAAAACTTCATATTTACTTCTAAGAAAATACACAAATGTCCTAGAATTTTCTTCTATGAATAAGAGAAAGTACATAGATCTTGACAAAGAAGGAACATTAATAAGACCAAACACATCAAAATGCACATAATCCAAAACCCTAGGAGATTTGTGAGAATTAGAATAAAAAGAAACATAGTTTTGTTTTATATATAATGTTCACAAAAATAAAATGTGAGTTTACAATAATCAAGGCCTTCAACAAGGCTCTTATTTTTTAGGTCTTTAAGACCCTTCTCACCAATATGGACAAGCCTTTGGTGCCACAACATTTTTTTCTTAGTTGGGAGCTTCATCTCCAAAGAATTTACACCCTTAAATAACCAAAAAGCATGGCCATCAAATGTAGACACTATAGTCTTCTTCTCTACTCGATCTGATGGTGAGGAAGAAGAATCTAGAGCCCTTTTTTGTACTTCATAGAAGTACTATTTAATTGATTCATGCATGCATCCATATTATACAAAGTTCCAATCTGGACACCCTTAGCAAGCACCATAGCACCTCTAGTCATCTTGCATCCGCTACATGAGAAAACAACCTGCATTTCCACATCATCTAGCTTACTCATTGAGAATAGGTTTTGTACCAAACTAAGGATATGTAGCACACCTCAACCCCCCTCACTCTATCATCAGAGAATCTGATCCTAAATCTTCCACGACCAACAATATTCAGGTGAGAGTCATCACCCCAATACACCTACCCAGAATCATACTCTTCATACTTTGAGAATCAACCTTTGTAAGAGGTCATGTGGAAAGAGGCACCTGAGTCAATCAACCACACATCTTCTTCTACATGTGTTTCCAATGCAACTAAAAAAAGCATCTACATCATCCTAAGAGGATTTATCATATTCAGAATCAGAGAAAGACTTGTTTTTGTTTTTCTACTCCTCATTGCAATATTTGTGGAAATGACCAGATTTTTCACAGTTCCAACATTTAGCCTTGGAATTTTTGCTAGGAGATTTATATCTCCCCAAAGACTTGAACTTAGACTTCTTATTCTTTTTCTTTCCTTTCTCCTTTGATCTACCATGAATAGACAGGGCCTCCTTGGCCATCTCAGAAGACTTCCTCAAAATCTCTTCAACCAACATTGAAGCAATCACATCTTCCATTTTGAAAGTGATTTTTGTGATTCCAATAGCCATCACCAGGTGGTCCCATGATTCCAATAAAGAAAAAAGCAATAACATGCAATGGTCCTCTTCATCAATCTTCACACCAATAGAGCCCAGTTGAGCCACTAGCATATCGAATTCATTCAAGTGATTAGAAACTGACCCTCCTTCCTCCATCCTCAAAGAATACAACTTCTTTCTCATGAAAAGATTATTTACCAAGGATTTCCCTTGAGAAATGTCACCAATATTCTTCCAAAGACTGGTTGCATTCCTCTCCTCATGGACATTCAGGAGCACAAAATCAACCAAATAAGGTCTTGATCAAACCCTTGTCTTTTCAATCCATTAAATCCCAATCATCTCCGGAGGTTGTTGTTGGTTTTGTACTGGATATTGCAGCCCATAGATCTTAGTCTATGAGAATATACTCCATTTTTTATTTTCCACAACTCAAATTACCACCACTGAATTTCTCCATCTCTATTCTTCCAGATGTTCTTTCCATCTTAAAATTGCAAACAAGATTTCAAAGTTCTATCTACAAGAACTCCCACTAAATCTAGATATGGACAAAAACCCCTTCTAACCCACCAAGGATAACAAGTTTGGTCAGCCTTTGATACCAACTGAAAGGAAAGTTGAGTGGGAAAGCGCTTCCCTAATGCAAATCAATTAGGGAAGAGGCTGCAAAACTTTGTTTTATATATTTAAATATTCATAGTTTCTTTAAGAGTGAACATGCATTTAGTCATTTATTTCATATTTAAGAAATAAAACACATAACACAAAATTTTACATGGGAAAACCCTTTTGGAAAAAAACCCACACACCAAAGCACAAATCAATTTGTATTATAGTAATATGGAAATTACATACAATATTTAGAGTCTATGCTCTTGTAGGTGTAGTTTCACTGTGATACAAATCTAGAGTGAATCTAGCAGCATAACAACATCTTAGATATTACAATAAAGCTCTCTACACAAATGCACTAAGGCATAAATAAATACATCTCATATATGGACATCAATTTTTTCTATGTGTCAATCTTCTAGTCTTTGCATGCATGGAAGCTAAAAATCAACAACATGCACAAGTCCCAACTGACCCAATTAGAAACCTATAAAACATGCATGTGCATGCACCAACATGCAAGCACATGCAAGTCTTGTAGCTCCAAAAATAAAGCAATCTCACATGCTAGGTGCCCCATAGAGAAAATCATATTTACTACCAAAATATAACTCACCCACAACTCCATGTCACTTTGAGTGACAACTCAACCTCTGTTAAGAATTTTTCCTCTCCAATATGTAGTCAAAAACATGCCACATGGAATCCAAGCACACCTCCAAGAGGTTTTCACATTTTGCAATGCTCAAATGAGCATGTAGGTGATAAGTCTCACCTTTCCTTGCCTCCACTTTTCCAAAACCAACTACCACATGTCAACATGGCACCCATTCTATAGGGTTTAATGCTTGATTTTTTCCCAATTGATCGCCCATGTGACATGTGTCACAATCTTGCACTCCGTACCTTTCATGTAGGACATGCCTACTCCCCGCTGGGTCCCATTGATGCAGAGTAAGAAGGCCTAACTCACAACAAACTTAACACAACATAACTAGGGTTTCAATACAAATGGTGAAAATGTGCATTTTTGTTCATTCTTGAAAACTTGCTTTTAAAGCCTAAAACATGAGGGAAACAATTTGGGTTTTTTGCTCATAACCTTCATTGTAGGCCTACTATAAAAATGTCAGACTTGTATGGAATACCCTTTTGGCCCCTACTAAACATATTGTTGGAAACACAAGGGTAGACAACTGAGAAGGGGGGGAGTGAATCAGTTGTGACAAAAAATTAAAATTATTAACCTTATTCTCAAATATGATAATTAAACATGGAAGAAAAAATTGTCACCACATCAGAAACACACATAACACCAAGATTTTTATGTGGAAAACCCTATTAGGGGAAAAAACATGGTGGAGATTAATCCACATGTTTATACTTTGTTAAAAGTATAGTAAATGGGGAATGCACATGCATTCAAGCGCACTGCTTAGAGCTCATTGCTCAAATACAAAAAGGAAGAGATATTGTCTTACAGTTACATTCAGATTAAAACCATCTGAATATTTTGAACTGAGAAAATAGCATTTGCTAATGCTTGATTACAATTCTGATTAAGCACATAAAATCTGCTCACTCTTCTTCACATTTAACTTATGCCTTCAAATGATTTAAACATTATTCACACATAGCACTTTCACTTTACACACTTCACTTTACACTTTTTACCATACATGTCTCAAACGAGATAAACAATCGCTCATATATATCCACAACCAAGAATAACATCATCTACATGTCGACTTCAATAAAATATAAAATGAATACAAATTTTTGATCCAAAACATAAATAATTATCAATGTGAATCAACCAAAGTTGGCCACAACATAGTGAGGACCCAAAACAATATCCTCGAACATGAAACACATTCAATAATCATTCCTCAAAGATCCACAACACGCTACAATCACCTTGTCAGCCATGGACATGAAAAACATGAATACGCAAGAGAAAATCTTCAATCACGAGCACACCAATCAATGCAGATGAACAACATAGATAGAGAATGATCTAGAAACACCCACAAGCCTCATTAATTACCACAGAAGAATTTTCATCAACTCAGATCACCAGAATGACATTATCTTCTTTCAGGAACACCAACTACAGTAACAAAATAATTGCCACAACACAAAAACTCATAACTTGCTCAAATCTTCACGCGAACATTTAAAAATTTTGGTGGATAAAATATATAGACTTGACAACAACCCCTTTAATCCACAACCTCTGATCATCAATATACTATGCTATACAACATACTGAACTTCACTACTTCACGAACAACCTACAACTTATTTTATTACAATTTTCTCAATATCCTCATCATATATAGCCTTAAAGACATTAATGCCAATAGTGTTGACATCAATGAAAACCACTTATCAAAAATATCGAACAATCTCCAAAAATATCCCCCTTTGGTATTGATGTCAACAGATGATGTGAAAAACACCATCAATGCAACTCTTTCTTAGTACTTTCTCCCCCTTGGATTTTGACTCTTCTCCTCAAATAATTCACAAATTTTCACATGAATCTTCTCCCCCTTTGAAATAAATGACAAAGTTAATGTGTACCTTTCTCCACACAAGATCTGAACCACATATCTGAACATCTAACTACTCCCTCTAAGTAGCAACCACCACAACATCAATCAAAAGTATCCTTAGGCAAGGGATTGGTAAAGATATTTGCAATTTGTTCCTTAGTAGGCACATACTCCAATCTGACTTCCTTGTCACTTACCTTGTCTCTCAAGAAGTGAAACTTGATAGATATATGCTTGGTTTTTGAATGCAGTACCAAATTCTTAGAAATGTTAATAACACTTGAATTATCATAGAATATAACAATAGGTTCATCATATACAACTCTGATATCTCTCAACATTTGCTTCATCCACAATACTTGAGTAAAATTGTTAGCAACAACAATATATTTTTCCTCTGTAGTAGATAAAGAAATGGAATTCTGCTTCTTACTTTCCCAATAAAAATGCACCACCACTAGTACTTTTTTTTCATTCACATCTCCTACCCAATCTAATCAATAAAATCACTCAAAGTAAGGTCATCATCTTTAGGATTCCATAGACCAATATCAACTGCTCCCTTCAATTATCTAAAAATCCTCTTCACAATAGTCACATGAGATTCCTTAGGATCAACTCGAAATCTTGCAACAATGCATAGGACATTTATGATATCAAGTCTAGTTTGAGTCAAATAAAGCAATCCACCAATCATGGATATGTATCTAGTCCGATTTTCCTTAGGAGAATCATCATCTATTGTCAACTTACATCTAGTCACCATAGGTGTACCAACAGGATTTGAATCTTCCATACCAAACTTCTTTAGCAATTCTTTCGCATACTTGGAGTGAGATATAAAAATACCTTTATCTAACTGAGTAATTTGAAATCCCAAAAAATATTTCATTTCTCCAATCATGGACATCTCAAACTCAATTTGCATCTCACCAAAAAACTTCATGCACAAATTATCATCTCCTCCAAATATAATATCATCAACAAAGACTTCAACAATCAAATCTTTATCATGATCAATCTTGAAATACAAGTTACTATCAACAGTACCTTTACTAAAACCAAGCTTTAGCAAATACTTGTCCAATTTGGCATACCATGCTCTTGGGGCTTGCTTGAGTCCATACAATGCTTTCTTCGATGGACAAACCATGTCTCCCTCATCATTCAATTGAAACCCATCAGGTTGATCATTTTTTACTTCTTCATTCAGTTCACCATTTAGAAATGCCGAATTGACATCCATCTGATAAACCTTGAAGTTTTTGTAAGCAACATAGGCAATAAATAGTCTCATAGCTTCAATCCTAGCAACAGGGGAAAATTTTCTTCAAATTCAATTCCTTCCATCTGAGAGTATCCTTTACACACTAGTCTTGCTTTGTTTCTGATAACTTCACCTTTCTCATTTAGTTTATTCTGAAAGACCCATTTAGTTCCAATTACATTTTGTCCTTAGGTCTAGGAACAAGAATCCATGTATCATTTTTCTCAATTTGTTGTAACTTTTCTTCCATTGCTTCCACCTAATGTTCATCTTTGAATGCTTCATTTACATTGTTAGGCTCGGTCTTTGAAGTCAAACAATAATCTTATGCAATTCTTCTCCTAGTTTGAACACCTTTTTTTTTATCACCTATAATCCAATCTTTTGAATGATTCAATCTTACATACCTTGGAGTCTTAGGATGTTCTTGAACTTCAGTCTCTTGTGATATTTCTTCTATGCTTTCACTAGTTCCTTCCTTTTGGCTTTCCTGATTCACTGGAATGATTTGCAATTGATTCTAAGTCTAATCTAAACTGACATTTTGATCATCTGAATCATATCCATAGGTTTTGGATAGTCTAACTTTGTCTTTATCAACCTTTACATTATCAATTTCAACTACTTTCCTCAATCTCTTATTGAAGCACTAGTAAGCTTTAATTTTAGTAGAATAACCAAGAAAGATTCCTTCGCACTTCTAGCATCAAACTTTCCTATATCTTCATCTCTTTTGATATAAAATTTTCTTCCAAATATTTTGAAGTATCTAATAGTAGGCTTATGACCAAACCATAGCCCATAAGGGGTCTTACCAATATCACCTTTGACATGTACCCTATTGAGAGTATAAACAACAATACTCACAACTTCTCTCCAGTGAATATTAGGGACATTTCCTTCCAACATCATAGTCCTAGCAGCATCTAAAACTATTATGTTCTTCCTTTTTACAACTCCATTTGTCTGAGGGGTTTGCGGGGAAGATAATTGTCTCTTTATCCCATGTTCTTCACAAAAGGAATTAAACTCACTAGAAGTGAATTCACCACGTCTATTTGATCTCAGACACTTAATCTTCAAACCTGTCTCTATCTCAACCTTAGCCTTAAAACTCTTGAATTTCTCTAGAGCTTCAAATTTTTCCCTTAAGAAAACAACCCACATCAATCTAGAATAATCATCAATGAGTAGCATGAAATACCCGTCTCCTTGTAAAATTATGACTCTAGAAGGACCTTATAGATCAGTATGCACAAGCTCCAATACTCCATTTGAACAATGTTGTTTTATTTTGAATGAGACTCTAGTTTTCTTTCCCAATTGGAATTCCTTGCATATGGTGTTAGTAGGCTTTACCAGCTTAGGAAGATCTTTCACAACCCGAGTAGAACTTATCTTGATAATATTGTCAAAGTTTACATGACAAAATATTCTATGCCACAACTAACTTTCATCAACTTGAGCAATCAGACAAATTTTATTAGCAGTACTTAGGTGAAAGATATTACCTTTTGTTTTTGTGCCAGATGCAATCACATTTCCAAAATTCTCCAATGTTTTACATTTTCCATCCTTGAATTGAAGATTATATCCCTTGTCAACCATCTATCCAAAATTTAAGAGATTATGCTTCAAACCTTCAAAATTTAGGACATCATCAGTATTATGCTTACCATCAAAAGAAATACATCCTCTGCCATAGATTATACCACCATTGTTATCACCAAATATTACAACACCAACATCATAATTTTCCAAGCTCACAAATTTACTTTTATCACCTATCATGTGATGAGAGCATTCACTGTTGATCACCCATTCATATTTTTCTTCAATTTTGGCTACTAGATATTTCTCAACATTCATGCAACTAGTAGAATCAACAGGTATAATTACTTTCCTTTATAGCAATAAACACAAACTCATCTCTACTTACATTCCCTTTATAGAATTCATAATTTGTCACACCTTCATCAACAACATAGTAACATTTTCTTTGGAATCTAGGCTTGTTAAATATCGGCTTAGGAACTCTTTGAGAATGAACACCTTGAGACAAAATGATCTATCTTATTGCAAGAGAAACATTTAAGAGGTGATTTTCATTTATACTTACCTTCTCCTTTGGCTACTCTCTTGAAAAGAAGTGCTTCAAGCTCAAATAACTTTCTCTCTTCTTCAATCTCTCTCATTTCTTCCTCATGCTTGAACACCTTTCTAGAAGAACTTGAACCTGGATACAGTAGCTTTGAATGTGTATTTTTTCTTAGGTAGAGCATCACCAAACTCACTTAACTTGAAAGCAACAAGCTTACCAATCAACATGTCTCTAGTTACATTTGTCACAATTCAGATCTCCTCAATAGAAATGACTTTATGTTTATATGCAGTAGGCAAGGATCTGACCACTTTAGCAAAAATCTATGATTCTTCCAATGATCCACTAGCACATCTGATGTTACACAAAAGTTCATTTACTCTCTACATAAAATTAGTAATGTTCTCATCTTCACCCATTTTCAATAGTTCATATTTCCCTTTCAGACTCTACAACTTAGCAATCTTCACATGGGCATCACCTTCATATAAGGTTTCCAACTTTTTCTAGATCTCATAAGCAGTCTTGAAATCCATTACATTTGTCATCTCAGAATCAATCAAAGCACTCAACAATGCTTCCTTAGCCCTAATATTGAACTCAACATCTTTAATCTCAACAAAAGTAGAAGGACCATTATGTGGGATGATATACCTATTCTATGTAATGTTCCAGTAAGATTCACCAATGCATCACAGATGACACCCCATTCGAATCTTCCATAGAGAATAATTTATTCCATGAAATCTTGAACTATCCTTCTTGTTATGCCTTCCCCGGCCATAGTGCAGAATGTGCAAAATGAGCAAACTGTCCAATTGCCTAGTGAGTTAGAGACTCTCAAGAAGACTCTATCTCAAATGTCTAATGACATGGCACAACTTAGGCAAAACCCTCCCCACAACCAAAATAAGAACTATCAAAATCAGGGAGGTTACAATAACCAGGGAAATTACTCCAATCAGAATGGAAGTCAAAACACAAACCACAACTTTTAGAATCAAAATTCCTCTAACCAAAATTACCAAAATCAAAATAGAGGATATAACCAGAGGTTCAATAACAATAATAGGCAGTGGAATACTGGACCTAACAATGGGGGGTTTCCCCATAACTATCAGCCAGGTGAGGAGAGATCACATACTACTAATGTAGCAGACCTCAATTTCATGACTAATTGGTGTAGATTACATGATACTGCAGCCCATTCTGAGGTTAACTGCCCATAAATGGAGAAGATTGTCAAGATTGCACAAGATGATGCTCATCCTCCACCAAGAAATTCCAATTAGGATAATGGGCCAGTAAGTACTACCATGACTTATGAGAAAATTGAAAAAAAGTATCAATTCCCCATGCAGGGAGATAATGGAGCAGAGGAGGATGTATATGATTCCCAAGCTTTTCAATCTAAAGGTGGTCACTTTTTGAGAAATTAGAATAAGGGCCCATTTACTACATCTACACCTCCCAATAACATGGTCCCACCTAACCAGAATGTAGACAACAATCCACCACCACCAAAGGGACCTTCTGGTTCTCAGAATAGAGGTAATCCCCTCATTTTCCTAAATATCAAGTTAGGAATGACTCAGAGTTTGATTTTATTGCAGAATTACAGAGGCATAAGACATCATTGTCATTCTTTGACATCATGAAGTGGTGCCCAACTCAATGAGAAGTAGTGTTGAAGGCTTTGGAAGAAGTAGATCACTTAAAGGGAAAAGGTAAAGTGACTCTAGCAAAGCAGACACATGTAGCCATTTATAAAGGTAAGACTAGTACCCCACCTTTTCTGTTAAGTTTAAGAATTTTTGGAAAGAATTTGCACAATTGTTTATTGGATTCTGAAGCATCGGGAAATGTCATGCATTTTTTATATGTAAAAAGTTAGGATTAAGTCCTATCCCAACCAATAAGAAGGTGATTCAGTTGGATAAAAATGAATTCAATGTTGTAGGAGAGTTAAAGAACATGCATGTGCAGGTTGGATCAGATCCAAGGATCCAGACCTACGTAGATATCCAAGTAGATAATATCCCAGAAACATATGGTATGCTCCTAAGTCGAGAGCTAATGAAAAGCATGGGGGGATATTTGTCCTTGGTTTTCTCTCACACGTGGTTACCATGGAAAGGAGTTGCAACATAAATAAGGATTGAAAGTGAACCAAGACTCAAACACATGATCACAAAATATGATGCTTCGAATGAAGTAGCATACTTTGAGATTGAGATAGGAGTTTACAAACAAGAGGAAGTCCTTACTTTCTCTATGCTTAATCCTAGGGAAATATTGCCCCTAGAACACATTGATTCGATGATCTGCATCAATCAACAAGTGTTGATAAGGAAGTTGCAACAAGACAAGCTGTTTTTAGGAGATGAAACTAATCTAAGTAGTTTGTTACTTCCTAATTGGTGTAGGATTGATTATCATAATCATTCAGAATTAACATGTCAAACATGCTTAGATATTCTAAGTCATGTAGATCAACCTCAACAAATATGTTAAGAGAAACGAGCCCAAACCCCCATCAATGAGTTTTCTTTCAAAGTTAAGGATGCTACCATCCTTACTCAGGCTAGTCTTTCTCAAGAGGAAGTTTCCTCACCAGTAGGGCAGACTCAGCCTTTATGTTCTAAAACTCAGCAAGAGGCTGAGGTGTCTCAATTCCCATTTGATACACCTACTCCAGATACTTTTCCAATGCCTAGGGCATTACTAAAAGATGAGTTGGACTTCAATTTAACTCAAGAGGTTGTTCAAGAAGTGATTTCTGAGCATGCTGAAAGCATAGAAGAATCCTCGAGTGAGCTTAACCTCAAGTCAATGTTTCATGACCAGCAAAAGTTTGAGCCGCTAGACATTTTAAGTAAGTCATCCACTATTGTCCCTAAGAAGAAAGAACTCCCAGCCAAAGACCAATTATGGAATCTCAAATTTGATGGTTCCAAATCTAAAGCAAGAAGTGGAGCAAGGATTGAACTAACCAACCCGAAAGGGAAGACTTACTTTGCTTCTTATAGATTGCAGTTTGGTTGCACAAACAATGTTACTGAGTATGAAGCACTTGCTCGAGGTCTTATGTTTGCTCATAAGAAGAAAGTTACCGATCTCACAGTTATGGGAGATTCTGAGGTGATTGTAAAATAGGTACAAATCCAATATACATGTCATAACAAAAGATTGGCTGCATACAAAAACAGGGTTTGGAATTTGATTGAAGACTTTGATGCTTTTGGAATTAGTCTGATCCCTAGGGAAGCCAATCAAATTGTAGATGCGCTTGTTGTTGCTGCTAGTACTTAGGAACCCATGCAAGACTCTGACCTAAAAATATTTTTAGTTGAGTTGATTTCAGTCCCAGCTATTTCGGATAATGTTTGACATTTTCAGGTATTTGATGATGATCAACACATATTGGCCTTCTTGGAAAGTTCTGATGTTTTTCAAGGGCAGATAATAGATGAATCTGAAAGAGATCAAGGAGATTGGGATCCTGAGAAAGATAATCCAGAAGGGATATTCGACTTGAAAAGTAATAAAATTCTGAAGGGGATGGTTGCTTTGGAGAGGATATTTCATTCAGACCCACAGGCTTGTCAAAGGGTGCCTACAGAGAGTCAGGGAGGTAAGTATGAATCTGTTAATTTGACTCACTCAGGCCCAAAAATAAATGTTCTTATAGGAAAGCCTTGTCCTCAAGAAATCAAGGACAAGATAATCAAGGTCTTGGAGCAGAACATTGAAGCTATTGCTTGGAGTTATGATGATTTGAAAACTTTTGACACTTCAGTGATCACTCACACCATTCCTCTCAAGCTAGAATCCAAGCCTTTTTTCTAGAAGCAATGCCCGATCAATGCTTTGATTGAGCCCTTGATCCAGAAGGAGGTGCAAAAAATTTTATCTGCTAGAATTATCTTTCCAGTTAGACATTCTACTTGGGTGGCTAATTTAGTTCCTATGCGCAAGAAGAATGGTGAGATTAGGTTATGTGTAGATTTTAGGAATCTAAACAAGGCCTCTGAGAAAGACAATTATCCATTACCTTCTCTTGATGAAGTATTAAAAAAGGTAAATGGATCCCAGATGATGTCATTTTTGGATGGTTATTCTAGATACAATCAGGTCTTGGTGAGTCATGAGGATAGGATGAAGACTGCTTTCACCACTAAATGGGGGACATTTGTTTACAAGAGGATGCCATTTTATCTCATCAATTTTGGTGCTACTTTCCAAAGAGCAATGGATGTAGCTTTCAAATATCTGATAGGAAAATGTATAATCATTTATGTGGATGATTTAACCATCTTCTCTAAGAATAGAGAAGACCATGCTGCTGACTTGGAAAAGGTTTTAAAGAAATGTATAAGTTATGGTGTCTCTCTTAACCTAAAGAAATATGTATTTGGAGTGTCTAAAGGGAAGCTCTTAGGTCACATTATATTAGAGGAAGGGATATCTATAGATCCTGACTGAGTAGAGGCCATCTTGAAATTGACAAAACCAGGCAGCAAGAAAGAAATGAGGTCCTTCTTTGGAAGGATCAATTTTGTTAGAAATTTCATAATAGGTTTTGCAGAGATCATCAAACCTGTCAATGAAATGATGAAGAAGGATGTGGAAATTGAGTGGAGTGAAGAGGATAAGTTTTCTTTCATGTAGATTAAACAATCTATATCTAAGGAACCTGTTTTGACAAGCCCAGATTATCTAAAACCCTTCTAAATCTATTCTTTTGCTTTTGACCATTCATGTGCAACAATTTTGACACAGAGAATAGAAGAGAGCAAGGAGAGACTGATTGCTTTTATGATCTCTCCATTTAAGAATGTAGAAGTGAGGTATTCACCACTAGAGAAACAAGCCTTTGCATTGGTATGAGCAGTGAAGAAGTTCAGGAATTACATAATTTGAAGTCAAGTTATGGCCATAGTTCCAGATCCAGCTGTGAAGTCTCTTCTGATGCAAATTGAATTAGGAGAATGAAGAGGGAAATGGATGTAAATCTTACAGGAGTTTGACTTAGAAATTCACCCAATGAAGCTTGTTCGAGGACAAGGATTGTCAAAAGCAATGGCTGATGTGGACAAAAATATCACTTGTCAACAATACATTATCCAATCATTCACAAAGGATCCCTGGTATACAGATTTAATTTTCTTCCTCCTCAATAAAAAATGTCTAGAAGGAATGAATGCTACTCAGAGGAGAGCATTGAGGATGAAGAGTGCTAACTACATGCTTAAAGGGGGATTTATCTACAGAAAGAATTTTCAAGGAATTTACCTACGCTGTTTGGAGAAGCAAGAGGCTAAGCATGCCATCGTCAAGTTTCATGGAAGGCATGGAATAGGGCATGGGTTTGCTGATGCTTTGGCTCATCAGATTTTAAGATCAGGCTATTATTGGCCTTATGTATTTAGAGATGCACATCAACACTACAGGACTTGTCATGTATGCCAAAATTTTGTACCTAGAGAAAGAAATCTTGCAATGCCCTTGCAACCGGTATATGAGGTAAGGCCATTTTCTCAATGGGCACTTGATTTTGTAGGTGTAATTAATCCAAATTCTTCTGTAGGTCATAAATTCATCTTGACTACAATTGACTACTGCACACATTGGAATGAGGCCCAGCCTTGCAAGAATAGTACCACAGAGGTGGTCATCAAGTTTATGACTGAGAACATCATGACTAGGTTTGGAGTTCCATTTGCTCTAGTATGTGATAATGGCCCTGCTTTTTCTTCTGCTGAATTCATTTCATGGGCATATGAACATAAAATTATTTTGAAATATTCTTCCAATTACTACCCTCAAGGAAATGGAGTGGTTGAGTCCACAAATAAGAACTTGTTGGAAGTTATAAGAAAGTTGTTAGAGAATAATCCTAGGGACTGGCATACCCAGTTGAGATTTGCCTTATGGGCAGATCGAACCAGAATCAAAGTAGCTCTAGGAAACTCACCTTTTAAGTTAGTCTATGGCCAAGATCCAATATTCCTGATCCATTTACAAATACCTATTCTTAAGTTCATGCAGTAATTTTATACTAAGGATGATAGGATTGAGGTTAGACTACTTAATTTACTGAACATGGAAGAGCAAAGAGATGCTGCTTTGCAGCAATTCTCTAAGCATCGGGCTATTGTCAAACGCTGGTTTGACAAAAGAGACAAGATAAAAGATTTTAGGATATTAGATTTTGTGTTATTATGGGATAAGGCTAGAGAGAAGAAAGGAGATCATTAGAATTTTGATAGACTTTGGTTGGGTCCTTATCAAGTGGCTGAAATACTAGGTGAGAATGCTTTTCGTTCGAGTACCTTAACAGGAGTGCCTGTTCCATTACCAATTAATGGTCAGTTTCTCAAGCACTATTTTGGTGCATAGGAAGGTCTGATGTTTTAAAGAAAATGTATCGTATTGTATCATATGTAATTAAATTTTTGTTTTTGTTGTCCTTTTGCTTTGTTTTTGGTTTTTTTGTTTTGTTTGGTCTTGTTTTGTTGGGGATCTTCATTTTGTTCATTTCAAGTCAAGGGGTTGTTATTCAGAGTATACTATTGGTACTAGGAGAGATATTGGTTTAGGTATTTTCATCATCACCATTGAAAATGATTTCGTTCTTAAACTCATGTTTTATGACCATCCTAGTTGGGTTTGAAAAGTTATTAAGGATAGAAGATATATTGTGAATATCTCATGAATTGTAATAAAAAATATGTCACCAAATTAGAAAAACATCTACATGAGTAAGTACCTTTTTTTTTTGAATGGCTCTACCCTTTGATTCAAGTGAAAAAATCTGATTCCAAGACTATCATGAAATCCATAGTAGTTCTCAACCCATGTTTCAGATTCATTATGTCTGAGTATTGAGGAAAGTGCATAAAAGATTTCCACAAGCAAGGTTTTAAAAAAAATGAAAGAAAAGAAAGAAAGAAGAGGCAAACTCAATATCAAGTGGGTAATCAAATATCTCTATCGGGGCTATGGACGCCTGGCTGGCAGTAGAGCAATGCTTTGAGAGAACTAGAGGTTTCTTTGTCGGGGCTATGGATGCCTGTTTGGCAGCGTAGTAATTCCAAGGATTTTATTGCATGATAGTTAAAGGACTCAACCTATGTAGCTTGAATCTTAGGTATAAGTTGTTCTCGAACAGAGAAAGTATCTACAAAGAATGATGCACAATATATGCACACACTCAGATTTAGAAATAACTCATGAGCACATACATCTGAGATTCTAGCTCAATCTTATCCTACATATATCTTATCTTATTCAAGATAGTATGCTTCATAAACCAAGTTTTTTTGAGGGTGACTGAAATTTTCTTTGGGTATCTTGAAAATGGGTAAACCATTTCCCCAACCGAGTCGCCATTTGTTATGCCTTGCATAACCACCCCATCTTTTGCCTTGGTTAAAAGGGGTCCCCCTTTTGGTTTTTATCTTTTGTTGATTTTCAAACAAAGTTTGGAGTCTTTCTTTTCAAACACTTTGTTTTTCTTTGGTTTAGTCTGTTGGAAGCGGAGCTGGAACTGAATCGGGTTCTGAAACTTCTTTCAAAACTCTTTTCGATTCCCATCCTGATAGTTTTTCTTTTTAAAAATTTTGTCTTGTCTTTGTCGGAGCTGGAGCTGGAGTGGACGTTGAGTTGGTATTTGTTCAAAGTTTCAAAATCTAAATCCATCCCGATTCCACCTCCACTTTTTGAACTTTTGTTTTTGATTAAGTTCTTTATGTTAAGTTTTGTTATTTCAATCTTTTTGTTTTACTTTTGTGTTTGGTTTTGTTTTATGCTTTGTTGGCGGAACCGAACCTGGAATGGGAATGAAGTTGGGAAATTACTCAAGTTTCCAAATCATTTTTCATTCCGATTCCGCTCCCGCCATTTCTCGGTCGTTGACTTTTTACTAAAGTCGAAATGCAGTAATGTGTTAGTTCTTCTCCAGTTACGTCTCCGCTTTACTACATTTAATGCATTAATGACAGCTTCCATGCGTAGGTAGAAACTTTGAGTTTTACCTTGATTAGGGATTAAACGGTGGTTATTATTATTTTTAAGAAATCAAAGAGCGAAGTAGAGCAACAACGGAGTTCTTCTAAGTGAATCAATTGAGAGAGGAAGAGAAATTGCTTGTGGATTTCTTCAGATGGTTTTTCCAAGTTTGTGTTCGAGGTAGGGTTCCTATTTCGCGTTTTTCTTTTATTTTGCTTTCGTGTTTTCTTGTTTCTTTTAGATCATTTTGCTTTGGTCAAGTTCGCAATCTCAGTGGGTTTGCAAGTTTTGTTTTCCTTTCTTATTTTTTCATTGTTCTTGATTTCTTTTTTTGCTTTTGTTTTTGTTTTCAGTGAGTTGGGGCACAATTGTTTTCATGCTTTGTCATGATCACGTCGTGTTGTATTATTTTGTATATATTGCATAGATTAATTAGGGCTCCATAGTAAGATGGATTAAATTTAGGTTTATAGTAAGTTAGGGTTGGTAGAATCTTGTTTTTACTTAGGTTTTTTATTACGCATTCAGTCTGGTTAAAATAGAGGGTTAAATCGTGCCATAGTTTTTATATCATTTTTTTTAGATTAGGGTTTTATGCATTTTTGTATTCACATTTCTGAATGTTAAATATGATGCCCTAAAAGTACAGTCGCCCCCACGATCATATGGGCATGGTCCTGTCATGTTATATTTAAGCCTTATTTCATTTTAATATGACCCTAGTCCTTAATTATGGAGTTTTGCATTAAACTAATAAAATCATTGATGATGTTATGGTCAACTTAGGCGGAAGCGGGATCAAAATTGATTTAGTGTTTTGGGTGTGTGTTATGATTAGTGTCAATTCCATTTTCCATCCCGTCTCCGACTCCACTTATAGTGAGAAGTCTTATTTCAATATAGCAATAACCTAGGCGGAAGCAGAAGCGAAACCGAAATAGGATATGAAAATAGAAAATTTGAAAGAAACTAAATCAGTTTCCATTTAGGTTCCAGTTTCGATCACAATTCCACTTCTGACTCTGAGACCACTTCTTCTTAGTAGAATATCAATAATAGTTTTTGCTCCAAGCTTGACAGTATGTTAAAAGTGGATTGTTTAAGATGTTTTCTGCCTGGTTCCGCCTTCGATGTATGTTCGAAAGGTATGATTTAAGACATATTTTGAGATGTTTATTCAAAGATCTAACTAGAGGTTTTGTTGTAGGAAAGCTAAAGGATGTTAGGAACATCAGGAGAAGTTGTCCAAAGGAACCGGCTTGCAGGAACATCAAAGGCAGCAGCCAAACCCAAGAAGATCAATCCAGAACAGTTACCTTATATCTTGAGGTATAACCACAGGTGTCCTGTTGTCACAGTAAGCAAAGTGGAATCAGATTGGTCAGACATCACCGACACAAATCTGGGCCAATACAATTTTGAGGAGTTTTTTACAGAAACGTTAGCTAAAGATATCATAGGGAGAGCAGAAAGAATTGTTGAGTCTGGGTTAGCTCATATCACTTTATTTCCTATATCTATCCAATGCCCAGAGTTAATCTTAACAGCTGCAGGATCTTACAATCCGGCTACCCGACAATGCATGGATTCAAAAGACAATGTAATCATTGATCTCACTCCTCAAATGTTTCAAAGTATATTTAGTGTCTCGGATCCCAAGAACTTGGTGCAGTTAACCGAGGGAGAGGCCCTAGAGAAGTATAGAAAATATAAGGAATCCAACAAGTCTCACTTGAACAAAAAGTGGTTGAGAACAGAAAAGAAGTCTCTATCCAAGTTAGCAGACCAACCAAAGAGGGCAGATTTCTACAAAGAAGTATCAGATTTAATAATGATGTTGTCTAGGGTTTTTGGGAAGAGAGATGCCTTTCATTTCAAGGAGTGGATGTTTCCCTTCATCCAGATAATCTTAAATGGCACCCATCAATTTGATTGGCCGATGATTGTATCAGATGCCATTCATGATCAATTGACCAGCATTAGGGAGACTAAATGCTTTTTTATGACTTCTTACATTGTGTGTGTAGTAGCAAGAGTAGGTATCTTCCCAGGTTTGAATAGAGTGGGGATAATGGGAGTGTTAGATGGACAAAATAAGGTGTGGGAATATTATAACTAGTTGTCCCTACAAGTTGCTGAGACTCAATTCAGAAGGGTTAATGATGCATTCATATATGTGACCATTAACCAACTCAACAGAGATGCAGGGTACAGATTGAGCCAAGAGGCCATGTCATTTATCACTGAATGGGGATGTTGGTACATTCAATACCCCAGGTTTACATATTTTAGGCTAGCTGGCTTTGAAGGTCATCCACACTTGTTGCCAAGATGTTGCAATAATAGGATAGTTTTAATGGAATTTGTATATCAGGCTCTAGGGGTTAATGCTCGGCTTGGATTGAAACATAAAACAGGATGTCATAAGTTCCCCATGAAGTTGGGTGAGTATAGCTATCAACATCTGGTAGGAGCAAAGGTGGTGTGTAGTGAGTTGATACAGTTAAAGCTAGGTTTGTATACAACTTGGAAGCACTTTGACCTGAAGGGTAAGATGAATGCTTTGTTGCCTTTTGTGTTTGATAAACATTTCAATTTACTGGAAGAATTCTGGAGTGACCGGAAAGATGAGTACGACTTGAGGAAAAATAATTATGAGAGACTACCTGTCTCACTCATGGAAGAGCTTGGTATAAAAAATGGTATTCCTGACACATTGGTGGATGATGGAGTTGTGTTGGATCCATCTTATGAAGCTTTAAACATTGGGACTAAAAGCCTAGATCCAATTGATTGGAACAGTGAGGAAACCATTGACATTAAACAGATAGGGTGAGTAGTATTGGATAAAAATGTTTAATGTTTGGTTTTAAGAACCAAAAATCCTCAAGGACCAGCTCCTAAAAAGGGGAAAGGGTATAAAAGGATTAAAAGAAAGACACCTCCCAAGGAGCCCTTGGATTTCCTTCCCCCAGACATTGATGAAATAGAGCTTGAAGCAGCAGCTAATGAATTAGAGGTACAAGAAGGAGATGCTCAAATAGGGTTGATTGTTTCAAAACCTACATTAGGTGAGTCTTCTACTCAAATCCCACTTGCAAAACAACAAAGAGGGGAAGTGAAAAAAGGGACTCCTCATAGTATGGTTGAAACTATGAAGGGAAAAGAAATGCAGATAGAAATTCATGATGTTGGAATAGATTCAGATGAGACTTTGTCAAATAAAGGAATACAAGAAAATATGCCTCTAGAGGAGGATACAAAATAGGTAATGACATAGGAGGATCAATGGGAATTTTTTGAAAAAGTCAAGAAGGCTGCTAATGAGCAAGCTGCAGCAATAGAAAAGCAGAATTTAGTTGATGCCAAGACACAAGCTGATGTCATACTACATTAGCAACAAATTGAGGCTAAGTCAAAAGCTGATGAAGTAGAGAGGCAATAGAGGCAAAAGGATCATGAGCTCAAGGTTAAGGAGGGGAATGATAAGGTAGAATTGATACGAAAGATTCATGACCTTGAGGAAGAGAAGGCAAGACACTAGAGGGAAAAAGAAGTTCTGGTAGCTAATTTAAAGCTTGATGAGGAAGCTCACAGAAAAGAAGAGGAAGCATAATGATTACTAAAGGAGAAAGAGGCTGAAGAGCTGGTAAAAAAGCAACAAGAAGAAGAAGAAAATGCAAAAAAGCTTAAAGCTTTAGAGACATAAAGACTAGACAAAGAAAGAATGGAGAAAGAAAGACTAGATAAAGAAAGACTGGAGAAAGAAAGAGTGGAGAAAGAAAGACAAGAGAAAGAAAGATTAGAAGAAGAGAGATTGAAGAAGGAGGAAGAAGACAAGAGAGTACAAGAGAAAAAAGATAAGGAGGAAGCTGAAAGGCTGACACAAATGAGTGGAACAAGAGCAGCAACAAAAATAGATGGTTGATTCTCAACCTCAGGTAAATGTGCAACCTCCTATAGCTACTACCTCCTCTTCTTCAACTATGATGACTATTACTCTAGGTGATCCGACTTGGTTGAAATTAGACCTTCAAAAGAGAACACTGACACCTTCTCAACCTCTCATTTGGGAGGATATGATGAAGGAGATAGAAAAAGAAAGGCCTAAAAAGAGGGCCAAGATCTTGCACTCTACTAGGTTGACTGACAAGGGAGAAATTGTGGCTGAGTGTGCTATACCTATGGTAGACAAGGAGGCAAGAGATATGCAATTAATAGATTATCAGCTAGGCACTATGAATTTGGGAAGACCTACTAGGGATCAAAAAATGAATTTGATTGATGTGGTAGCATCTTCAACTAAATCAAGGATGTTGAAGGATAAACAAAGGAAGGATGAGCTTAAGGCTCAACTAGATCAATTGCATGATTTCCTTAAGAATGTTTCCGCTCCAAGGTCACAACAGGTTGCTGCAATTGAAACCCCAATTTTGCTGAGCAAGAAGGAAGTAGAGGATTTGGAACAAGTGAGGGGCAAGGCAAAAATGTTGGATCGGTAGGAAGTAAATTGAATCAAGAAATAGAGGAGGTGTTAGAAGACAATTTTGAGGTTTACAAAGCAACTGAGGAGCTGATGGAAGAGATGAATAAATATGTTAAAACTTTGGAAGCACAAGAGGAGGAATATAAGGGATACAACCAGAAACTAAAAGAAGTCAATAAATTTCCTAAGACTACCCTCCTAGAACAGTCAATATTAGAAGAAGACAATAAAGATTTTCTGGAAAAGACTTCTTGTATACTCTGATTTAGAACAAATTTCCTATACAAACATAGAAATGAGGTTCAAGATTCTATTAAGGATTTGAGGGAACAATATGAGTTGGAAGCCATTCTTGCTATTATTGTGAACATGGAGGTACTAGAAAAAGAAGGCTTACCTTTAAGCCAAATAAAGCAAAAATGGACTGAAAGATTTAAAGAGATTATGCAGAGAGGAGATGTTGGTGAAGATATGCTAATAGATAGATTGATGGACATAAAAGAAGAAATAAGAGTAGCCAAGAGAGAATTGACAAAGCTGAAGGATGTGAGAGGGTTTGCTGCGGCGGAGTTGGAGAGAATTAAGTTTGAAGATAGCTAGGTGGATGGGCCTAAATTAGATACATTACAACAAGTCTTCTCCAGCTATGATGAATACATGATGGAGTGTATTTCGCATGTATAAATATCATGCATGTATGGATTTTTTCTTCTTTGCATGTTGCATGCAACACTAAAAGTTTTTGAAGCGCATGGATTTTCTTCTCTTCTATTCTCTTTTCTTCTAGTTTAACTGAGTTTCCAAAGATAATTTTAATCCCTAAAAGGGTGGGTCAGCTTAAAATAGAAGGGGACTTCCGAATTTTGTACATCTATAAATACCCTTTGGGTATCATATTGTAAGGGTTGGCTGATAGAGAATAGAATTGGCCACCTGATATTAGGAGATAGAATTTTTATAGTTGTTATAGAAATACATTGTTACTTCACTTTTTATAGTTAAATAAAATTACAGGTTTACGCAATATGGTGTTAGAATTGAGTTGTTTTACTTGATAAGGTTAATGAGTTATAATCTATCTGTATGCTAGTGATTATGCTAAAGCATGATTGTTTCTTATATGATGAAAGTCATTAGAAGAAGCCAGATTTAAGGATTATCTTGTTAGATTATCAGTGAATTAGATTTATTGAATTCTGTTGATCTATGATCTTGGCAATGAATGAATGTGTGTTCTTTTGGAAGTCTTTGAAATAGTTATGATATGTGAATTGTGATGTTAAAATCAGCACCTTAGATGCATGCAATTGTATGGATTAGTCTATAACTTGGGTCATGCTTTGGTTTTCTTGATCTGTTTGAAAACATTCATTGTTGAAGATATATGTCCGGATGCGAGATAAGTTTGATTCATGTTCACTGATTTACCCTTTGATTTATCTTTTTCTTTTATTTAAAAAACCCTTTCATTGTGAAGAATAGCTCAATGAACAATTCATTGCTTATATTCTTTGTTACCAGTACATGCCCCTTGAACATTACAGTTGCATGAACCGATTGAGTGACACCAGATAGTTGAGAACCAACTACTAGGACCTTGAGAGTTAGGCTACTATATGCTGTCTTTCTTTTTTAGGAGAAATAGAGTAGAAATATTTTGTTTTAACGTTGCTTGTGTCATTTTCACCATCAACACTTCTTGTATGTCACCATCCTAGATCACCTCAAGCTATTAAAATTCTTCCAAGGAACCTGCTCTGATATCAATTGTTGGAAATACAAGGGCATACAACTAAGAGGGGGAGTGAATCAGTTGTCACAAAAATTTAAACTTATTAACCTTATTCTCAGATCTGATAATTAAACATGAAAGAAAAAACCATCACCACATCAGAAACACACATAACACCAATATTTTTATGTGGAAAGCCCTGTTAGGGGGAAAACCATGGTGGAGATTAATCCACAAGTTTACACTTTGTTAAAAGTATAGAAAATTTGGAATGCACATGCATTCAGGCGCACTACCTAGGGCTCATGGCTCAAATACAAAAAGGAAGACATGATGTCTTACAGTTACTTTTAGATTAAGTCCATCTAAAGATTTTGAATTGGGAAAATATCATCTGCTAATGCCTGATTATAGTTTTGATTAAGCACATAAAATTTGCTCACTCTTCTTCACATTTAACTTTTGCTTTCGAATGATCTGAAAATTATTTGCACATAGCACTTTCATTTCACACACTTCAATTTACACTTCACGCCATAAATGTCTCAAATGAGATAAACAATTGTTCATATATATCTATAACCAAGAATAACATCATCTACATGTCGACTTCAATAAAATATAAAATGAATACAAATTGTCAGTCCAAAAAATAAATAATTATCAATGCAAATCAACCAAAGTTGGCCACAACATAATGAGGACCCAAAATAATATCCTCGAACATGAAAAACCTTCAATAATTATTCCTTGAAGATCCACAACATGCTACAATCACCCTGTCAGCCATGAACATGAAAAACATGAATACGCAAGATAAAATATTCAATCATAAACACACTAATCAATACAGATGAACAACGTAGATAGATCACAATCTAGAAACACCCACAAGCCTCATGAATTACCATAGGAGTATTCATGTCAATTCAGATTACAAAAATCACAATATATTCTTTCAGGAACACCAGCTACAGTAACAAAATAACTGCTAGAACACAAAAACTCATAACTTGCTCAAATCTTCATGCAGACCTCTGAAAATTTTGGTGGATAAAATAGATAGACTTGAAAACAAGCCCTTTAATCCACAACCTCTGATAATCAATATACTAATCTATACAACATACTAAAATTCACGGACAACTTGCAACTTATTTTATTACAATTTTCTCAATATCTTTGACATATACAACCTTAAAGACATTAATGCCAATAGTGTTGACATCAATGAAAACCACATATCATAAATATCCAATAATATCCAACACATATCTCAAAACTAGGGCAGGGTCCTTTGTATGAAATCCTTAAAAAATTGGACTATCATCTTCCTGAATAGGCCTAAAACATGAAAAATCAGACCTAGGGCATCACCAAAACACGTGCCAACCAAAACCCTGGAACCTCCAATTTTGAGGAATGAAAATTTATAGAAATATAAACCATTGCACCAATTTTTAGGAATTTCTACCATGGGAATGACAAGAAATGCATTTTACAAGTCCACTAGGAACCCTACCTAGGATTCTAGACTGTTTTTAGAAAAACACTTGTAACTTATACAAAAGTTAATGAAAATTGATGAAACAAAAACCAAAATTTAGAGGATTCACATGAAAACAATATCCAATAGGTTTTAGACTCATTAATTTTTTGTACAAATTATACTATTTACTATATCAGGAAAGAACATGTTCAAAATTTTCAGAGAAATAGTGCTCCTTTATTGCTTTCTTTTCAAAACTTCAACAACCAACTCCTCTTCGGCTATACAGTACATTTTAAACCTTTTTCCAATAGAATTCCAATGGTTCCTAACCATGTATCAACTTCCAACCGTTCAACTTCCTGTTTGACAACAAAATGCAAAGTTACTTTGACAACATTTGTGCAACTAGACTCTAATTCACCCTTAAGCACTCAAACTAGACCTAAATAAGCATAAAATGGTATTCTCAGACCTTATTACATGAAAACATCATAAAAAAAAAAGAAGCTAACTTTTGGCCCTTGGAGGCATGAAGACCTAGGGTACCCCTGCACCACCCAAAAAGTAACAGCAATTTGGAAACAAATATTATTGCATTACAAATAAACTCAACAACTTAAGGGTATATAATTAATTAAATAATCATGAGACTCACTAAGGTTGAGACACCTTAATCCCAATAAGAGCTAATAGTTATGTTGAGAGAGGGACACCTTTCTCTTAACTGTTGAAGGTTTTTTGGTTACAATGGGAGCTTGTGCATTGTAGGTTTTACAAATTTGTGAAGAAGATTGAAAACCATGGTGTCTACCTTTCATCTAGATATTGAGAAGTTCAATGGCACTGGTTAGGAGATGTGGAATTTGAAGATGGAGGATCTCCTTGAAGAGAGTTATTAAAGTGGTTGGTGTTGGATGTTTGTTTGTCATTGAGGAGATTGTTGAGAGTATGGCATGTGGTGTTGTTATGGTGTTATCATTGATGTCAACCCATTGTATAGATGCAAAAGTTTTGTTCTAGAGAAGACCAAGAGGTTTGTATGATTTCCTAATTCTTGAGTGAAATTTCAATGTTACTGTGAACTAGTTTTGTGGTCCACACAACTCTTCTATGTATAATTTTGACATATGGTTTTGTGGTATTCATTGTGCATATTGAATGTGTTCAAATTCAAAGTTTCATGGTTTTTTGTCTTCCGTAGTTGAAAATATTGTTGATTGAGTATTGGCTAAGTTGTGATAGAGTTAGTGGTGCAAAGTGTATGTTGAAATGATCTATATTCCACCACAAATGAATAATATGTTATAAAGATTTATGGAAGTGTTTATAGATTTCAAAGGTGTGTACATTCCAATTGACAAGTTTTTTGGTGGTCTATGTGTCAAGGTGTGGATGAAAAGTTGGTTCATTTAGATATTGCCTCACCAATTTTTCTATCTAGTTTCAACCTAAGTATTTTGGGGTCATGCGGAGTTGAGTTGTGTAAGGAGCAGATTCATGGAAGAAATAATAGGTCATGTTAGCCTATTTTAATGTGTTACATGTTTTTATTTCATCTATAAGGTGTGTGTGTTAGTATTTTAAGCCCATGAGTTATGGCGCTACATGTTTTATCTAATTAGGCTGACCTAATTGATGTTGCAAGTGTTTGCAGATGTTGTGCATATAAATATAAGGTCAAATTAGTATTGGATGTATGGTGAATAATAGATGAGTATGATGTGACTGTGATGTGAAATGTGAAGAGATTGATAAGTGTTGAAGTATGAAGTGTGTTAAGTTATTTTTTTGAGCCTAATTGGAACTATCTTCAGCATGTTGTAGATGCATTGTAATCAATTCAATCTCTGGAAGTGAGCCACCCTCTTTTATATTCTGGTTGTGAGCCATTTCTTCTATTCTTTGGACAGTGAGTCCACTTGGAAGTGAGATTTTCTATGATATCTTATAACTGGTTATAATATATTGTGAGCTAATCCTCGCCATAATTTTTCCCTTTTTGGGTTTTCCACATAAAATCCAGTGTTTGTGTGTCTATTGATGTGATGCATGCTTTTAATATTTCTTTTAATTACTACACATTGAATGAGATGTTGGAAATGTATTTTAAGTTAATAAATTTTAGGGAATACTAATTCACCCCCCCCTTAAGTATTCTTGAAGTTCAACAATTGGTATCAAAGCTTGATTCCTTCAATTGGCTTGATCACTGAGGTAGATCTTGGAGGTTGAACACATGGCTACAAGGAAGTATCATATTCCTCCAGAAAAGATTATCCCTAAAGGGTTTACTGAAGAATATTGTGTAGTTGACATGGAAGGAGAACTCAAGTCATCTCTTGATGATTTGGATGAAGTAGAAGCTAAGAATAGAGATTTGAAAAAGGATCTCAATGATGCAGATGAGTGCACCAAGATGTTGAGAGAGAAATTCAGGAAAGCTATAGAAATAGTCAAGTAAATAAATGAGCAATTAAAGCAATCAAATGATACTGTCACCAATCTAGAAGTGTAAGTTGAAGAAGGAAAAAGAGTTGAAGACTGCCTAAATTCCAAACTGAAAGACAAATCTGAAGAATGTTCAAAGCTTGAACACGAGATTGTAACTTTAAGATAAAATCTAGAGAAATTAAAGAATCAAGAGGAAAAGTTCAAAAGTAGCTCCACAATTCTTGATGAGATGATTACAAATCAAAAGGCTTCTAAGGAAAAAGAAGGTTGAGTGTTTGAGAAAGGATAAACTTCAAAGGTAAATCAAACTCCAAACAATGTTGAAAAGAAGAACGACAAGAAGAAAAATGTCAAATAGGTCTAGAAATAGAAGAAAGAATTCAAATGACCTTCTATTACACAACCTACTGCACAAAGGTATTCATCTTTTAATGATTAATGCTATTCCTTCAATAAATTTGGACATAGAGCTATAGAGTGTAGAAGAAGAACGAATCAAAATGTTCAATCATTTCTTGATCAGTGTTTTACATGCAATATATTTGGTCATAAAGCTAGTGAATTCAGAAATCAAATGATGAGTGGTTACAATAATGGCAATATGTTTCAATATTTCAGTGGGTATTGTTATACATGCAATGGGTTTGGGCATAAGAGTTTTGAATGCAAATCTAGAATGGAAAGAAGTAATCTTGTTCAAAATTGTGTTATATGCCACAATTGTAACAAATCAAGCCACATTGCTAAGCATTTCAGAAACAAGAATGTGAAACCCTTTGTTTTAGAGAAGAAGGTTGATCTAGTTGAGAAGAATAAGGAAATAAAGTGATCTAGAAGAAGAAAGAAGAGATTTAAGTGAAAAGTGAGTCTGTGCCAACTCCTGGTGTAGATTTTTCCTTCAAAAACTAGATGAAGATCTTTCACTCAAGGGGACTTTTAATAGAAAATAATTAATCCCTCACCAAGGATGTGGTGTTTATGCCTTCAAAACACTAGTATAGATGTTGGATGACATTCTTAATCTATTGATGAGATCTTTGGAATGAAATACCGTATTTTCAAGATATATGTAGTAATTAAAGGTGACTATGTCAACATAGTGAGGGTCTATCAGATTGTTGACCTAAGTTTATCTATAAAATTTAATGTTAATTAGGTCACCATATAAAAAAGGCTTATATTTCATTTTGAACAATCAAAAGTCATTTGTAATCAAGAAATTGAAGTAGAGAAGTAGAAAAAAGGATATTTGAACCATTTGGTGTGTTGTGTGAAACCCTAATCATTGAAGCTCCAAAGGTATTTATATTCTCTTCCTATACCCTAGTTATGTGAAGTTTCAAAAATGGTTTATCCTCAAGTGGTTGATGTATTGGAACAACCGAGACCTAAGTTCAAGAAACATCCATTTAAATCCATGAGAATGGATCCAAAAGGTGCAATTTTGAAGGTTCCCCTAGAAGGAATGCACACAAAAAATGTAAGAATGTACATCCATGTGAAGATGGAGGCATATTATCATATTAAATTGGGAGATTTTAGGCACAATCATCTAACTAGAGATAATTCTGGTCTAAAACTTGAGTATAATAGCTTGGCAAAGAAGAAATTGGAGGTATGGAATGATTTTCCTAAATTCTATTATGAGGATGAGTGGGTAAGATACGCGCTTAGTAGAATTCATGACAAGTTCATATGGTTGTATTTTCACATGTGATAACTAAGGATGCAATTAGGATTATAATGGGTTTGTGCCCTAATGGACCCGTTCTGGCACTAAAAGTTATAAAAAATAATGTGATAATGAAACTCACCAGTGTGAAATATGAAAATGTGCCCTAACGGTGAATGATATTGAATATCTGGTGGTGAGGTATACACCCATGGGGATTGGCTATAACATATTTTTGACAAACAAAGAGAACTCTATTTTAGGCACTGTAATTCATACAGCTTACCAAATGGTAAAAGGTGAAGACATAGATTTGTGCAAACTTCTGATATAGTAGCTAATGGAGAATTTACAAAGAACAAGAGTCCAAATATCCATTCTGGTAATGACACTCTTATCATTTTTTTGTTGTTTTACTTTCTTAGAGAAATTCTTGGAGCAAAGAATGTTGTTTAGTTGGATAATATACCCATTTCTAGACAAATTAGAGATCATTTGAGAATGCTTCTAGATTTTGAGTCTTAGAAACAAGTCTTGTGGGGATATTTCAAGTCATTTAAAGATAGGACACAAATCAAAGAGAGGATTCCAACAAAATTGGTAGATAAATACAAGAAGGATATTACATCCATGGTCAACAGAGATTACTGCTATATGGAGGTAGTGAAACCAAAATAGTCTAGATTTCAAAACTCAAATATGAAGTGACAGAGGATGAAATCACTAGACTTAAAAAAATTATGTTGATAAAACTAGGAGATCCTACAATAGATAGGTTTGGAACCTATGAAGATAAATCCATTGAAGTGCACGTACAACAAAAAGAAGAGATAAAGATTTTTTTTGAAAAGTTGAAGGCACAGTTGTAGGAGATTGTTTGTTCACCAAAGAGCCCCGTAGAGAAATCCAAAAGAATAATTGCTCCTTTGGAGGCTACACAAGAAGGTCAATTAGGATGTGAGCCTCCTCTCCCTCAGTTCTAAATTCCTCCAAAACTATGCATACAATAAATCCAAAGAAGAAATCTACATCCAATGCCTTTGTACAACAACAAACTCTTAAGTAGAGAAGAGTGAAGGAAAAGGCCACAAGGGAGAAATATATCAGTTTCAAAGATGAAGAGGATATAGAAGTATAAAAACCACAAATAATCTAGAAAAATATGTCTCAAGCCTCCATGGAAGAGACAAGTGCAAAAAGAACAAAGGTTGATGTGATTGCTACAGAAAGTGAAGAAGAAGTAGAAAGGAAAAAGAAAGCCTTTATTATCAAAAACAGATAAAAGAGTTCAAAATAAGAATTAGGAAAAATAAATAAGAAGAACCCTCTAGTAGGGGATCATATTCCCTTGAAGCTATATTTTTTATTTAATGGCATTGAAAACTTTGGTCTCCTAGAAGAGACTGCAAAAATGTATCCAAAAGAGAGTGATTTGAATAAGGATGCAATAAAAGAGGCTATTATAAAATACATGGTAACATTTAATACTAACCTTGAAGAAATTGAGAGTCAACTACCTGATGAACTTAAAGGTGTTCTAAGGGCCAAAAGATAGGAATATTTTGATGAAGATGAAAAAATGAGAACATTTTCCTTGGAGAAGATTGGTTCTTCTCTCATACATGAAGATAGAGATAAATTGGCTCAGGTGTATAACAATGAGTTTAAGACATCCTAGAGAATAATGAATCTCAAAGTGAGTATAAATTTCCCCCTTTAGATGTGAAGACTAATGATGAGTAGAGAGAAGTTAAAAAATATTTCCCAGAGAAGGATAAAGTACAAAAGGAGCAGAGTGTGCCTCCTCTAGATAGTGAAAAACTTATAGAAGGAGAAAATAATACAAAAGAATGCTCTTATAGAAAAGAGAAGGAAAAGAGTGAGAAGGAAGAATAAAGTGCTCAAACATTTGGTAAATCCTCCAAAGCTTTTGGAGATTCATTGAAAATTCTACTAGATATGCAACTAAAGTTCCAACTGGTGGTATTTGCATAGTTATAACAGATTCCCATGCAGCAAGGACAAGTAGATATAGACAAAATGTCTCCCCTACATAAATTATAGCTTGGTGATGCCTTTCATGCCTCTGCAAGGAAGGAGATACTCTAGACACACCAAAAGAGTGTAGAAGTGATTGATGAAGTAGTAAAAGTGTTACAAGATAGTTTCCCTAGAGAAAATATTAATAATTCTCTTTCCAATGTGCAAAAATTGAGGTTATTACTTGATTCCTTTAAGGAATATTCTACAGGCTTGGAAGAATAGTTAGAAAAATAAATGGAAAAGAAGGTTAATGATAAGAGATTGACTAAAATATCAGATAAATACAGTGTTGCACATGGTAAGTTTCAAGGCAACTTAAAAGATGTTCAAAATTGTTTGGAATAAGATAAAGTTATATTTCAATTATTTTTAAAATGGCCTAATTCTACAAGAATCATAAAGGACCAAATGGACTCAATAGAGTCACAAGTTTTTGAGGCCTCTAGTGTTTTTGATCTGATAAGTGATGCAGATGGTGCAACAAGGACAACTATTGAAAATTTGCATGGACATTTCTTCCAACTACAAGAATAGAAAGAGAAAATCATTGTGTAGTAGAGTTAGCTCAGAGACTTGGTAAGTGCAAGGCTTACATCTCTAACTATAGCTTTAGTTGATGTTGAAAAGGTGTTGTAAAATAATTTTGTGCCCAATTCTCTAGATGAAGGATAAGACCTCCTTATGTAGATTGAGATCCAGTGTCATTTTCTTGCCTTCACCAAGAAGGATTCAGAGACACACCTTGAAAAATTGAAGGTGTCTAATCAAGGTAGTTTATCTTTCTCAAGTTAAGTTGTAAATTTTTTCTTTGTATAGATAGTTTCCATGATTGCAATGTATATATGTGAAAATATTTTATGATATTGCAGTATAAGTATTTATCATTTTGGTAATGGATAATATTGTTAGGGGGAGTTACATTGATAAAAATATATTTGTAAGAGAGAGTGTAGAAAAGTAAATAAATATATTTTGGGTACCCTTTTCCCTTGATCTCAAAGGGGGGGTAGTTTTGGATAGGTGTGTTGCCATCAATGAAAAAGGGGGAGATTGTTGGAAGTTTGTTTTTCATTGAGGCTATTTTTGAGATTATGTCATAGCTATTGGCATTATATTTCCATTGATGCCAACTCATGCTATAGGAACCTAATAGTGTGCAACTCATGCTACAGGAACCTAACAGTGTGCAACTCATGCTAGAGGAACCTAAGAGTGCACAAATCATAGCTATAAGAACCTCACAACAACAAGAACTTCATAGTTCAAATGAAAGGTAGTGTTGGTCAAACATCATAATGAATGGTCAAAAATCATATTGGGCCAACATGGAAATGTCTACATTCGGTTACACTGTGGTTTAAATTGTAAATATTGTCAATATTTAAATATGAAAAAAGACAACTCTACAACTTGGACTTTTCAATATTTAAAAATGCAAAAAAGACAAATTTCCATACATGTGGCAGAGTGTATATGGAATAATGACATGATATTATTAATGTGGTGAATATGTGGAAGATTTGGCTAATTGATTCATTTTTTATTTGTTAGGGTTTATGTATACACAAAGTTCTATTTTGTGTGGCTAAAGGAGATTGTCTTTGTTATGTCAATGCTCAGATGTTATGACAACAAAGAGTAAAGTGCAAATTTAATGACTATACAGGAAGCTTTTGTTTGTCTTTTTCTTCAACTTGAGATATGGTGGTTTAACCCTAAATTGACATATCAGATTTAATGACTACAAAGAAACCTTTTTTGGTTTTGTCTTAACTTCCATTCAACAAGGTGGTTATCTCAACTCAATGCATATCATATTTTCATTAGGTTTTATAATCTTCCTTCTTTGTCTTCAAGTTGCATTGGCAGTCAATAATATTAGATTCTTTGCTTGGTGGTGAAATAACTTTCTATAGCTGTGCCTAATGAAAATATTTTATAATATTTTTTGGGTTTTCATATTGCATGAAGGGTCTGTTAAGTGGTGGTGAAGCCTTAGATAAAGTTTTCTATTTATTACAAATTTTATGTTGAAACCAAATTTTAAAGTTGTTGTTAAACTAGGAAAATCAAACCATCGATGCTAAAAGAATTTGATAGTAATTTTGATTAAAAAATAAAGAAAAGGAATTTTAAATTAATGACAACTAGTCTAAATAGGAGAAGCAATATAGAACCATTTAGTTGCTAAAAAAAAGCAATAAAAACTTGTTGATGGAATAGCACGAGGAGGATAAGATTTAAGGCTTTAATGTTCTGCAAAAATAGCAGACTGTTAAATCACATTAGGGTAGATGTAGAGGATGAAATCGAATAGAGAGCTTGATATGCTTGGATTATTGTGAACTACAGGAATGTCAAAAAGTTGCAGAAAAAAGTTGTTTAGGGATGGCTATAGAAGTTTGTTGTTCTATAGGATTAATATATAACAAAGGTATTTATTCATTTATTGTGTGATGAGAGGGATGTGTGGAGAGTAGAGTGATGAGTGGATAATAGAGAGAGAGGAGTGTGGAGAAGAGATTAGGTGAAGGGAAAGAGAGAAGATAACTCTGTAAAAATAGAGTATGCATTTTGAGTGAAGAATGTTTTATTATTGTAGAAGGGTTTGAAGGCATGTCATAGTTTGAAGAGACTTATTGTGTGGATGTAGAGGAGATCACAAAATATTGCAGAGTTAGTGTAATCAAGAATAATTGAAAAGTTAATTAATGATTAAAGACTAGAAGTTGTTTGAGGACAACAAAATCAAAAAAGACTTCACAAGTGCAAAGACATATATGAGTTACAAAATTTCATTTGTAACATGATACTCAAAGTGTATATGAAATCTCTTATTGTATAATCATCTTAGTGGGTGCTCAAATTAGGGGTAGAAGCTCCTTTGAGTTGGTCCTCATAAACTTGGAATTGGTTTTCCTTTGGGTTGGTGCCCATAAATTGTAATCAAAAATCATTTTTTGTGAGGCTAGATTAGAGCAGTAGTCTCTAGCAGCTATTCTCACAGAGGTTTTTCTCATCTTGGGTTTTCCTCGTATATCGTGTGTTGTGAGATGCATTTTGTGAGTTTGGTTTAGTTTCCATTCTTGAGCTCTTAGTTTATGCTTTCAGTGTATATTGTTATAATGCTTAGAATGATAGAATTTGTAGTCCACTAATTCACCCCCCCTCTTAGTGGTCTTTTTGTTCCTTCAATTGGTATCGAAGCCTCAGGTTCCTTATTAGAAAGATTTCTCCAACTTGGGTAGATTCTGATTTGTGAACACAAAGGCTAAGCATGAATCCAATTCTACGAAAGTACCTATGTTTCATGGCACTGTAATGAAGATTTTGGTACCCACTTAGGCTTTTGTAAACACTTCTAGGGTTTTTCACCTAAGAGGAGAGAGGGATACCAAAATGCTAATGTTAACATTCAAATATTTGGGGGAAGTATGTGTAGGAAGTGTGTGATTGTAATGTGATGATCTAAATGCAAGAAGTTAGAAAAGAAATTATTTATTAAGGTTAATCCTAAGAAATGCAAATTGTTGGAAAACATAATGTTGTATACAAACATGTATGAGATGAACTATGAAATACAAGAAAACTATGATATAGATGAAAGAGGAGAATGAGGTGCACCTGGAATATGAAGAGGGATAAGATGGAGGTTTGGAAACTTGAAGAACCTGATGCAAAAGCTGAATGGGACACTTTGTGCCAATCTGGGCGACTTAGTCTAGTTTCTGAGAAAATCTACTGGAACAAGTTTCAGACAAAAGTGTACTCAAATCTATAGAAAACCATAGGCCTAGTAGCGGGATTAATTCACCATTGATGGTGACTTAGTCCAATTTTAGGTTTTAGGCAATCTGAAGGTGCAATATGTAGCTCTAGGTCTCTCCTATTCCTAACAAGCTTTTGGATATGAAACTATAGAATCTGGTTTGTAAGTGTTCTCCAAGACTCTTTTAGGGTTTTGAACACCTTGAAGAGCTTTGACAATTTTTTGAAGACTTCCCCACCTTTGTTCTTTTCCAAATCTGCACACAAGACCTACAAATCACACCAAGAGGGAAAACTTGTTGATTGTTAGGGCATGAGGGTTCTCCTTGGTGAAACCCCTTTTAGATAAATAAATCAAATGAAGAAACAAGGCAATGAAACATGAAAAAAATGGAATTAGTACCTTGCCATGATTATTGATCATGAGTTGTTGTAGCAATGGTTGAAGATTCAACCCTTGAATTCTTTGGATAGATGCCTTGATGGCTTAGGATGCTAAAACCCTAGCTTGCTTGAGAATAAGGAAGATAGATTGATTAGGGTTGTTAGTATTAAAATGAGTGGGAAACCCTTTATTTATACATGTTGTACCCTAATTTCTTGAAAATACCTCATCACAGGTTGACCTTAGGGTTTAGGAGACAATATCCCGCCAAGAATTTATATTAAATTTGATTTTTATGCCATATGGGACTAATTCGCCCAAGGTGTAAACTTAGTCCACCTAGGAATTTTGAGTGGGTGTTAATAATTAAAGTGTGATTATTATTTCTTAGCGGGATTGTCTTATGAAACACTTAATTAGGGCCTATAAGTGCATTAAGGGGGTCAGTTTAACATAAAAAAGGGCGAATTTGTTGATGAAAATCCTAGGAAAGTGTGAGAGTTTGTTACAGCTTCTTACAACACTTTGGCATAAGGCTTGGAAAGGGGTTATTTAGGTGAAACATGTTGAAAGGGTCCTAGAAAAGTGTGAAAGTGGGTTACAACACTTCACAACACCTTTGTAAGACACCATAGAATTATTATTGATTTTCAAGGGTTCAAGACCTAATGTGAATATGTTGGCCATATTACAACATTAAATCTAGGCAAAATCAGGCCAAAATCCATAAGAAAGGACCAAATGAGTGAAAAGTGTCAAGGCTGCACTTTTTTGTGACACATTTAGCCCCGACTTTAGTGAGAGGATGAACTTGCTTCAAACTCACACTAAAGTAGCCACATGGAGATGGTAAAGGATGACAAAGATGAAGAAGGTGATCAAGCCCTAAGGATTCAAGATTCTAAGTCAAACTGACATACATGCAAGAAGACACATTAAAGGGTGAATTATTTTCAGAAAAATGAGATACATGATCATGCAATGACCAAAACTAGGAGGTTAAGAAGAAGGAAATAAAAAAAGGTGGATCAAGCTTCGATCGTTTGTCTAGCTAGTTGTGGATCAAATCTAGGTTGTTTGTCCATAAAGATGTGTACTCACTTTGGGGTGACGAGAGCCTTGGTTTTTCGCTCGGTGAGAAGGCCCAAAATGTGAGAAACATACACTCATGGATGGTATGCACTCACACACATGCAAGTGGCTATGGGGAAATTCATGTCTTTGATTGGGCTTCCTGCTCAAACCATACCAAAGTTATACCTCCTGATAACTTTAATAAGGCGCCACAAAAGAAAATGTTTTTTTTTGTAAATGATGGTGTAAGGAATATTCAAAAGTATTTTTCTTAGTTTGTGAAAGGTCTCATCTTAAGGAAAATCATGCATAATGCCTCCAAGAGAATAAAAGTGCAAATGGTTTCATCTTATTTCCAAGAGAGGACAAGTGCAATGTCTCATCTAGGGCAACATTGTACCTAATGTTTCCAAGAGAGGGAATCACAAGAAAAATAAAATCACACAATGAGATGTGAGTGTTGATGTATGCCCCCAATTTCAAGTAGTTGCTAACACCGTTACTATGAGAAATTTATTTAAAGTAGAAGAAGAAGACATGAGAGATTACTCAAAAATCCCTATGCCAAGTCATATATTTTTGATAGGCTTCATCATGAAAAAGGATAGTATGTCACAAGCGAGTCAACTTAAGATATTTTGTTCACATCCCAAGCTTGCTCTTATATGTTCATGAAAGGTTAATTACTAGTCAAAAGAGACAATGACAAGTGACATACAAGGAAAAAGCTAACTAACCTCGTGCCCCCACTTAGTGCAGGGTAAGAGTGAGCTGAAAGGATTAATGAGATGCATGGTAGAGTGAAAATTAGTATCAATTAGAGGAATAAGGTGCCCCCACATAAGGGAGAACACAAAGCTCCTTAAGATTTTGGATTTTACTACTCAAAGCCTTACATGCATTAGTAGAATGACCATGGATTCTATGATATGAGTAAAAGGAATATTGTAATAGAATTTATTTCAATTTTTTGGAGGAAGAGATATCATGTGATCTTGGAGGCATCTCGACAAGATACCCTCTTGATCAAGGGCAGAAAGTGTTCCTTTATCATGTGACAAAGACGTGTCTTCCTTAGTACAAGATGTCATACCTACACAAGGCACTGTAGATTGTGAGATTTTGTACTCTCTGTGGATATTTAATATACCCCCATGCTCCCTTCGAGTTGTTTTGATATTTTGCTCGACTTCCGATCATGCCTAATAAATTTTTAGTGGCCTTCACACCAACCTTTCAACGTTCTCCACTCAATACCGCCACATGTCGCCAAATCACTCACCAAAGGAAAGCTTTCCTTCCCTTCTCTTCCGAGTCCTGACTTGCTCCCACGTGTCAATGAATTGAGCATGTTAGTATATTTTCTATATAACTCTCTTTCGGGCTCCGACTGCCTACCATGTGGGTTTCTATAAAAGGGAAGATTAATGTGAATTCCAAGTTGCCATACTATGTCACGTATTCTACTAGTTTTCGCTAAGAAGCGACACTTGTTCACACGGGGAAGGTCAGGACCACTACCATCATTTGCAAGGAATGCACCTAGCTAGTAAACGACTAGGTTCACACTTAGGAATCTTTCTGTTACAATGGTCATGATGAATCATTGTTGCAAGAATTATGATTCATGATGGGGAATCATTTCAATTACATGCTTTGAGGTGGTGGACGCCCTTGGCTATATATACTACTTCTTTCAAGGGAGAAAAATAAAATCTTGAGTTAACTTGTTTGAAATATATGCAGAAGAATTTGGGAGACACTAGGCCTTTGTTTTGTTAGATGACTATAAAGAATCATAGACCGTGCCCTTGGAATTTGGGCTTTCTATTTCTTAACTATTGATAACATTATATTGTTTTGTTTCTAAATAGTTTGTTTGCAACTTCAATGGTTTGAATAGAATACTGATTTAGAACCATGTCTTCGACTCTTTATGTTAAGTAAAACTCTGTCAAATTATTTTATGTCATGAAATGAATTATTCAGGTCTTTCTCTTTAATGGTTGTTATTTTAGACATAGCAGATTACTTAGTGGGCCCTTAGACCACATCTACAGGATAGGTCTATTGTGCCTTACATCTAAATATTGGTGCATCGCCCTAGTTAGATCTTTTTATTTTATATCTGCTTCCTTTTCCTATTCTAAAACCCTAGTTATAGAAGAAGCCAACTTCTTTAAAATCCATAGGTTACTCAGTTTGGTATAATAGGTCCTCCTTAAAACTGAGTTTCCCACAGGGTGTTGTTACCTTGTCAATTTTTGACATCAACAGTTTTTTCTTTCCTCGCATGCCAGGTTGGACCGTGAAAGATATCCTTAAGCTATAAACAAGTATATGAGCCATCTAACTATCACAAGATCCCAAACAGTAAACAACCCTGGTTTGTTGGTACTGCCATTAGGGTCAATACCAACTAGAACCCATCACAAAAACATCTTGAACCCCCTACCAGCCATGTTGCCTATCACCAACCAAAATTACGTGGCTTGGGAAGCTGGGAGTGCCCTTGTTGCCCCAGTAGCACCTACCATTTGGGCCCCCATTCCTGTCTTTTCCCTCAAGTCTATCCCTAAATTCATCGGAGATGGCTCAAGAACACCATTTGAACATCTGCAAGATGTTGTGGATGTGTGTCTAGTGCATGGAGTAAAGATGAAAATATAGCACTAAGGTTGTTTGCAGCTCTTTTTAGAGGAAAAGCATCAGACTAGTATCACACTTTGCCAACTAACTCTATCGACACATGGGATCAGCTCAAAGACCCCTTTTTGAGAGATTTTCAAACGATGGTGATAGATCTTCTCAGTATCACCAGCTAGAGATCATCAAGCGGGATCCATATGAGGCCTTGACTGAATTCAATGCGCGGTTCCACATAACTTGGAAAAGAATTCAAGCAAAAATCCGCCTGCCACCCGTCTTGGTATTCATGTTTTACCTGAAGTCCATCAATGCCGACATTTCCATGATGATTCAATCACTTAGTGGAACCACGCTACTAGATGCATATAGCGTCGCAATCAAGGCAGAGAACAATCTAATCAATGCTGGAAAGTTTCTGCCTCATCCCATCATGCCTATATTCCCTGAGATACTAGATTTCACTCAGGAAACACCACCTACCACACCAGCTGCTCCTCCCCAATCTATGTACACATACGCAAGTGCACCAAAGAGCATCACACCTAGTTCCTCGAAGAATGAGACGAGTGACATAAGGGAAATGTTGTAGGCTATGACCAATGAGATAACTATCATCAAGTGCAACTATGACACTCCTCCAAAGCTAGGCTATCATAATTATCAAGGAAAAAGGCCCTCCTACCCAAAAAATCAATTCCAAGTAAGTGCTCACACAAATCCTTAGGTGCCAACAACAAGTCAAATAGTACTAGTACCCACTCCATTGTCGAATGCCAACCTAAGCTCAAACAAAGAGCTAACTTCGGGGCAAAACAACTTGGTTGATGACAGAAACCCCTAGTTTTTTCCTTGTGGAAACTCACATATGCCCTGAAACTACCCAAAGTGGCAATCTACAACAGAAGGTGGCAGAACAACACAGACAAGGCGCAACATCAGACAATGGGAGTTATGCATATACCTACCCACAAATAGAGAATGCAATACTCACCACTCAAATGCAAGGGATGTCCTTGGAACAAAAAACCAATATATCTCTCAACCACACCCTCTTCTCATGGATGGAAGGAGAGGAAGCAGCGGTCACATTCGAAGCATCCACTTTCAAAGCTCTGCATGTGCAATCTGATTACAATACCCATTCCAAAGGGAGGTTCATAGACAAAGCAGTTGTCCTGCAAATATTCAGTCTGCAACCGGAAAGTGCCCCTAACCACAACTCGATTACCTTTGAAGTGTCACCACAATGTTTGTCGAAAAATGAAATCATAACAAGAAGAGCTAAAGAAAATAAACCTACAAGGCCGCCACCATTCGATGTAGTGGAACAACTAAAAAAATCATCCGCTAACATTTCCCTGTGGGAAATCTTATCCATTCCAAAGAAAAAGACATTACTACAAAGAGCTCTCCAAGAAGACCCAAGCATAGAACTCAAGGAGCAATCACTTCAAGGGAAAACTATTGATCAGTCACTACCAACCAAAGCTCTCACGAATATTATTAAAGAGGCCTCTACTAAGGAATAAAAATAGAGAATCGACATCTAAAATCGACGATGACAAACCAAAATTGAAGCTATTTTTCTTAACCCTTGTTGTGTGTAAGAAATTACTGCATAACACCATGATTGACTCTAGTGCTAGCATCACAGTCATGCCCAATCTGATAGTCGAAGCCCTAGGGATGAGCTATGAACCCTTGAAAAGGGGAGTCATGCAATTAGAGGGGAATATGGTTGATACTGTGGGGATCATTAGGGACCTTTCGTTGACCTTGTTTGCCTACCCAAAAATCATAGTCAAGCAAGATACTGTGATCATTGATATTCCTCCAATATTCGATCTGTGCTTATCCAGGGAATTCACTTCTAAACTAGGTGGGTACCTTTCCTTAGATTGGTCAAGCTTGATTCTAAGGACCAAGCACAGAGCCAAAATGAAGCTTGTGACTGAGCCTCTGCATTCAAAACATGTTGTAGATGAAGCTAAGACAATATTTGAGTCCGTCCACACTTCCATCACTAAGTAGGAAATGTACTGCACTGAGCTTCTAGAAGATGAAGAAATCACCAGAGAATGAACCGAGCAAGAAGAAGTTATCCTAAGCGAGTTCATTGATAAAGACCCTTTTGGGAATTATCATGCCACTAGACTAGGAACCTATGCCATTTATGATGAAGATCAAGCTATCCCAAAGGTGACATAAAAACCCAAAGGCATTTCGATAAGTAGACTACAATCGCTACTCTTCAATGGTTCAAAATGCGAGAGTGGTGAAATAACTAAAGTATAACCGACTCCCCTGAGCGACGAGAAGATAATCAAACCTTTCCGTTCCTGATTTTCCAATTCCAGCGATAAACTTGAAAATGAAGGATTAATGGTAGGTTTGAGTTCAGCAAAGCAAAAGGGTATCAAGAAAATGAAAATGTTTGGAGTTCCCAAACTAAGCATTAATCAGGTTCAGGATATCGATGTTACAAGGGATGTCCATGTGGGATCATCTAGAGAGAAGTTTTGGGACCTAATTGAAAGCTTTGGAACTTTCAATATTCAGGCTGTTCTTTAGAAATAGAATGATGATATAAAAAGCTCGACCAAAATTAGATCCCAATCTAAACCAACACCTGATCCAATGCATAACTAACACTCTATGTGGATGACACTCCAACTCACAAATCTTGATGTTGGTCAGAGTTGGAAAATATTTGATAGGAATACATATATCATCTTATTCAGCTCGTAGTTAGAGAAATAAAAATCCGACCAACTCCAATCAAGAGTCACCAAAACCAACGAAAAACAAGAAATTCAACAAGGATTCCATAAGCTTCTGAAAGGTTTGGTTTCTCTCAAAAATTATTTTGGTTTTGATGGTGTAGGAAGCAAAAAGAGGAAGTTTATAGAAAATGAAGGTGAATATGCAAATTCTTAGGACAAGGATGAGAGAAGGTTAACAATTAGAAGAAACATTTGGCATCAAGGAAAAGAAAGGCGCATCCACCTTCTAAAAGGAAATATTGAAGTAACAGTGGTCTGGCCATATGAAAACCTCAGAGGATATGATCTTGGCATCATTCGACCTACGATATATCTCAGAGGGGAAAATGAATGAACTTTCCTAAAGAAGTCGATGAACCTCGACATGGAAGCACTAATCGTGTAGAGGTTTGTAAAGATAGCCCCGACACAAGTTGTCTTCTCAGCCAAGCCTAGCATTTGGGTTTATGACCGCATCCCGGTCTAAAAAGAGAACAGGTATCTCCACCTATGCTTCAATATTTTCAACCTAAACCAAACACCAGCAAGAAACCATCACCCACCACCCTCTATGGAATCATTCTTGCATCACATAGCAAGTGAAAGTATGTTGTCTCTATTGAATGGTTGTTTAGATGAAAGGTTGGACGGTAAAGGTCTGGTGATAAAATTTAATCAATAGAAAGAAAAAACTGATCAACACAAGAAATTTGATGTTTTTAAGAAAATTTTGTTCGCAATAATTCATTAAAAGTGAGACAAAGTGCTCAAATCAGGAAGCATAAAAGGAAAAGAAATAGGGGATTCCCATCAAGGGAATTCACCTTAAAATTCTCTATAGAGCTCGTTTAGACAATTCTACCATGTAAATATGTAATTAACATGGTTCCTTTCTTTTATGTTCTTTTGTTTGTTCGGTCGGTCTTCCAAATTAGCGATACAACAAAGATTTACAATGCATACAGGGAATAACAAAAATACCCAAAGGGATAAAAATCATGTAGCAAAGCAGAGTTTTCAAACATAAGCTATATTTCCATTATATTTATATACTTCAAGGAGTACAATGGAAAAATGGCTTAGAGGCCACACTTTTAAGAGGAGTATATAATTATATATTTCTATGAAGCCTTTTCAGGCTATATACAAAGAGACTAACAAAAAATTTAGTCTTTAAGGAGAAAGGGAGAGTTTTCAGTGTTGGGCAGAAGAAACAACATCGACATCATCTGGTACCACCTCGTCCTTAGCTACACCAACAATATCATCCATAGAAGCATTGGTAGGTGGTGGGGGGGACACCAAGTTTCTAAAGTCAGTATACCAGACAATATCATAAAATGGCACCATGTTCTAGACCCGAAGTAGAAAGTAGCAAGCACGAGAAATGTTCTGGTGATGGACTTCTTGTGATTGAAGGTGAAAGCCACTCAAAAACGACAACCATGGGATGACCACATCCTCTTCAACAAATTGAATGTATTTTATAGTTGGTATCCTATCGAATGGAGCATGAACTAACATCTCTCCAAGTTCGTTCAGGTACTTCTTCAGGAATATTTTTGTCACTAACTAGATGATAAGTGGCTTGGGGACTTGAATTTCAAGCAATGATACCATGAAGTGAGAGCTCATGTCAGTATTTACCCTATACTTGTCCTCATATTCGAGGTAGTCATGACTAAGGACCCATTTCATAGCTACGATGGCCAAATAATTTTTGTTCTTCATCATCCTCTTCAAATGCCTAGCTGAAATTAAACCCAAGAAAGCCATTTGTGGTTTATGAGAGGTCAACCTGATGGGGGTGTCTATGGCTTCAGACGCTATACAACTATCAGGAAGAAATCCTATGCAAGGCATCTAAGCTCAAAATCTATGCTAATACTATGTAGACTACAATTACCAAATGCTAAGCCAATCACCTAATGTTGATTCTGCTAAAACTTGCTAAGTTAATTTCCCTATTGACTAGTCGCCTATTTATAAAATCGATAGGGATAAGTACGGTAATTTGCATACCATAAGCATGAGGTTAACTAGGTGCTAACTCAAATGCTGCACCAAGGCTCGCTCGAAAATCTCACCCAAATTTCATCTACACGCATGAGTTGATGCATACAAAATCAAGACAAATTAATTAGCACGAGCTATTGGTAGCATTCGGCAGTAGCCTTTTTAGTAGGACGATGAGGTGTCGTACTGCTAGGTGTTCTTCAAAGCCTAAGGAAAGATGTAGATCTATGTGATTCTTATCATATACTTTGGTGTAATCATTATGTTTGGAGTCTTAATTACCATGACATACAACACCTAGCCTTCCTTCAAATCGTTAGGGCAATTTCCAAGGAAAATCACACTGAGGGTTGAAAGTTCCTAAAGTCATTATGAATCCTTGTCATTTCAAAATGAAAAGTTGTTCACCTTGCATAAACCGAAAGGTTGGTAGTAAATGCTAAATTTAATGCAGAAAAAGTAACCATCATCTACCACTCAGAAGAGGACAAAAAATCTAAGTATTACATGTGATTGTTTTAAAGCAAAGAAGGTTTTTTGAATACAAGAACTGTTCAGAAAGTTTTCAAAGTGCAGGGTTGTGAGAGATGCGAAGAAAATTCTAGAAGTTTAGAGGAAAGATGGAATTTGCTGCCCATAACCCACAGATGAATCAACCAAGAAAAACACCTAAAATATTGGCCAATGCGATACTCACCGCACCTATGGTCAATATTTTTGAGGAGCATAAATCTTATACTATGCCTAGAATCCTAGATAAAACAGAGTAGTTTCACAGACAGGCAACCAAGAAGGGTCCGTTCAGAGATAAAAACTTGGTAAAGGAGGAGTGGGATAACATTTATGACCCTAACCTCAAAACTAACCCTATGAGTTTGAGGGAAGCTGTTTTCACCAAGATGAAGAAATCCCATGAACATCAACTACCATTCAAGCAATGGCACTATAGACTTCACCAATATATGGTCCCTTATGTGCACCACTTCCTAGAGATAATTCATGAAGGTGTTTGGCATTTCAATTCAGAAACTGGCACCATTGAAGGTAGGAGGTTGAGACTCATGCTAACTACGGAGGCTCTTAGGCACATGTTGTGCATTCTCGAGATAGGCACCACAGAGTGACCAATGGAGCACTTCAGCCAGAAAAAAGGTTATGAATTTTGGAATGGTAGGAAACAAGCCCTTGAATTTAATAACACTGAGACTAAAAGGCCCAAATATTGCAAGTAACTGCTAAGAAACCCAAATCGTCAGGTCGATTATTCACAGGTAGACATGAAGGATGCCTTCTCCATGATGGCTTTTGTGTGTGGATTTGATAATGACGAGATATTGTCTGAAGCTCAGTTGGGCCTAGGTTTCCAACTCAGAAGACAGAAGGAACCGTTCTGGTATGATTTTATGGAAATGGTTATCAAATACATGAAGAAGCAAATTGGTGAGTTCAAAACTGTAGGTAAGTTCAAGTATCCTTCTCTTCTTGCCTATATGTTTCTGCATCAAAATTTTGATTTATTCAAGGAGAAAATGGAGTTGGCAATATTCAATGAGAAAAAGTATTGAAACCCAATTTCAGTATGGACTCCCATCCTTTGTTCCACCTATGATTATTATGCATTTTCAGAGAAATTCCTGAATCCAATTTTGCACAACCTAAGCAAAGATGGTGACTACTATCGCCTATCAGGCAATCAGACCAGCTGGATGTTATCCCTATTTCCAATTTGTGACTGGTTCCTCGGTGAGGATTTCACGTGTTTGAGTACATAGCTTTTGTGAAGAGTCAATCAAACTTCCCACATCCATCACCAATTGGGTGTTATCCCTTGAAGTCTTTCGATAGATGACTATTATGGACTAGAATTTTTGCTCCAACATGAATAAGAAAAAGACAGTATTTTTTGATTGCCCCATGAGCTAAAAAATGGTGATCATGGTAAAAAGGAGATCAACAGAGCTACTTGAGGCTAAGTTGGAACACCTTGGGTTTTTTTTTTATTTATGATAAATAGGACTACAACCTCGAGGATGATTTGGGGGACACATCTATTAAGGTAAGGCATAGCCCTCAGCCATAATGGGAAGTACTAAGAAATCTGCTTGAATATGTCAGTGGATCCTGGGTAGACTTGGCGCTAATGGCGACAGATAATCGGAGGCCATCATGGCTCAGTTTCTATCTCATCAAGGCGAAGGTTGATGAAATTAGTTGCATAAGTACTACCCTTTGAAATAGCCTGGTGAAAGAACAAGCCTGGAAATCAGAAAAGATTAATGATTTCTGGATCTACTGCCAAGAGATCAAGAACACCGTCGACCCTTTCCAAAATTCATTGGTTTACAACATGGATGATCAATTTGATACCCTCTAAGACTAGGAACATCTGAATTTTGATGCAAGTGATGTGGAAGAGCCTGACCCTAAGGATGCCCCACCACGCTCTGATAAGGGAAATCAAAAACGTAAAGGAGTGATGCAGCCTAACATTACTATTAGGAGGAGTGTGTGAATTATTACTTCACGACTGGGGTCCTCATAGTCTCGATCGATAGTCATGGCTAATCCTGGAGCAACATAGTAACCGACGAAGGTGGTAGATTTGGATAACCCTCCATTGAGCAAGAAAAAAGACATTGATACTGCTTCGGGGGGTGGTCCATAGGAGATTGCAATTAGCCAAGTGTCAGAGATGGATACGACCGCTTAGGTATCTTTCTCTCCCTCTTTTCTTGGCTCATAGTCTCTTATTTCTTTTGGATTCCCCATGAAATCTATCACTCTAGGCATGAGCCCATCTTTCTTCATCTCCTCTGCAATGGTTACGAGAGGTCTTCCCCAATTCTCTCATATCAAACAAATGTTTTTCACTTCCCCTCAAGATGCCCTGTTTCTTAGCAGAATTCATTGGTTTGTCCCATCTGCCTTCTCATCCACATCTATGTCTTCTGCCCCAAAGGTGTCTGAAGCTGCTTTCCTTGTTGCATCATTGGAGTTGATTCTCACTCAACCTTCACAACCATTGGAGCTCGGTACATCTCAATTACTACCATCATTTTCCATGAGCCCCTCCACACCTTCATCCCCAGGGATTTGGAATATTCCTCCTTTTTCTCCACTCATGGTTTCCCTTTCAAATAAGAAAACATCTGAGGTCACCCACATCTCATTTCCTTTCATTGTCCCTCTTGGTGCACCCTTTGAAAGTGAATGAATCAGATCGTCGGCTTAGTTCTTGTCTCAGAGCGATACAACAAAGAAAGCTCAAGCTCTCTAACTCCAAAATCAAAAATAAAAGGATGCCAAAAGGCTAGCAGAGCCCAGAGTCCATGCAAATTATAATGAGACTCAACAATCGTTGCATTTTGCAACCCTACATCCAAATTTTTCCAAACCACTGGGAGAAATGAAACCTGATGATTATGACATCCATGCCATTGGATTGGACTTACGTGTTTCCCAGCCACAAGATAGAGTCAAATTAATGAAGGAGATACAACAGGTGGTGACTACTGACTTCCTTAAGTTTGGTCACAAATTGAAGAAAGTGGAGGATGAGCTCAAGGCTTTCAAGGTAAGACTGGAATTCATGTTGGCCAAGGAAAAATCATAGGAAGTTGAAAGAGTGCACCTCGCACAGAATAAGTAGGCTGAGCAAGCTAGCTTGCAAAGGGAGCTCAAGAAATTCCAATCCCAAGAATCTAATCAAATAGTCAAGCTCTGAAAAAAGAACCAGGAATTATCTAATAGGTCAGCCCAGTCAGAGGAGGAGGTTCAACATAATATCAAGGAATTGCAACATTTGTGTGATCATATATAGAAAACGGTACAAGAAAAAGAGGCAAATAAAGTGACCACATAGGCTCAATTTCAAGAAGACCTTTGGAAAACCTAAAAGAGAAGCTCACCTCTACTGCAAAACAAATTGTGGGGCTAACTTAGGAGATTGAGATGAAGGATGCAAGGATTAATCTCTTGAAGAATATTATTCAAACTCCTACTCGACAGTCAGACCTCTGATTAGTAGCCCAACAACTGTACACTTCCTACTAGGAGAGAGTCAAGGCCTTATTCCCTACTCTCCATCCCACACTCTGATTCATGGTGGAGGCAACAGATTTATGTAGGGAGGTTTTTGGCACAATGAAACTGTTCCCACAATTCATAAAGGAAAAGGTTCTCGAGGCAAAAAGGCTGCTAGAAAATCTATACACAGTGCAAAGCGAGGATCCAGGATGAGCATGGATCAAGAATTAGAGGGCAGCCATTGGGGTCGTAAAAGAGTTTATCCACTACCAGGAGGCCACCCTTTATTCTCAATGATGCTTAGCTACATTAGGGTGGACTATGGACAACAATCGAGCAAGGCTTTCCTAACTAACACAGATGGGCTTGCCCTCTCTATTTCTTCCTAATGAATTGGTGGCTATCACAGAGAAGATTGCGGCCAAAATCAAAGAGAGGAAGTAGGATTTATCAAATTTTCAAAGTTTCAGCTAGCCTCATACCACCGAGGACATTGAGGGAGTGACTAATTAGATCACATGACTACTTTTCCAGCTTGAGGATGGGTCTGAAATATGTTCAGTGTTTCCCTTTAAGGAAGTGATCGACTTTAACAAAGCACACGGGATCCTACATGCCATATCAACACCTTCGGAGGCCGACTAGCTACCCTTGTAGGTCACTCTTTCTGAGCTTTGAATCCAATACCCAATGAATAAATCCCTAGTTTCGAAACCAGAGAATTTTGGATTCACTGTTCCCCAAGTGAAATGCCCCTGATAGTCACCAAAATTTGTGGATATTTAATATACCCCCATGCTCCCTTCAGGTTGTTTTGATATTTTTCTCGGCTTCCGATCATGCCCGATAAATTTTTAATAGCCTTCACACCAATCTTTCAATGTTCTCCACTCAATACCGCCACATGTCACTGAATCACTCACCAAAGGAAATCTTGCCTCCTCTTCTCTTTTGAGTCCTGACCTGATCCCACGTGTTAATGAATCAGGTGTGTTGGGCGTATTTCTATATAACTCTCTTTTGGGCTCCGACTACCTACCACGTGGCCTTTTCTTGTGTAAACTTTTGTGGGCCCCTCAAGCAATGTCGATAACACAAAATGTTGCCACATGTCTTCTTATCACAAGCTCTTATCAAAGGACAAGGATGATGTTTTTTGGTCTATGAACTACTGCCATGTATTCCTTCGGCATAGCTACATAAAAGCGAAGAGTAATGAGAACACCAAGCTGCCATGCTATGCTGCGTATTCTACCAGTTTTTGCTAAGAAGCGACACTTGTTCACATGGGGAAGGTCGGGATGACGGCCATCATTTGTAGGGAATGCACCTAGCTAGCAAACGACTAGGTTCATACTCAAAAAAATTTCAGTTACAACGATTGTGATGAATCATTGTTGCAAGCGTTATAATTCATGATGGGGAATCGTTTCAGTTACAGGCTTTCAGGCGATGGATACCCTTGGCTATATATACTACTTCTTTCAAGGGAGAAAAAAAAGAAAATATTGAGTTAACTTGTTTGAAATATATGCAGAAGAATTTGGGAGACACCAGGCCTTTGTTTTGTTAGATGACTATAAAGAATCACAGACTATGGCCTTCTAATTTGGCCTTTCTATTTCTTAACTATTGATAACATTATACTGTACTTTTTCTAAATACTTTGTTTGCAACTTCAATGATTTGAATAGAATGCTGATTTAGAACCATGTCTTCGACTCTTTCTATTCAGTAAAGCTCTGTGCAAATTATTTTATGTCATGAAATGAATTATTTAGGTCTTTCTCTTTAATGATTGTTATTTTGGACATAGCAGATTTCTTAGCGGGCCCCTAGACCACATCTACAGAATAGGGTCTATCGTTCCTTACATCTAAATCTTGGTGCATCACCCTAGTTAGATATTTTTATTTTATATCTACTTCATTTTCCCATTCTAAAACCCCAGTTATAAAAGAAGCCAACTTCTTTAAAATCCGAAGGTTACTCAGTTTGGCACAATAGGCCCCCCTTAAAATCGAGTTCCCCATAGAGGGTTGTTACCTTGTCAATTTTTGACATCAACACTATCCTTTAGAGGAGTGTGTAAAATCAAAATCATTAGTGGGTTGCGAGATGACATTGATATTAGAAAAATATTTATTTGTTTGTTTCAAATGTCACAAAGGATCACTTTCAAGACCAATAGTGTCTATCAGTTCAAGATGCACTAGTGTTAAGGTTGGGTTAGAAGGGTGGGTTGTGATGGTGTTGATGTTGATGTTGATGGAAGGCTTGGTGATTTCTATCAAAGGACAATAACCAAGACTATGATTTTTGGTTTATGTATGAGGCTCGATAGGGTTGTGTATACCTTGTTCACTAACACCACATCCTTTTCCACTATAGCCAAGTTGTTTCAGAAGCTCATAACCTTTTCTATAAATATTTTTCAATTATTTTGGATTGGGTGAGGGTTCAGTGTTTTTTTCTTTTTCTAAAGTAGTTGAGGTGGATTCTTTCAAAGGATCTATCGAGTCTTGTGTTGAAAAAATTGTGGTTCCATTTTTAGAGTCTTTGTGTATGATCTTGTATTCTCCCATTAATGTAGGTGTGAAGTCTAAGGAACCCCAATCATCATCTAAGGGCTTTTGTTGCATGGATTCCACTTGTGTGGTTGGTGTTAATGTGTTGAAATGATTCACTTTGTTTTTCTCAATGTTCAAGCAACTATTTGGTTTAGGGTCAACATTAAGTGTGTGCACTTTGTTGTTGTAGATTTATTTTATCTTATGATGAAGAGTGGAAGGCACTCCATAATTGCATGAATCCATAGTCTGCCTAAGAGAATATTATAGGAAATTTTATGAGGCATAACGTGAATCTTTGTTTCCAATGTGGCCATTTCAACTGTAAGAGGTAAAGTAACCACACCGAGTGTTTGCTTTGTGATGTTGTCAAATCCTCGAGTAGATAAAGAATTAGGTTTATGTAGACACATAAAAATGGCCTAGACCTGCAAACCATATTTTTCTATATCATGCTTCATCTCAACATAATTAAAATATTTAATTAAGTCCTATAGTCCAATGTCAACTATTAATTAAATAATTTTTATTTATTTAATCAATTCATGTCTTTTATTCCTCTTGGATATTTAAATAAATAAATTACCTTTATTATTTAAATACGTCCCTCATTTCCTATGTCACTCTATAATTAAATAAATTCTTATTTTTTTTTAATTATCCTGTCTTTTATTCCTCTTGATTATTTAAATAAATAAAGTTTATTTATTTAAATACATCATTAATTATTTATGTTTGCTCATAATTAAATAAATTCCTATTATTTATTTAATTATTATCCTCTGCAACTTTCTTTCTAATTTTAAATAAAATCATTTATTTAAAATTACCCACTTTCTAATTTTCCTCTACAATTGAATAATTTTAATTATTAAATTGTCTTATTGATTTTCTTTCTAAATTTAAATAAAAGCATTTTATTTAAATTGACAACTTCCCTCTTTCTAAGTAAATAATTTTAAATTATTATTATTTATTGTCACATGAATTTACCATTTTGGAATCAATTTAAAATATTAATTTCAAAATAGCATTTCTCTCCACAAAGTAAGTTATTTCTAAAATAACTTGACTTTCTAACTCATCCTTTTTCTACTTGCTAATTCTCATCTCATTGTCACAACTATTCTTATTCCTTGATTTAATTTCTTAAATTAAATCTTATCCACTCAATTTTAATTTCATCCTAGAGTTGCCCTAACCCTAATTAAGGAGTTTTTATTTTGAATCTTGACCATAGATTCTAGGGAACTTATCAATCTTTAATCTCATTCGTCAATACAAAATTGCATTTTCTATAAAATGTCAATTTTGTCTTCATTTTGACACCTCTTGAATCTCTTAATATCTCTTAATCTCTTGAATCACTTCTTCTTCTTCTCTTCTTTCTTCTTTGGCTAACATTGTCTTTTGCAGATTTTTGGTAGTGCACTTAGAACTTAGATTTTTACTTGCATTCCATCCAAAATCATTCAACACTTGCTAGGTCATGTCATAAACTTAATTTTCTCACACAAAATCTGATGGCATCCATCATATTGCAGCAAATAGAGAAAGTGCAAGGAAGGTGATTCATTGAGGTTGAAGGCATTTGGTGAGATCTTTCCATTTGTTTTGTTGTTTCCTCCTTTGTTCTTTCTTGCTTACTTAGGTTTATTGTTTATGCATTTAATCATTGCTATCTTAATATTATCCATCATTACATTAGTGAACCCAACCCCTTAACACATTTTTGCAGGTTCTCGTATGACTTCATTTTTATTTTGTAGGTACAAGAGTACGGAACGACACAACTGATAGCTGTCATGACACAAACGCTTTGTTGCGCCACATTTTCTTTTGCGAGTGATGCATTCAACTTGTCACAATGCATTTGAGCTCGCAAGTGATGCATTCGACCTGTCGAAAGGAATTTGATCTCCCGAGCGACGCAATCGACCTATTGCGCCATATTTGACCTCCTACGATGCAAAAGACTGGTAACTTTTTCTTTTGGTTTCAATTATTTTCTCTTTTTTGTTTCTAGGTTAGAGATTTCTTGTGTTACTAATTTTTTTTGTGACAACATGTGTCTGGATGGATTTAATTAATTTGCTTTGCTGTTTCTTTCAAAAAAATTGCATTTTACACGCATTGGTTAAAAATAATAGACATGCAAATGCATATTGGTTAAAAAGAACAACAAACTTTGTTTTTCATTGGGTTTAAAATTAACTCTTAGATAGAAAATACTAAAAATGGTTAAAATTAACCCCTTTGCTTGAAAAACACTACAAATGGATAAAATGAACCTTGTGCATTCTCTGTTTGTACACATTTTATTTTTGGTTTAAAAAGAACACCATGCGAGTGTGATATGAAATATTCATGTGCTCTCTCTTTGTTTTTAAACAAAGATCGATTGAATTATGAATATTTTGGTTCGCTTTTGTTATCCTTAGATCTTGGGCCTACTTTGGTGAGAAAAATTACTCACCCCAAAGTGACTCAAACCGAGAATGCACTAAAGGCAAGCGACGCCCAACCGGTATAGAAATTATAATGTTAAGGAAAGCTTAGCATTACGGAAGCTCCTGCGGACCAGCAATTGACTCCCCAGTACCCTTGTGGTGTGTCGAAACCTGCAGAGCCTAACCTCTACAGATTGGGATGATAATGCCTCTTGCCTAGCCTTCTGAATGGGTGCTCGAAATAAATCCTTTGTTTTAGAAAACCAAAAACCTTCTATTCTTTGGTGCACCAACGGTCATTGCCAAGGCACCAGCACCTACACAGCTCTTAGTAGAAATGATCAATCTGCCATGGGATTTTCATGGAGTTTGGAAGCTTGGTTGCCCTGAGAAGTGAGTGCACTGTAAGGGGGAGCCCATGGGGCCAAGCTTTTGAATTCATTCACTAAGGATATGCAGTTCGTGGGATCCATAAGAAAATTGTCTTTGCAGCCATAATATTTTTGTGCATGTTCTCTATGTGGTTGCTTTTCATTTTTACAACATCATGTGTTTTCCAACTGTTTTTAGATAAATGAACATCAAACTTGCCTAAATCTGAAACAAATTGGTCAAACTGGTGAAATTTATTTTGAGTCGTAATCACTCTATTGAGCCACAATCGTCCTATCAAACCATAATTGCTCATTTCTGAGTCACAATCACTTTGTTGAGCCGCATTCATCATATTGCACTGTAATTTCCTATTCCTGAGTTGTATCTACTCTGAGGAGCCATAATTGCCTGACATTCAATGCATTTGCTTTACTAAAACACCATAATTGTTGTCGCATTGCATTTGCAATCCTAAATGTCGCATTTTCTATTTTGCACAACACCTGCTAAAACCTGCAATGCATCTGCCATATTGCAACTCATTTTCCAAAATCAAAGACACATCTAATAGCTCTACAATGCATTTGTCTTCCTGCAACACAATTGCTTCTTGGAACGATGCATTTTCTTGTCATCTAAAAAAAAAAAAAACATTATTGTTGTAAGAAACCCGAGGCCAATCATTTTGCAAACAAATTTTCTTGACATCTTTTTCGAGCAGTCTCTATCTGAAACTAGGAAAAAAATTGTCCAGGTCAATCACCTTTGCATTTAGTTTGCAATCCATCATCATTTTCATAGGCAAGGTCTTAAGTCCTCAATTTTTTTTGCACAACCTTGGGATAGGAAAACTTTCCTTTCCTTGTTAAACCATTGTCTCAAAAAATATATTGTCATTGGACTAAATCAAACAAATCAGTCCTTAGTCATTGTCCTCTTGTGAGATATTTCCAACTCATAAGTCTAGTGTGGAAATCTCACCTTGTCATTTTGTCATCTTGTCACTTTATCCTTCAAACCAGTCCTTTGACAATCTAAATCGAGACATTGGCCAAACTTTGAGTGGTTATAAAACCTTTCCTAAAGGTCATTTGACATAAGGCATTCATTACCACTTTGTATTTGAAATTCTTTTTCGTTCTCATTATCACTTTGCATAGCCTTAGTCTCATTCCATCCACCATCATGTCTTCAAGCCACTATGACATGCTTGCTAGTCGAATTGAATGCCAATTTAGTAGTAATGGTCAAGCACAACTAGCTAGGGACTTCAAAACACTATACCTTCAAGGCAAGTCCAAATATACAACCTCTAGCCCCCCATCCATCTATCCCTCTTACCAAGAATCCATGAGTCCTAGTCCTCTATCCATCTACTATCAAGAGTCTCCTACCACCATCCATGACACTAAGTGACAACAAAATTTCATGAGTCATACCCACTCTAACCTTGACAAGGGAAATCAATCATCCATCAATCCTATTCCTTCATCATATCCTAGTCCTCCATCCACATCATATCCCAATGCTCCATTCACATCATATCCTAGTCCTCTATCCACGTCATATCCTTGTCATTCATTCATGTCCTATCCTAGTCCATCATCCCTCAACCAAGTCTGAACCTCCATGTCATATCCTAGTCCATTATACACCAATCCATTCCAAGACATTCCATCTCAAAATACATTTGGTCATGAAATCACATCTAGTCATAGTCCCCAAAGTCCCATCCCATTTCATAAACTTGAGGATACATGTCAAGAGGCAATTCCAAAGCACAACATTATAATATCACCATCATGTCAAGATCAAAGTATTCCATTGGACCCCATCTTTACATCCATTCAAGAAGTCCTCCTAGACAATCAAGGCATACCCAATACACCTATCCTTGGTCAAGAGTCCATCCAAAACCATGTCATTCAAGATGAACCTATCCTTGGTCAAGACCATATTTTTAATCATATCATTCCAACTGAGCCCATCTTTGATCAAGATGCTATCTTTGATTACAACGTCCAAAATGATCCACTCCTAGACCTCTATGCCATTTATGATGAAACATTTGAAGATGATTCCATCCAAACTTCAAGTATTGACAATCCCAAAATTAAGACACTTGCCTCCATGGGACACATAGATGATCTACCACTAGAACAAGACTCGCCTAGCATGAACATATTTTCAAATGATCAAGCTATAGCTGAATTTAGTGGGCTCTATGACAATGACCATGAAGATGGTTTTGACATAGACTTGGAAGCACCAATAGAATCATCAAACTCTGATCAAACCAAAGATGACAATCAGAAATTTTTCCAACATGTTAGTAAAGCTACAACATCCTATCAATTAGGATCATCTATATTTTTCAGAGCAGGCTTCCTTACAGAGGAGAAGATTTCAAAAATTAATTTCCACAATAAGGATGGGTTAGCATATTTCTTCCAAAGTAACAAGTATCCCATTGCCAACAAAATCTATTAGAACATGCATTATCAAGGAAAATGACTAGGCTATAGGAGCAAGGAATTATTGAACCAGTACAAGTTCAGGAAAATTATAGACATCAAGGTCTTGGCTACTCCTCAGTCAGAAAATCAAATGATGTTAGTGGTCCCTCTTTGATATTGGGGGAAACTTTATCTAATACAAATGTCAAAATGGGTGTTATGAGTAGTCCTTGTCATAAGATTGTTGCCAACACCTCTCCCCCCCACACCCCAAACCATCATTCTATCATGAATAAACCTTCCATTTGGAACCAACAAAATTCTTACAAATACAAAATCCAAAATCAAATGTCAACGGCCATGGAATCCATAAAAAATACAAGTGGACAAATAAAGCTAAAATGGATCCCAAAACAAAATGGATCAAGTCAAGAAAAGAATGAATCAGGAAAAGAAAATATGCCAAATCCAAAAGTCAATCAAAATGTGGAGCCACAACACAAGAGGAATCCCACATATAACACATGTCCACCTCCTTCAAAATGGCCATCAAGAAAGACATATAAAAGTGTTGGTTCCAAACACTATCCTAATTCAATACTCAAAGTTTGGAAAATAAAAACAAATACATCCAAACATCCAACTAACCCATCCACGTCCACCATCATCCATCATAATCCTACATCTTCCTTACAATCCAAACATCCCATGTCACAAATCCATCGCATCTTGGCAACAACTCTCTATCATAAGGACTCTCATGGCACTCTATTACGATGTGTGTATTCAGATAAGGCCAACTCTAGTATCAGCAAGGATCACAATGACATCAATCAGTTGTATGCAAGTGCTATCATCCTGACAAGGCAACTACTTCAGAAAGGTCATTATTGGCATGTCATGGCACCAGTCTCTACATTGGCACCGTCAAAGGCTTCAACACAGTTAGTGGTCATCTAAAGCGTCAAGGCTATCTGGCAAAAAAAATGCAAAAATACAAAAACAAAACAAAAGATCACCGCTTGATGAAAACTTGGCAAACACGAGTCATGGTGACACCAAAAAAATCATCCCTTGATGAAAACCTAGCAAACAGGAGTCATGGTGACACCAAAAAAATTAAAAAATATTAAAAATAGTAAAGAGAAAAATTTCGTCCAACGGTGAAAACCTGGCAAACAGGCACTCTGGATAAGTACCATGATGAACACCTAGCAAACAGGTGTCATGTGTAGAATAAATCATCTATGTGGACCATTCCACTCAAGGGGAAGTCATCTCGTCTCCCATGCCCTTCACATGACATTTCCATTTATCCATCTAAACCCTAGCATTTTCCGTTCATTTTTCCCTCGACTTTGATCTTGATAAGGACTATAGTACAAACATAAATCATGCTTTGGGAAAACTCTTGACATGTCTATCTTTTGCTCATACCTTATTCATTGAAATATCATATCATCACCTTCATAACAATATCCAGGTCCATACCTTGACAAAAATAAATTATCCTTATACGACATAAGCCATCCATGTCTCCTATCTTTTACCAAAGCCATCCATTGTCCTTTTATACCTATCGCCTATCTTGGTTTCCCTTGTCAATGGTCTAAAGATCCCTCATCATCCCATCTAGTCCTAACCAAGTCATTCCAAATGCAACAATATGAAAAACCTGGAGATCATCCAAAACATTCTTTGACTTTGTCCATGGCCTTGTTGCAGACTATTATCCTCTTGTCATATCATTGCCATCCTCACGTTGTTTCAGGATGTGTCCTTCCCATGTCAAATGACGTTGTCATTTTCATCATCACCTGTCAATTGGTATCCAACTTGACTAGTAAAAAAATCATGGTTTTCCTTGGATTCATGTGTGTTGGCATCATTCACATGCATTTGTCACAATTTTTCTCAAAACATCAAAAATCATGAAAATTGGAAAAAGTCCTGAAAAATGTCCTAAAAATTGTATAAAGTCCTGAAAAAAATGTCCTGAGAAAACACAAAAACATTCAAAAAGTGTCAAAAATCTAAAAAGAAAGTCAAACTTTGTCTTGTCAATCCTGCCAATCACATCAGTCAATCTTTATCCCAGTCTGAACTACATTGTCTTTGTGCACTTGCTACTCAGGCAAGATTCATCTTTGAATCCCTGAGACATTAGGTTAGTCCTTTTAGGTTTGTCAAAACATGGTCGTGTCAGTCAAATAAGTCAAACATAGTCACACTTGACACAAGACAGTTATTTGAACGTCATCGTCAAAATCAAGTCCAAATTAGACAACATAAGCCAATCAATCATACAGTCAAAATCAATCAACTTGCCAAAACATTAGTCAAAATGTCAATCTCGTCACTTTTTGGTCCTCCTCAAGATGTGTCCTTGTATTTGGACCTCGTTAAAATATGGTTTTCCTTTTCAAGATGTGTCCTTCCTGACCTTAGGCATCGTCAAACCATCAAACCATCAAAACAACCAAACTTTCAAACAATTAATCTTTGGCAAACAAACATTGGCAATACAATTAAATGGCTATTAATTTTTGGCTATTTTGTCTTATATTTTTATTGAATTGTCTTTTGGTCATGTTACTAGCTACCTCAAGGATGTCCCATGAAGGATTTAGAGGTGCAATGATGTCTCATGACCTATTTTTTTTCTTTGACTACTATCTGTGGATTGTCTTGACAAAAAGACTGGGGCAAATTGGCCTCTAGTATGAGTTAGGACATTCCTTGTATGCGACTATTTGTCTTGCAAGTGGATGACCTTGCACACCTTTGTCTATGTCATATCCTAGTGTTTGTTGTCTATTTGTGTCATTTTTACCGCCCAATGATGATTCGAGCAACACTTATTAGTACCTTGGCAAACGTTGAAGGATTCTTACATACATTTATTTTTTCACTTTAACTTGCATTTCCTTCCCCATATCGACATCCATGTCTTCTATCCTAACATTCTTCTTTGTGTCTCTAACATTTCTTCTAGTCTGCATCATTATCATCTTTATCTATCTTTCATCTTCTAGTCCTTTCATCCATTTTGAGAGCCCACTCGTATTCTTGAAACCCAACTGTCCTCTCGAGGGGGCGTACCTCTACCTCCTAGTCATTCTTCCTCATCTTATTTTGCACTGGGGAATATTCTTGACTTGTTTTCTTTGTCATAACACGACAAGCTGCATTATGACAAAGAGGGACAAATGTAGACACATAAAATGGCCTAGACCCACAAACCATATTTTTCTATATCATGCTTTGCCTCAACATAATTAAAATATTTAATTATGTCCTATAGTCCAATGTCAACTATTAATTAAATAATCCTTATTTATTTAATTAATTCATATCTTTTATTCCTCTTGGTTATTTAAATAAATAAATTGCCTTTATTATTTAAATACGTCCCTCATTCCCTATGTCACTCTATAATTAAATAAATTCTTAAATTTTTTTAATTATCCTGTCTTTTATTCCTCTTGATTATTTAAATAAATAAAATTTATTTATTTAAATATGTCATTAATTATTTATGTTTTCTCATAATTAAATAAATTCTTATTATTTATATAATTATTATCCTCTGCAACTTTCTTTCTAATTTTAAATAAAATCATTTATTTAAAATTACCCACTTTCTAATTTTCCTCCACAATTGAATAATTTTAATTATTAAATTGTCTTATTGATTTTCTTTCTAAATTTAAATAAACACATTTTATTTAAATTAGCAACTTCCCTCTTTCCAAGTAAATAATTTTTAATTATTATTATTTACTGTCACATGAATTTACTATTTTGGAATTAATTTAAAATATTAATTTCAAAATAGCATTTCTCTCCACAAAGTAAGTTATTTCTAAAATAACTTGATTTTCTAACTCATCCTTTTTCTACTTGCTAATTCTCATCTCAAAGTCACAACTATTCTTATTCCTTGATTTAATTTCTTAAATTAAATCTTGTCCACTCAATTTGAATTTCATCCTAGAGTTGCCCTAACCCTAATTAAGGAGTTGTTATTTTGAATCTTGACCATAGATTCTAGGGAACTTATCAATCTTTAATCTCATCCATCCATACAAAATTGCATTTTCTATAAAATGCCAATTTTGTCTTCATTTCGACACCTCTTGAATCACTTCTTCTTCTCTTCTTTCTTCTTTGGCTAACATTGTATTTTGCAGATTTTTGGTAGTGCACTTAGAACTTAGATTTTTACTTGCACTCCATCCAAAATCCTTCAACACTTGCTAGGTCATGTCATAAACTTAATTTTCTCACACAAAAACTAAGGGAATCCATCATATTGCAGCAAATAGAGAAGGTTCAAGGAAGGTGATTCATGGAGATTGAAGGCATTTGGTGAGATCTTTCTATTGGTTTTGTTGTTTCCTCCTTTGTTCTTTCTTGCTTACTTAGGTTTATGGTTTATGCATTTAATCATTGCTAACTTAATATTATCCATCATTACAGTTTAATGTTTGATCGATCGATTCCAAGCCTATCTAGAAGACTCATAGTACACACATTAAGGGCAGAGCCAGTGTCTACATGATTTCTCTTGATCCCTTTTGTTTTGTATTGAGAGATTTATTATGAAAGCTTCATTTTGTTTTGGCACTTCCAAAGGAGGGAGCTCACTTTGGTGAAAAAGAATATTAGCATTAATTTTTTGAATAATAGCTTCTATTTCATTTGGTTGTGTATTATAAGGGATAGGAACTTGTTGTAAGGAATTCTTCATCATGTTGTGAAAGTGAGGGGAGGCTTGAATAAGATCCCATAATGATATTTAAGCAAAAGTTTTTCTTAGTTGTTCAACGAGATCATACTCCCTAATGAGTGAATTTAATTGAGGGGCAGTAGGTAAGATTTGATTAGGTAAAGGTAAAGGGGTTGGGATTGGTTGAGGTGGATGTGGATTATTTCTTGTGTAATGTGTGTGAGCAATGGTATTATAACTCGGTTGTTGTGACACATTATTCTTAGGTGGGTAGAGGATAAGTTCGGGTTTTCTTTGAGTTTGTTGTTTAGTGGAAGGGGGGTAAAGGATAAGTTGAGGTTGAATAATATTATCATCCTTGAGCAAGGGAGAGGATAATGGTGTCTCTTCATTTGCTTCTAAGGATACAATATTATTATTTTCAATGTTAGCTATATCAGGTGTCATGATATCCTCTTTAGGAGAAAGGGTTTTAGGAGAACTAAAAACCAATTTCTCTTGACAATCAAAGGTTGGTTCTTCTAAAATAACTTCATCACAAATAGGGAAATGATCAATGGTTGAATTTTCTTGCGTAATAAGGGTTGTTCTAGCCAAAAGGTGACAACTAAGATAGTCATGAGCTGCACTATTTTTTTTTTCTGATAGCAAAGTATCTTCTTCACAACAAGGAGAAATACTAGGAGAAGAACAAATGCTATTGTCATGATTAGCTATGTTTGTGTTGTCTTGTTTATTAATTTCGTGTCCACTAAGAGATGTGAGAGGAGAGAAACAACTAGGATTTTCAAAACTCTCATTGATTGGTTCTTCTACCAAAATATCTTCGTCACTAATAGGAGAGATATTAGGATAAGAGCAAATATGATCATTAGGAATGTCCAAGGTTGTATCTTCTTTCACTAAAAAAATATCATAGGGAGAGGATAGGAATTTTTTCTTAGCATGTCTAGATCTATAAGCTACTAGTATTGTTTGAACAAAAATGAAAAGTACATGTAACCATTTCATGAAATGTTTCAGCAATATAAACAATGTATATCCAAAGATACACAACATTTTTATCCAATATATGCTAAGATTTAAGAATGTAAATAATGTACATGCAAGAATTAAAAGCACTCTTATCAAACTTATGCAAAGTTTTAGAAATAGAAAAATTGTATATGAAAAAGTGAAATGTACTTTTAGCAATGTCATGCCAAATTTTAGAAATGTATAATTTTAGAAATGTATACATTTTCAGAGCTAATGATGAGATGATTTCAAGAATGACAACCCTAAATTGATGATTTTGAGATAGATGCATAAAACCAATGTCCCGAAACTTTCCAAACTTATATTATATGGTACTAGGAGGCCTAGGAAGCATAGAAATGAGGTTTATAGTGCTATAACAAATAGTGAAAAATCTGGACAGGGAATAAGTCGCCCAGAATGGAAAATTAGTCCCAATTAGGTTTCTTTGCAAACTTTCTAGAATTTTTCAACCGGTTTGGAGAGATTTGATGTTAGATGACTGGACGAAGAAAGTTAAATGAAGATTTCATATAATTGTTGATGATTTGAGATTCAAGAGTGCAAAGTATATGCACCTTCATGCATGCAAAAATTTGAAACCCTAGAATGCAACTTAACTAATGCAAAATGCAATGCAAGCTAATTCTAGGACAATGATGGAATCCAAATTAGAAAAGACGGTATTCAAAAGGTAGGTTCACCAAATTGTAAGAAATATTTTGGTACCCAATTCAAGTTCTCTAACACTTCTATGGTTTTTCACCTAAGAGGAGAGAGGGATACCAAAATGCTAATGTTAACATTCAAATATTTGGGGGAAGTATGTGTAGGAAGTGTGTGATTGGAATTTGATGATCTAAATGTAGCAAGTTAGAAAAGAAATAATTTATTGAGGTTAATCCTAAGAAATGCAAAGTGTTGGAAAACAAAATGTTGTAGACAAAAATGTATGAGATGAACTATGAAATACAACAAAACTATGATATAGATGAAAGAGGAGAATGAGGTGCACCTAGAATATGAAGAGGGACAAGATGGAGGTTTGGAAACCTAAAAAACCTGATGTGGAAGCTGACTGGAACACTTGTTCCAATCTGGGTGACTTAGTCCAGTTTCTGAGAAAATATGCCGGAACAAGTTTTGGACAAAAGGGTAGTCAAATCTATAGAAAACCTTATTAGGCCTAGTAGTGGGACTAATTTTCCATTGATGGTGACTTAGTCCACTTTTAGGTCTCGGGAAATATGATGGTGCAATCTATAGCTCCAGGTATCTCCTTATGTTCCTGACAAGCTTTTGGGTTTGAAACTATAGAATCTGGTCTATAAGTGTTCTCCAAGCCTCTTTTAGGGTTTTGACCACCTTGAAGAGCTTTGAAAATTGTTGAATACTTTCCCACCTTTTTTCTTTGTAAAATCTGCACACAAGACCTGCAAATCACACCAAGAGGTAAAACTTATTGATTGTTAGGGCATGGGCATTTGCCTTGGTCAAACCCCTTTTAGATAATTAAATAAAATGAAGAAACAAGGTAATGAAGCATGAAACAAATAGAATTATTACCCTGCCATGATGATTGATCTTGATTTGTTGCAGCAATGGTTGAAGATTCAACCCCTAAATGCTTTGGATAGATGCCTTGATGGCTTAGGATGCTAAAACCCTAGCTTGCTTGAGAATAAGGATGAAGAGTAGAAGGAGAAGGATGATAGATTGGTTAGGGTTCTTAGTGTTAAAATGAGGGGAAAACCATTTATTTATACATGGTGTGCCCTAATTTCCCAAAAATACCTCATCACATGCCGACCTTAGGGTTTAGGAGACAATATCCCGCCAAGAATTTACATTAAGTTTGTTTTTTATGCCATATGGGACTAAGTCACCCAAGGTGGTGACTTAGTCCATCTAGGAAATTTTGAGTGGATGTCGGGAATTAAAGTGTGATTATTATTGCTTAGTGGGTTTGTCTTCTGAAACACACTTAAGTAGGGCCTATAAGTGCATTAAGGGGGTCATTTTAACATAAGAAAGGGTGAATTCGTTGATGACAAGCCTAGGAAAGTGTGAGAGTTTGTTACAACTTACAACACTTTGACATAAGGCTTGGAAAGGGGTTATTTAGGTGAGATATGTTGAAAGGTTCATAGAAAAGTGTGAAAGTGGGTTACAACACTTCATAACACCTTTGTAAGACACCGTGAAATTATTACTGATTTGCAAGGGTTCAAGACCTAATGTGAATATGTTGGCCATATTACAACATTAAATCTTAGGCAAAATCAGGCCAAAATCCATAAGAAAGGCCCAAATGAGTGAAAAGTGTCAAGGCTACACTTTTTTGTGACATAGGCACTATGCCTTCTAGATTAGAAGAATGGAAACCTATCTGTCTTCCTTAGGTTGTGATATTTGGTTGATTGTCAAAAATGGTTATAATGTTCCCCAAAATCCTCCAACTGATCCTAATGCTAAAAAGGAATATGATTACAATGCCAAGGCCAAGCATGTTATTCTTAGTGGATTGTTTGATACTGAGTTTGTCAAAGTTATGCACTGCAAATATGCAAAACAAACGTGGGATAAACTAAAAAAGATTTATGAAGGTGATGAGAATGTGAAGGAAGCTAAATTACAAAATCTCAAAGCTCATTTTGAAGGATTGAAGTTGAGGGAAGATGAGAATATTTTTGATTACCTACTAAGAGTGGATGACATTGTTAATGGTGTAAGAGGACATGGTGAAAAAATTGATGATACTGTAATTGTTAAGAAAGTTCTAAGGTCATTAACAACAAGATATGACACTAAAGTTTATGCCATAGAAGAAGCTAGGGACTTGAAGAATTTCTCTGTGGATGAATTATTTGGTTCATTATCAGCCTATGAAATGAGGATTGTGAGTGTTGAACCTTGCAAGAGAAAATTTTCCTTCAACTTAGTGAAGAAAGGAAAAGAAGTAGCAGAGGATGTTGATCAAGAAGAACCTAACAATGTTGAAGCAAAGTTTGTCAAGAAATTGAAGAAAGGATCGGGAAAGTATAAGGACAAGATACCCTTTAAGTGTTTTAATTGTGGAAAGATTGGACATTTTGCTGTTAAGTGTCCTTATGAGAAGAAGGAAGAAAATACTGAAGAAACTAATAAGTTCTACAAATCCAAGAAGAAAACATTTTAGAAGAAGAGAAGTCTGCTCACTATTGAAAGCGAAACATGATATGATGAAAGTGATTTAGTTGAAGACACTAGTGAAGATGAGAAAGAGGTTAATCTCTTCATGGCTCAATAAATTCTAAATGACAAGAAGAATTCAAAAATTAAAAATAATGCTCAATCTAAAAATTCAAATACAATTGATAGTGATGAGGAAGATGAAGATGATGTTGAGGTTGATCTTGAAGGAGAGCTAATTTGTGCTCTTAGAGAATTAGACAAGTTGAAGAAAGAGAATACCAAATTCAAGAAAAGTGTCTTAAAATAACAAGACTAGTTAGAAAATAATATCATCACTTTAAAGACACGGTTGGAAGAAGTGCAAAGAATGGATGAAGTTTTGAAATCAAAAATTGATGCAAAGCAAAAAGAATGTCATATTTTGGAACAAGAGGTAGTAACTCTAAGAAAAGAGTTAGAAACTTTCCGAGAAGATCTAAAGTTGAGAATGAAAAATGAGATCAACACTAATGCACTGAATGATATACTTAGTAAGAAAAAAAGAACAAAGATTATAATGGTGTTGGCTATGAACATGGTGAGATCTCTAATATGGATGAAAAACTCAAAAAGAAGATTGGTTTCACTACTGCCACAAGTGAAAATGTTGTTGACCCAAGAGATAGTATTGTTGCCCCCAAGAATGAGAAGTTTTGTTGTTGTTGTGGAAACAACTAGAAGTATTTATTGGTATAATAATTGGTACGCCCTAAATTCTATGGTTATTTTTTTAGATGTAATGCATATGGTCATAAGTTCATACATTAAAAAATGTTAAAAAGAGCAGCTCCAAATTTCATGAGGAAAAAATATTTTGCACCATTGAGAAATTTGGATATTGTGTGTTATAATTGCAATAATTTTGGACATAGGAGTGCAAATTGTAAAAGTTTAAGTCAGACTAGTAAAAGCTTCAACTTTCTTATGTTCAATGAGAATATTGAATGATACCACTATCATAACTATGGACACATTGCAATTTTTTGTAGATACTACTAAACATTAAAAGAATGTAGTTGTTTCCCCCAAGAACAAAAATGAACAAATAGTAGCAGCAAAGAAGAATGAAACCAAGCAAGAATGGAAAGAGATGAGTAAAGACAAAATTCAATCAAGCATGTTAGCACAAAAAACATTACACATAGAGAATAAAAATCTATGGGTGATAGATAGTGGTGGCTCCAACCACGTGACTAGAGACAAGAACAAATTCAAATAGTTAGAAGATTAGAACGGTGGTTCAGTTAAGCTTGGTAATAACTCCTCAATCAAGATAAAAGGTAAATGAACCCTAAGAATTGATGGGAAACTACTCACAAAGGATGTATACTATGCTGAAGGGCTAAAACATAACTTACTTATTGTTAGTCAAATGTGCGACAATAGTTATAAATTTTCATTTGATTCCAAAGGATGTGAAATCAGGAAAGAGGACAATGGAAGACTAGTTGTTGAAGGTAAAAGAACAGCTGGAAATGTCTACAACTTGAGAGAATGTCACAAATCTCAATGTATGATTGGACGGGTGGATGAGAATTGTTTATGGCATAGAAGGCTAGGACACATAAATTTTGACAATCTTGTAAAGGTAAGCTCAAAAGGTTATGTGAGACACATGCCAAAAATAACTAAACTAGAAAACACTATTTGTGATGAATGTCAAAAAAGAAAGCAAACCAAAGTGAGTTTCAAGACTAAAGAGTACTCAACCACAAGGCCACTTGAGTTAGTACATACAAATTTATGTGGTCCTACAAGGACAAGATTTTTAAATGGTGAAAAATACTTTATGTTGTTGATTGATGACTACTCAAGAATGACTTGGGTAACTTTCCTAAAGGATAAATCACAAGCATTTGAAAGGTTCAAGGTATTCAGAAAAATAGTTGAGAAAGAAAGTGGTTTCAAGTTGAAATGTTTAAGATCAAACCATGGTGCATAATTTACATCAAATCAATTTGAAGACTGTTGGTGTAATTAAATATTTTGTACCTTGTCCTAGGTCATAATTACACCTTAGTTAAGTTTACTTAGGGACCACATAGGAGTTGTTGGAGAATTTCCACCTTTGGTGGACTTATCATATTATCACTCTATCACCTCCACCTTTCATGGACATATCATGTGATTAGGGTTCCACCTTTTGTGGTAGATCCACTATTTGTGGTGGTTATCACATTATCACCTTTCCACTTTAGGTGGAGTGATAGCTTTTCATTGTTGTCTCATGTCATAAGATTACGACACTTGTCATAATCTTATGCACTCCTATGTTCTCACCTTGGCTATATAGCCAAGGGGTCTCTACTACATTTGTACACACATTGAAGCATTATCATTGACATTGAATACAGTTTATTCTTGTCATATTATTTTCTCTCTTCTTTGTGCTTTCTATTTGGTCCATAGATCTTGGCATCCATAGCCAATTCTAACATGGTATCAGAGCATGTTTGATTCTAACAAAGACTAATGTGAACAACATGGGATTAGAAGACAATACTCTACTGCTCGAACACCTCAACAAAATGGATTTGTTGAGAGGAAGGACATGATTGTGAAATAAATGGAAAGAACTATGGTTAATGAGTCAAATCTACTAGATGTTTATTGGAAAGAAGTTGTTCATACAGCTATATACACACTAAATAGGGCCTAGCTAAGAGTGAACAGTAAAAGGACACCTTATGAGCTATGGTATGGTAAGAAACCTCATGTCAAATACTTCAAGGTTTTTGGTAATAAGTGTTTCATTAAGAAATATGATGATGGGCTTGGTAGCTTTGATGCAAGATATTATGATGGAATATTCTTAGGATACTCAACTCATAGTAAGGCATACAAGTGTTTCAACAAATTCCTCAAGAGAGTAGCTGAGTGTGTGCATGTGAGAATAGATGAAGATTTGCAACAGTCAAGGAAAAACTCAAAAAATCAGATTGAAGAATATCATAATATAGGTGAAGGGAAATTAAAAAAAAGATGCAGTTGAAAAAGCTCCATACAAACCCCCAAGCAAGTATGTTCAAAAGTACCACACTAAAAATCAGATTATAAGAAGCAAAGATACTGGTGTGCAAACTAGAAGAAGACATGTTGGAAATGATGATCAAGTCAACTTGTGTCTTCTAACTAAAATAGAACCAAAGAGTTACAATGAGGCCAACAAGAGTGGAGATTTCATAAAGGCTATGAAAGAGGAGCTACAAAAAATTGAAAGAAATAAAACATGGGATTTAGTTCCAAGGCCAGCTAATAAGGAACATTATTGGCACAAAATGGGTCTATGGGAACAAAGTAAATGAAGAAGGTAAAGTTATTAGAACTAAATCTATACTAGTATTCAAGGGATACTCAAAAGTTGAGGGCATAGATTTTGAGGAAACATTTTCCCCAGTTGCAAGTCTAGAGGTTATTAGAATGTTCTTAGCATTCTAAGCATATAAGAACTATAAAGTGTATCAAATGGATGTTAAGTCTACATTCTTGAATGGTAACCTTGATGAAGAAGTCTACATAGAAAAATATGAAGGGTTTGAGTCGCCTGAAAAAGGAGATTATGTATGCAGATTGAGAAAAGCACTATATGGGTTAAAACAAGCACCTAAAGCATGGTACTCTAGATTGGACAACTATTTACATCAACAAAGCATGAAGAAAGGATGTGTTGATAGAAATATATACACCAAAGTGAAGGTAACCATATTATTATAGTTGTTTTTTGTGTAGATGATATCATCTTTGTTGGAAGTCATGATAATTTGTGCAGGGAATTTTTTGATCAAATGCAACAAAAAATTGAAATGCCAATGATAAGTGAGTTGTCCTACTTTCTTGGTTTGCAAATTTCACAATTAGACAAAGGAATTTTGTTTCATAAATGAAGTATGCTAAAAAAATGTTGAATTTTTTTCAAATGGATGATTGTAAGCCTCTTAGTACACCTATGGTGACTGGATGCAAGTTTTCCAAGAATGGTGATTCACTTGATGTTGATCAAACCATGTTTAGATCCATGATTGGAAGTCTATTGTACATTACTACCTCTAGATCGGATATTGTGCAAGTAGTATGTATGGTAGCTAGATTTAAGTCTTCTCCAAAACAATCTCATTTGAATGCAATAAGAAGAATTTTTAGATATTTGCAAGGTAGTTTGAACTATGGTTTATGGTATGCTAAACATGATGAATTTACATTGCAAGCTTACACAAATGTAGATTGGGTAGGGTGCATAGATGACAGGAAGAGCACAAGTGGTAGTGCTTTCTTCCTTGGTGGTAGATTGGTCTTTTGGCACAGTAAAAAGAAAGAATCCATCTCACTGTCTATAGTTGAATCAGAATACATAGTTGTTGCCTCATGTTTCTCTCAAGTTCTCTGGATGAAACAAACACTAAAAGATATTCATGTAGAATATTCATAACCTATTTCCATTATGTGTGATAATTCTAGTACAATCAATATTTCTAAGAATCTGGTTATGCACTCAAGAACAAAACACATAGCTATTAAGTACCATTTCTTAAGAGAAAAAGTGAGTAAAAAATAAGTTCAACTTGAATATGTGAATACTATTAAGCAAATAGCCGATATCCTTACCAAACCATTGCCCAAAGAGACATTTGAGTATCTGAGAATAATATTGTGAGTTGTATCTCACTCTTCTAACACTTAGTTGGATATGGAAGTTTATGATTCAAGGGGAGTTTATTATACTTCATCTTACATACCTGAATTTTTTCTACTCTTAGGGGGTAGAAGTATCAAGTTTTAAGTTCAAAAGGGAAGTTGTTTTTTTTATGACAGCTACATAATGAAGATATAGCTCACCATTTGTTGTTCTTTGCATGATAGCTAGTTCTTCAAGGAGAGATGTTTGTTGATCATATCATACACCTATACACTTGCTATATCTACCATTAGTTCCTATTGTCCACGATTATTACTGCCCCTTACATTTTTCCTTCATGTCCTTCATACTGGAAAATGCATTACCATTTGGTTAATGCAGATCTGAATCTTGTTTTGTTCATGACAGGGGGAGACAATATGAAAGTGGTTTATTCTGTCATATGTCTATTCAGTATTTTTATGTTGATACAGGTGGTCTCTGATCTACAAGTGTTTTTTATGACACCCTTTTCAATTGTTCTCAAAGGGGGAGAAGATTATCTAGATGAAGGGGAGAAACTTCATAAATTAAAGTAATCGATTGGTTGAAATCAATGTCAAAGGGGGAGATTTTTCGCATTAGATTCCCATTGATGTCAACTCATGCTACAAGAACTTAACAGTGTGCAACACATGCTATAGGATCCTAATAGTGTGCATCTCATTCTATGGGAACCTAACAGTGTGCAACTCATGCTACAGGAACCTAACAGTGTGCAGCTCATAGCTACAGGAACCTCACATCGACAAGAACTTCATAGTTCAAATGAAAGGAAATGTTGGTAAAACATCATAATGCATGGTCAAACATCATATTGGGCCAACATGGAAATGTCTACATTTAGTTACACTGTGGTTAAAATTGTAAATGTTGTCAAAATTTAAATATGCAAAAAGACAACTTTACAACTTGGACTTGTCAATATTTAAAAATGCAAAAAAGAAAAATTGGCATACATGTGGCAGAGTGTATGTGGAATAATGACATGATATTATTAATGTGGTGAAAATGTGGAATATTTGGCCGATTGATTCATTTTTTATTTGCTAGGGTTTATGTTTACACAAAGTTTTGTTTTGCAGGGCTAAAGGAGATTGGCTTTGTTATGTGATTGCTTAGATGTTATGACAATAAATAGTAACATGCAGATTTAATGACTATACAAGAAGTTTTTGCTTGTCTTTTTCTTCAACTTGAGATATGGAAAGTTAACCCTAAATCGACATATTAGATTTAATGACTACAAATAAACCTTTTTTGGTATTTTCTTCACTTCCATTTAGCAAGGCAGTTATCTCAGCTCGATGCATATCATATTTTCATCAGGTTTTATAATCTTCCTTCTTTGTCTTCAAGTTACATTGGCGGTCATTAAAATTAGATTCTTTGCTTGGAAATGAAGTCTTTTTCTGTAGTAGCACCTAATGAAAATATTTTATAATATTTTTTTGTTTTACATACCTCTTGTAGAGTCTGTTAAGTAGTGGTGATGCCCTAGATAAATTTTTCTATTTATTACAGATTTGATGTTGAAATTAGATTTGCAAGCTACTATTAAACTTGGAAATTCAAACCATCGATGCTACAGGAATTTGATAGTTGTTTTGATTAAAAAATAAAGAAAATGAATTTTAAATTAATGGCAACCTCTCTAAATAAGAGAAGTAGTATAGAACCATTTAGTTGCTCAAGAAGAGCATTAAAAACTTGTAGATGGAATAACAAGAGAAGGTTAAGATTTAAGGCTTTATGTTCTGCAAAAGTAGCAGAATGTTAAAGAACATTAGGGTAGATGTAGAGGATGACATTGAACAGGGAGCTTGATATACCTAGATTATTGTGAGCTACAAGAATATCATAAAGTTGCAAAAAACAATTGTTTAGCGATGGCTATAGAAGTTCGTTGTTCTACAAAGTAATATATAAAAAAGGTAGTTATTCATTTCCTGTGTGAGCAGAGGGATGTTTGGAGAGTAGAGTGATGAGTGGAGAATAGAGAGAGAGGAGTTTGGAGAAGATATTAGGTGAAGGGAAAGAGAGAAGATAACTTTGTAAAAATAGAGTATGCATTTTTAGTGAAGAATGTTTTATTACTATAGAAGGGTGTGAAGGCATGTCATGGTTTGAAGAGACTTATTGTGTGGATGCAGAGGAGATCAAAAAATATTACAGGGTTAGTACAATCAAGAATACTTGCAGAGTTAGTTAATGATTAAAGACTGGAAGTTGTTTGAGGACAACAAAATCAACAAAGACTTCACAAGTGCAGAGACTTATATGAGTTACAAAATTTCATTTATAACATGATACTCAAATTGTATCTAAAATATCTTATTGTATAATCATCTGAGTGGGTGCTCAAATTAGGGGTAGAAGCTCCTTTGAATTGCTGCTCATAAACTTGGAATTGGTGTTCCTTTAGGTTGGTGCCCATAAATTATAATTAGAAATATTTTTTTGTGAGGTTGGATTAGAGCAATAGTCTCTAGAAACTATTCTCATTGAGGTTTTCCCCATCTTGGGTTTTCCTCATATATCATGTGTTGTGAGATGCATTTTGTGAATTTGGTTTAGTTTCCATTCTTTAGCTCTTAGTTTATGCTTTCAGTGTATATTGTTATATTGCTTAGAAAGATAGAATTTGTAGTCCACTTATTCACCCCCCTCTCAGTGGTCTTTGTGTTCCTTCAATAGGGTGTTTTTATGGTATTTTCATTGATTTAAACCTATTTTATATATGCAAAAGAGTTGGTCCAGAGAAGAACAAGTGGTTTAGATAATTGCTTAAGTCCTAAGTGTAGTTTCAGTGTTACAGTGAACCAGTTTTGTGGTTCTCATTGCTTCAGTATGTATAATTTTGTCATGCAGTTTTGAGGTGTTCATTGTGCATGTTGAACATGTTTAGATCCAAATTTTCATGGTTGTTTGTCTTTAGTAGTTGAAGATATTGTTGAAAGAGTATCGGCTAAGTTGTAATAGTTAGTGGTGTAGAGTGTATGTTGGAATACTCTGCATTCCACCGTAGATTAATATTATGTTATGCATGTTTGTGGAAGTTTTTACAAATGTCAAAAGTGTGTACATTCTTTGTGGCAATTATTTTGGTGGACCATGTGTCAAGGTGTGGATGAACAGTTGATTCATTCAGATATTACTTCACCAATTTTTCTATTCGGTGTCGAGCTAAGTATTTTAGGGTCATGTAGAGTTGAGTTGTGTAAGGAGAGAATTCATGGGAGAAATTATAGGTCATGACAACCTATTTTAATGTGTTACACATTTTGATTTCATCCGCAAGGTGTGTGTGTTAGTATTTTGAGCTAACAGGTTATGGTGTTGCACATTTTATCTAATTAGGCCAACTTAATTGACATTGCAAGTGTTTGTGGATGTTGTTCATATAAAAATAAGGTCAAATCAGTATGGGATGTATGAGATATGAATAATAGATGAGTGTGATACAAATGTGATGTGAAATGCGAAGAGGTTGATAAGTGGTGAAGTATTAAGTGTGTTAAGTTAGTTTTTTGAGCCTAATTGGAACTGTCTTCAATATGTTGTAGATGCATTGTAATCAGTTCAATATCTAGAAGTGATCCATTTCTTCTAGAAGTGATCCATTTCTTCTATTCTCTAGATAGTGAGTCCACTTGGAAATGAGCCTTTATGTAATATCTTATAACTGGTTATAATATATTGTGAGCTAATCCTCATTATGGTTTTTCCCTTTTTGGGTTTTCCATGTAAAATCTAGTGTTTTTGTGTCTATTGATGTCATGCATTCTTTTAATATTTCTTTCCATCACTGCACATTGAATGATATTTTGTGAAATGCATTTTAAGTTATTAAATTTTAGGGAATACTGATTCACCCCCTCTCTCAATATTTTGATTGTTCAACAATTGCTAGTTTCAAATGAAAAGAAACCAGAATCAACGTTTGATGAAGATTGGAAGAAAATGGACAAGGCATGAAGAACCATTCAATTATGTCAAGAAATTTTTTTCCTATTGAATGTTTCAAAATAATCTACCGCATTCAAGTTGTGCAGGAGGATAGATGAAATTTACCAAACTAAAAGTCTAACAAATAAATTGCATCTCAAAAGACATTTGTAGTCATTGAAAATGAAGGATGGTTATTCTATTAAAAAAAAATTAAATGCTTTTAATATGATTATAATTCAACTTGCATATGTAGATGTTAATATAGAAGAAGAAGATAAATATATTTTGTTGCTTTGTTCTTTACCCAAATCTTGGGAAATCTAATTGCTGTCATAAGTGGTGGTGGTATAGAACCAAAGATGGATAGTCTCATTTCTATACTTATTAGAAGATATGGGAATAAATTCCATGAGTGTAGGCTACCAATAGATCTTGCATGTGTGAGAAGGTCCAAGGAAAAAGGAGGGCCTAAAGGGGACAAAAAGAGAGACAAATATAAAGGACATTCTAAAACCTCTAAGAAGAGCAGAGTAAAGTGTTGGAATTGTGGTGAGAGAGGGCATGTGAAGGAGTGTAGAAACAAGAAAAATAATTCAAATACTTCCACATAAAAGTCCTCAGAAGATGGTGATTTTGATGCTTTGATTATTTCTATTGTATTGTTAGTAATGATGCTTGGCTTATTGATTCAGGTTTCTCCTACCATATGACTTCTCACAAGGAGTGTTTTACTTCATACTCAACCTATGATGGGGGAGAATTTTTCCTTGGTGATAACAACACAAAGAAGATTGTCGGTAAGGGAAAGGTAAAGTTGTGTTTCAATGATGGAAGGGTTGCAATCCTTAATGATGTTTTAAATATTCCAAGACTTGCGATAAATTTAATTTTAGTATCCAAGTTGAATGATTTTAGAATGCATGTGACATTTGAAAAGTTTGGTTATAGGTTGGTAAGAGGGATTTTGATTATTGCGAAAGGATCTCAAATAAGGACTTTGTTTAGGTTGAATGAATCTACTTGTTGTAACTCTACCAATGTAACTAGCACTAAAAATTGGTGTATGTTATGGCGCACCATAGATTGGGTCAAGTGAAAAGTGTCTTAAGATCATTTTGAATAAAAAATTGGTTGACATTATTTCTAATTATTCTGTTGGAAAAAAATTATTTTTGTGAGCATTGTGTGTTTGGTAAAAAAATAGAGCATCATTTCCTAATGGAACTAATAAAGCTAAGAGATTATTATAGATCATTCATTCAGATGTGTTTGGACCAGTGGATGTTGACTCCTTTAGAAAATCTCATTATTATGTTACTTTCATTGATGATGTCTCAAGATACACTTGGATTTATTGTATGCATGCAAAATCTAAAGTTTTCACTAAGTCTAAGGAATTTAAAGCCTTAGTTGAGAAGAAAATAGATTATAAGATAAGGATGTTGAGATCTAACAATGGGGGTGAATACTGTTCTAGGGAATTTGATGAGTTTTGTAAGAATACATGTATTGTTCAACAAAAGACTACTCCTTATAAACCCTCAAAAAATGGGGTAGAATAAATAATGATCCAAACCTTGATGGAAAGAGCTAGGATCATTTTGAGTGGTGCTAATCTTGATAGATGCTTTTGGTAAAAAACTATAAGTACTACATGTTATTTGATTAATAGATCTCCTTGTTCAACTCTTGTTGATAAAACTCCTTATGAAGTGTGGATAGGTAGAAATCCTTCTATGTCACATTTCAAGATCTTTGGTTGTGAGGCTTTTGTTCATGTTCTTCAAGAGAATCATTCTAAATTGGATCTAAAAGCACAAAAATACATCTTTGTTGGTTACAATTAGAATGTTAAATGTTGTAAGCTTTGGAATCCTTTAACCCATAAAATGGTTTTCTCTAGAGATGTGATTTTTGAAGAGTTTGGAGCTTACTCGGGTGAAGACAAACAAAGGAGAAAGATAAGAAAAAAATAGTGCATTTCGAGAAAAAATTTGAGAAACAAGAAGATGTACATGTGGAAGAACAATTAGATGATTTGAGGATGGAGAAGAAGAAGAGGGTTCAAAGAGTTTAGATGATGTGCAAGATGAGCATATAGAAGAAGAAGAGAAGAAAGATCCCCTTACTCCTACCTTGAGAATATCCACAAGACAATGGAATCCAATTGGTAGGTATAGCCCATATAATTATCGTTGTGTATTTTCATTTTTGAGTACTGATGATGAACCTAGATTCTATAGGGAGGCTCATTCTTCAGAAGAAAGTGAATCTTGGATACAGGCCATGCAGGAGGAGATGATGGCTTTGGGTAGTTGTGATACCTAGGATCTTGTGAGTTTTCCCAAAGGAAGGAAGCCCATTGGATGCAAGTGGGCATTTAAAAATAAATTTGGTGTAGATGGTCGATTGGAGTGGTACAAAGCTAGATTGGTGGCCAAGGGCTACTCCCAAAGAGAGGGAGTTGGTTTTAGTGAAATTATCTCTCCTATTGCTAAGTTAAATTCTATTAGATTCCTATTATATATTTTTGTGTCTTATTATTTTGAGATAGAGAAAATGGATGTTACAACTACTTTCTTGCATGGGATGTCGAGGAAGAAATTTGTATGCAATAGCCTAAAAATTTTGTTGTGAAAGGAAAATAACACTTAGTTTGCAGGTTAAAAAGATATTTATACGATTTGAAATAGTCACCCAGGATGTGGTACCAAACGTTCAATGCCTTTACATTGGATTTGGGTTTTGTTAGGAGTAAGGAGGATCATTGTGTTTACATTAAGGTTATTTATGATCATATACTAATCATTGTCTTGTATGTTGATGACATGTTATTAATGGGTAACAGCAAGATGATGATTAGGGAGATTAAGACTCATCTTTATGGAACGTTTGATATGAAGGATTCGGGGCTGAAAATATAACCTTGGGATGGAGATCAGTAGGGATTGGGTTCACAACAATCTTTGATTAAGTCAGAGTAAGTATGTTGATACCATTTTGCAGAGGTTTAGTATACACGAGTTTAAACCAGTAAATATTTATTTTTGGTTGGTATTAAGTTGATTTAAGACATGTGTCCTAATTCTGATGATGATTTTGAAGATATTTCTAATGTTTTTGTATGCTAGTGTCATTGGTAGCATGATGTATGCAATGGTTTGCACTAGACTAGATATAGCCCAAGCAGTGGGAGTTTTGAACAGGTTTATGTCTAACCTTGGTAGAGAGCATTGGAATTTTGTTAAGAGTGTGTTTAGATATTTGTGTGGTACTTCAAATTACTATTTGGTTTATCATGGTATTTATGGTGTGGTTAAGTCATTATACATATAAGTTTTTGTTGATGTAGATAGGGTAGGTGACTTGGATAGTTGAAGGTCCACTAGTGCCTATGTTCTTACTTTGTTTGGAGGTTCAGTGAATTGGATGAGTAAGAGGCAGCCTATAATTGCAGTGTCCACCATCGAAGAAGAGTATATGGTTGCTACACATGCCTCTAAGGAGGTGGTTTTGTTATAGATACTTGGTAATGGTATTGATTTTGATTGCAGGATAGTGAGGAATGGATGTGATAGTCAAAGTGTCATATGTTTAGCCAAAAATCTTATGTATCATGCATGTACTAAGTATTTTGATGTTTAGTATCACTTTATGCGAGAAATGGCTGAGAATGGTAAGTTCTTGATTGAGAAGGTTGACACTTTAAATAATGTTGCAAATTCTCTCACGAAGCTAGTGACCACAGATAAGTTCTCTTGATGTAGGAAGGTCATGGGCCTTGATCATTGTACTTGATTATATTTTTCTATGTATCACATGGATGTAATTTCAATGTATAATGTCAAGTGGGAGAATGTTAGGATAGGTGACATTATAATTGATTTCCTAAGTTGATAATTATGTGTCTCCACATTCTTTGGAAAGTGCTCTAGAGGACATGAGGGGGAAAATATTTATTATTTATTTTTCAATTGCATTCAAAGAGGTGGACCCACTATGGTGATGGTTACAAAGAATCCTAGGAGCATATTCCTTTTGGGCATCCAAATTTTGGGTGGGGACCACCTAAAATTGCATGATTTTGCATGTTATTTGCACGTTATTCTAGGTTGGGTGCCCAATCTTGCAAGTTTTAGGTTTGAGTTTTCAAAGTCATCGGAGAGCTATGCAAAAATTAGTATTGACCAATTTTCATTGGCTATGGGTTAGGCACCCATGTGAAGGTCATGTGAGCATTTAATATTTTTCACCATTTTGTTGGGTTGTCCACTAAGGGGGTGTGGGTTTTTCTGGGTGGTTTTTCTTCTTGCTTTAGGATACAATTTGTGGTATTCTCTCCCACAAACTTCTATATATTGGAGCATTAAGATGGTGGTTTGTATGAGTTTGTTTTCAGGTTGTCAAAGTAATGAAGTGTTGCTAGAATTCAAAGAGGATTGTTGTATTGATGTACTTCTTTGAAGATTAATACAAACAATATATCTCTTTGGGTGTGGAGTTTTTTCTTATAAGGATTTCTCCATGGATATCTTGTGTCACTTGTGATTCTCAACTTGTGGTATTGTTGTAATTTCTAATCATATAAACATTATTGGTAATCTTGAATATACATATTTATCATATTTGCAACCACATATTTGAGGTCATATTGCTACGAATTTTACCTTGAATTTACAACATGGTATTGTAGTGGGATAAAAGAAGAGAACCCAAAGGAGCACACAAGAAATTTGATTCTTTATGGAGATTTCCCTCCAAAATAACTCAAGCATGTGGCTCAAATTCTTTTAGATTTTCTTATCCTAATGGTACACCATTTCCCATTCTATACAATGAAAATATCTAAATCTACATCAGATTTGAGTGCCAACATGATTTTCCCTATAAATATTAGGTTAGAGGTTTTAGCTTGTTTATTTGATTCCTTTCTTTTGGTCCTATTTTGGAGTTCTTGGTTCGTTTTATTCTTCTCTCTTGCAAGTTTTGACTCTATGGCCCAATGTGTAAGTCACTAATCTACTATTGTGGGTTCTTTCATATCCTTCATAGTATTGATCCCCAGCCATAGCCAATTGTTACCATAGGTTTGAAGTCCCTTCCAGAAACTATGTAATTTTTTGCAAATGTGTGTTATCATAAAGTTTCTACTTATTCATTGGATTCTAGAACCTTATCAAGTTTTTCCTTGGTTGTCACAAACTTGTTTCATCCCGCCTCTTTCATGTCAAATCTTAATAGTGCCCTCAATTAGCTTACTCAAAGGTTCACGAAACTACATGGGCACCCAAAATGGTTCTCATAACTTAACCAAACATTGATGTTAAAAAAAAAAGAATAGTTGAGTACTTGGCCAAATTTTGGAGTTTTGAAAAGTTCTAAAGGTTTCAAAACCTTTATCGAGTTTCGACAAGGTTTTGAAAACCTTCATTTTATCTAATTATGTATTGTTCCCAGTCTTATAAAGTAAAATTTTGTTCCCAAAAGATGGAATTTTGAGAGTCTTAAGAAATTGAAGTTGGAATGAACATTTCAAAACTTTATGTAGGTTTTGAAACCTATGTTGGGTCCCGAAAAGGTTGTCGAAACCATGATTATAATCAAAATAATTCATGTGGTAAAGTGACAAAAAAGAAGAGTGAAGAAAATGCTTCCCTAAATGCAAATCAATCAAAAGAGGGTTGTAAAAACTTTGTTTCAAATATTTATTCAATTACAATTCGCTAGTACAGAAACAACAATATATGATTAAATAAATACTAAAAACTACATATAAATGACCAAACATGATCATGTGACCATTAGTAGTTTATTGACAGTCATTTATAACATGACCGAATTGATGACTAAACCATTTTTAGTCATTTATTGGTTGTTTTGATTGATCAATTTGGTAGTATATTTAGTTGTTTATTTAGTCATTGATAGTTGTAATCTGGTCACTTATTTAGTCATTTTTTATTTACTGATATATTTAGTTGTTGATTGTTGTAATCTGGTCACTTATTTAGTCATTTTTTATTCACTGATATATTTAATTGATCACTTATTTAGTTGTTGATTTAGTCATTGATTGTTGTAATATGGTCACTTATTTAGTCATTTTTTATTCACTGATATATTTAGTCATTAATTTAGTCATTGATTATTGTTAACTGGTCACTTATTTAGTCATTTTCATTCACTGATTTCCATATATTGGTAGTGTATTTAGTCATTAATTTAAATCATCATTTTAATCAATTTCGTAGTTTATTTAATTATTTTTGTTCACTGATTTTTATCAACTAGTAGTATATTGATACATTGTTTATTAATTGCATAATCATTATATTTAGTCATAGTTATTCACTAATTTCTATCAATTGGTAGTTTATTTAATTATTTTTGTTCACTGATTTTTGCCTAAAAGTTGTGATGGAAATAAGACAATGCTTTTGAGGTTTAAACATAAAACACAGAAAAACATAATCAATCATTTATTTGCATATAATGAAACAACTATTAAGAAAGCAAAATACTAAAATTTTATTGAGAAAAGGTGTTCTTACAACAAATACAAGACAAAAATATGTGTCTTTGCTTTGACAATGTGTTAGAAAGTGTGTTTGTCAGTGTTGTGACTGAGAAAACTGAGTTACAATGCCTTTTTCTGCTTATATAGCTCCAAAACAGATAAAGAACACTAAGATCCCTGAACAACACATTCAAACTATTGCATAAAGTAGTGGGCCAAGCTGTCTAATAGCTAGTACAAGATAAACATCAACTATGTCATTTTTTTCAAATATTTTAGTGGTCTTCATGCGAAGTTCCCTTCTTTCTCTTCTAGACAGACGACTCCATCTATTTTGTCTCCATAAGCAAGGGGTATGTTGCTTGTGACCTATAACATATTTACATTTGCATCTCTTGTTCCCTTTAATTTGACTCCATGTACAATAGATAGTGAGTGAATCCACCCAATGCCCATAACAACACCATCAAATGGATCCAACACCTCAACTTTATCCCCTTCTTAGAGTTTATCAATAAATGTCTTCAAAAACAAAACAAAATAAAAATTATATTTGTAATCAGGGTAAAATTATCAAGGGTAGGCAGAAAAGCATATAAATCAAACCCTATAAACAATCAAGTACAAATAAGCATAAAGACATAAAACATGAAACAATATTACCAAAATATCTTCATGCCACCATTGATTTGCCTTCATCGCACTTCTCTATTTTGCTTGATATGAATAATTGCTCTCAGATTTTTTTGAGTATGCAAATAGGCTAATGACAATAAAAAATCAAAATATTGAAGATTCTAATTGACTAGAATACACTAAAGCTAACAAGATAGCAAGATGTCTCAAGATAGCTTGTAGATGCAATAGACTAGATAGCAAGAGGTAACTTGACAAGAGATAGTTTGACAATGACAAAATAGATGTCTTTTATAGAATGTCAATTTTGTCATGAAGGGCTGAGATTGAAAGGTTAATTTGACCTAAATATCAATATCCAAGAATGATAGTTGTGGTATAGAATAGGGTTAGCTCAAAATTAGGGCAAATGATAAGGATGGATGGTTGAGATTAAATTATAAAATAATTTAATCAAGGGTGTAGAATGAATGAGATGTCAAGAGATAAGATTTGATGTGAAAGATAATATTGGCATGGATAAAGAGGTTGTAGGAGAAATTTAAATGAATAATTAAAAAATAAAATTATTATTTAATTATAGAGGACATGTGACAAGTTGACTTTTTGAATTAAATAATATTTTAATTCAAAATTGGAAGAGAGAAAACCAATTAAATAAATAAAATTTATTTAATTAATCAAAGAGGAATAAAGAAATAAATTATTTAATTAATAGAAGACTTATGACTTTAGAAAATAATTAAATAATTAAAATTATTTAATTATCAATGATGAAAAGGGGAAATGACTAAAAGTTTAGGAGTCGCGGGCCTAGGACAATTTTTATTGTCTACATTTTTCCCCTCTTTGATACAATACAGTTTGTCACATTGTGTCAAAGAAAATCAATCAAAACATGCCCCAACGTGGACATGGTAGATCTATGCCCCCTCAGAAACTTTTTGCAAATTTTTCAAAAAAAATGAAAATTGTTTCAAAAAGTCAAATTGATAGCAAAACTGCCATGGTGATGAAAGAATTAAGTTTCAAGACCTTTGGGGTAGCCAAAATAAGGTTTCAAAGATCTCACAGAGTGCATCCAACACAAACCCTAGTCAAAACCTTAATTTTGAGGAGGTATAAATGGAAAATTGATAGGCCAAAGGGCTCATTTGTGCATTTTGAGTTTGAAAATTAAGGAGCTTTGAGAGAATAAGTTTTCAAGATGTCACATATTCCACACTCCAAGCATCAAGGATACCACATTCAAACCTTCAGACAATCGGATGGCGCAGGAGAGTTGATAAGTGCCTTTCAACCCACTTTGTCAAATTTTGATTTCACGCATTTTTAGGACCTAGAAAAATTTAGCAAGCACTTGTGTCACTTCTGGTTCACCGCAAGTGTAATCGTGAACAACACAATTGACTAAAAAATGACACAAGTGTCACAATCATGCCTAGGTTAGGTTTAGGTTTGAAATTTTACAATGCAATTGATTTAGAATGACGCATTCGCGGTCCACTTTTACATAACAGCCAATGTGTAACGCAAATGACTAGGGATTTGATGCAAATGAATTCCTACGACTCAACTGTGAAGGCATGCGACACAATTGAATCTTGTGTGATGCAATTGAGATTGTGTGACACAATTGTTGGACTATGTGATGCAATTGACCATTGAGATTTTTTCCCCAATTTAAGATAGAATATATTTTGAAACTTGTGTCTAATAGATTTGACTAGGCTTTTTGACTAATGCAATTCTTGGACTTGTGACCACAAGTGACACTTGATCTGATTTACACATGAGAGTCCTAACTTGCTACATACCAATTATGAGATCAGTTGATCAGCGCTGAAAATCATAGGTTGTGGAATCTTGCTTTATATCATGTGACCTTCATGCTTGTCATTAGGGTGAATAGGGGTATGTTGACTACACTCATAGAGAGTTTGAATTCAGAGACATGCTCCTTCCATCTGCTGATAGGGGAGGCAATTGTGACCCTTGAGGATTTCTACAGGATACTACGACCACCCATTCAAGGAGATCGGGTTAGATATCACCTAGGACATTGATACCAGGCACTATGGATTACTACATATATGAGGATGTCTAAGACCTGGGCATAGATTGATATCAGATCATATGGGAGACTTTGGTTAAGAGGTATGAGTGGTTTGATTGCATAATTTGCACACTTATTGTCGGGGTCATTATTCCAAACTATCGAGGACATGAATTCCCAGTTGGCTATGGAGAGATGCTAGTAGAGATGATTGCCAGGGAGAAATTTCATGCCTAGGGGCCTTGCTTGCTTGTGATGCTCTATTTCTAGTTTCATGATATAGCTTACTGAGATGGAAATTTTATGAGTTGTAACGTGACACTTTTGATGGTATGGGCCTGGGAGAACATTGTTGTGTTCCAATCACTAGTAGGCCGCTAGTTGGGGGCCAATGTGCCATATGCTTTCATGTATAGAGGCACAGTCACACAGACTCATGTGGGTGATGTCGGGTACTCAAGGTATGGGATTGACACCATGGTCAGTTTCATTTGGAGACCATATAGAGATTGTTCCTAGTGGCCAGATGAGGATCATCACCTACCAAGGTGTAAACAACAGATACCTTATTGGATTTATAGTCCAGTCACAACACATTATTGGTATGTACCTACTATTGAGAAGTTGTTGATATGTCTTTGTTGTCATTGATGTCAAAACTTGGGATTTGGAAGGTTGTGCTCTGGATGATATAAAAAAATGATCCATCCTATCATATGCTATAATGTTGCATAGTGTGGATGTTATACTTGATCTAGATATGGCAGTACTTCTTTTTGGGACATCTATGGAAGACAGTTAATGCAGAATAGTGAAGAAAAATATTTTTGTTGTTGGATGTTGTTCCTAAAGCTTATTTTGGGTATCCTTGCTATCCAAACATTCATGTAGCATGATCCAAGTTTTGGTATGTCTAATTGCATTCCTCTGGTCTTGGTTGTGGCATTCCCATCGACTCTGAAATATCTCATGTAATTCAAAGTTAGCTAGCTTTTGGTAATAATGTTATATCCTATGTATGACCTATTTATGGGTCTCGTTGTAATGTGGTAAGAAGATATTTATGTTCGGCCTATCTTTTGGGTCTGGGGATAGCATACCAAGCCTCATTGAATATTTCAAGGTTATTCTTCAAGCTGACAAGTTTTGCTAGGCTGACTCATTTTGTTCTCTGGGTGTGTATATATACATATATGTGGAACATCTTTTTCATATCCAAACAAGAAGTGTGGTATGTGTGAACAGTGATAAGGGTGTGAAGGATTGTGTGACAAGAAATAGAGAAGGAAGTAAATTCAAGTGTCATAAAGAAGAAATATATATAATAGAGGTTGTGTAAGGAAGGTGTGCAAAATATTCTTCACCAGATATGTTGCAGTCAAATAGTGTGCTCTTAACCAGAACTAAATTCATAGATATGTAGATGCAACTTCATCAGTTCATGTTTTGTCCATTTTTGTAATCAGTGATTTTTGTATCGATCAATGAGTCCACCGGTAGTGAGCCCACTGGAAGTGATCCTTACCTATAGTGAGCCCTTGTAAAAATCACCTTAACCGGTGCTTTATAATTGAGAATTAGCATTCTTTGTGGTTTTTCCTATCTTGGGTTTCCATGTAAAATTTGGTGTTCATTGTGCATGGTGTTGTTTGGTGCTTGCATGTTCATGTCTATTTTAATTAATATATGATTGATTGCTCCAGATTAATTAAGATCAAGAAAAAAAAATTATAATAATTGATTCACCTGCCCCCCTCTCAATTATCTGGACTATTTAACAATTGGTATCAGAGCTTGGTCTCTTGTAGATAGAGCTTAACCACTTGAGGGAGATCTCATCAGTTTGAATAGATGGTAGGAGATTATTACTTTGAGGAAGAACTAAATTCAATATTAAGTGATATGGAAAGTACATAATCTGAAAATGAGGAATTAAAAGAAAACATCAAGGAGGCAAATGCTTGTATCTCAAAGCTAAGAGAACAAATCCGTAAATTCAAAGCAAGACACAAAGAAGTTAGAGAAAAATTAAAGGGGTCAAAGGAAATTTTTGTAAATCTAAAGCTTTGATTGGATGAATAAAAGAAGACAAAATAAAGTCTCAAAGATACCATCAAACAGAAAATGGAAGAATGGAAGAAAACTAAAGAAAATCTCAACGATACCATCAAACAGAAAGTAGAAGAAAATGAGAAGTTAGATCAAGAGTTAAGGAGGATGAAATCATAAGCAAGATTATGTGAAAGTAGCATGATATTGGATCAAATTTTTTCCCTATAGAAATGTCACAAGGATAAGGAAGGACTTGGTTTCTCATGTGAAGACTCAAATCAGAATACCAAGGGTAAAGACAAAGTAGTTGAAGCTGAAGCAAGATCTGTTGTAACAAGCAAGGTCCAAAACTCTAGAACATCTACAAAAAGACCTCCATTGAGGCAACCAAATGCTCAAAGGTACTTATCATTCAATGGTCATTATTTTCTATGTAAAAAAATTTTACATAAGGTTGTAGAGTGTAGAAGCGGGAAGGAAGCAGGTGTTCAATTCTTTAATTGTCACAAGTTCAATCATAAAGCAAGTCATTGCAGAAGTTAATTATCTAATCTGGCTAGAAGGAATGGAATGAATAATCTCTTTCATGGTTATTGCTACTTATTGATACTTATGTCTAGGAAATGATGTTACGAGTGCAATGAATCCAGACATTATGCTAACACATGTAGATATGTTGCTCCAAAAAAGTCTGAAAACAAAAAGCAGGTTGGAGAATCAAATGAATCTAAGAAGAGGATATTCATTGTTTGGAAGAAAAAGGAAACAAGTGTGGAGAGCCCTTTTGTGGTACCAGATCTTGGTACTAGCCCTTCCAAAAATTGAGCCTACTACCTTGGATTAGAGGGAGTTTTGCAATGCATATCTTATCAGTTCCCCCTCTCTAAAGTAAGATTGTTGTGTTTTTGTCATGACTAAGTTGGATCTGGGTGATGTTGCATGATGAGCATTAATTCATCTAATTGAAAAGTGAAGTAAAATTGTTGGCATCATTGATCCATGTTTTGATGGCAAAGTCATCATGAGAAATTAAGGATAAAAGATAGAGTTTTTTGTCATATTTTGCAAAGAAGAAGAAGAGTTTTTCATTGAGCAATAAAGGATTGAAGAATTTGAGTGCGACGATGGAATCCATGTTGATTGGTAGCGAATCTAGTGGTGGTATTCCACTTAAGCTGAAGAGAGGTTAGTTGGATGGGTTTGATTATTGGGAGATGAAGGAAATGGAGCTAGGGTTGAAGGCTGATAAAATGCAGAATGTGAGTGTCATGTGAATGGATTTGTGGGGAGAATTCCCTTAGTTTGTTGGTAAAGAGTCTATCATGTTCCTGTTGATCCATTTCAAGCTTGGCAACATCATTTGGGAGAAACCTTCTCCCATCACTAAGGAATCCATTGAAGCTATTACTGGATTGTGTAGAGTTGGTGACCTCCTTGGGAAGAAAATGATGAAATACAAAGATGTGGAGGAACTTACTGGTATTAACAAAGACCCCTGAGCTTTACTGATAAATACCATTTTTGATACTACAATAAGGTATGTTTCTTATGGTGTCTCATATAAAATCTATTTTTGAAATCGTAAAGGTTCTACATCTGTTATTATTGTGTATCTCGCACATAAGATGGTGAAGGAAATCAATAGTTTGACTTGTGTAGTCTAATATTGGAAAACCTAATTGAGAATGTTATAATGTCTTTGGTTGATAGTTATCCTTTTTGGTTTGGGTCTCTACTCATGTGTTTAGTGTTCTATTTTCTGAATTCATTACCATCAAAGGAGAATGTTAAGTGGAAGTTTGGCATCCCTGTCGGAGAGAAATTTTATAGATACTTGAAATGTTTGGAAGATAAAGAAAATGCATGAAAATTTTATTTCTCATCCTTGCAAATGAATATGTGCTCCAGTGTGATAGTGTCAAGTCTTATGCCTATTAGTCAGTTTGAGGAGGGTTCCTCCTTCAGCAAGAGGGAATTAGAGATTTTCATTGGTGGTTCCCCTCCGAAACCTAAAAGGAGGAAAATTAACACAAAATATATCATCACTATCTCATAAGAGAAGGAGAAGGAAGAAGAGTTTTTTCCTAATATAGATGAATTTCATTCAGTGTTGGATGATGGTAATATAAAAAATATTGGTGAAATGTAGAATTCCTTCTCTCGGATTAGTAGGCCTAGAATTGAAGATGCATTGGTTGATTGTCTACTTAAAAAGGGTATTACTATTTATGTTGTTGTTGACTCGTTATCGAATGATCTGGTAGAAGTTGTTGAAGAAAGGTTGTTGCAGGAAAAGTATGAAGGAGATAAATTCCAAGCTATGATTGAAAGAAGGTGTGTCACCAACAAATGAAAGCTATCCAAACACATTGGCAAGATAAGATAATTCCTTAAGGAGATGTCTGACATTTACAAATACTGTCTCTAGTGGCCTATGGTTGTTGATAATTTTAGAAGCAGAATTGAAGCTATTGAATCTGAATTGAATGAAATTGGGAAGTGCTTTGACTTCTTCAAAGATAAAAATAGAAAATAGAGGATAAGATTTGGTGCATTGCAAGCTAATTTATTGTCTACTCAAAGATAGAGGGAAGACTATTGAAATGCACAAGACAACTAAGAGGGGGGTGAATCAGTTGTATCTAATCACATTCACCACAAATCTTAACCAATTCCACATTCACTTTAATCTGTTATTAAGCATAAGCATGAAGTGTAGATAACAGAAAGCAAACATTAGAGACACCAGATTTACGTGGAAAACCCTATAAGGGAAAAATCATGGTGAGGATTAACTCACAATATAAAAGTAATTGTAAAACCAGATACAAAGAGGCTCACCGCCCAAGATAGGACTCACTATCCAGATAGGACTCAATGTCTAAATGGGAGGCTCACTACTTCCAGATACAGAAACATATAAATAAGAATGTTACACAAAGAACATTATCTCAATGCAACAGAAGATCCACCACTACAACTTCCATACATTCACAACCTTGATCAAAGAATTATAGACACCATCATCTCACTACCTTCAGGAGTCTAACACATTGAAGTTATTTCTACCTCAAATCACTTTCACACAATATTTCACATCTACCTCGCTTCTCACACTTGTGGCTTGCAAACCTCAAAATCTTTCCTTTTATTTATACCAGCTTCAACCTTAGAAACTTTCTCCAAGGTTGGCTACACACTCTTTATTTTAAAAAGTCAAATTAGGTCGATGACTCAACATTCTTGCAGTGGATAAGAATGAGAGTGGACCGAATCACTACTTAACCAGGACCCAAAATAACATCTTGGATCAATCACATGCTTCCTTAATTGATACTTATCCTTTGTATAACATGTAAACACCAAGTTGGCCAAACCTAATGAAAACACCAATGAACTTTGAAGTACATGCATCGGCAACAAGAAGATAACATGCAAACCACATAACACGCTTCACCATACACTAGAACACATCTTAGATGCCTTCAGATTCATCCACAAGACCTAAAACAAACTAGTGGAGTAGATACATTTCTCCCAGTCCATAGACAAGCAACTCTTCCAAACCAGTTCACAAACCGATGAACACAACTTTCACTCTTCATCAAATCAAAGGCTATAATCCAAGATATATCACCCAAGGATTCCCATAAACGACACTACAAATCTGCACGAGCATAAGATCAGCATAGAAGAAATGCATAGCACATTAATGAGCACATTCTGAACACACACATAATTTTGTCTTTAGTATTTATTAATTTTCTCAGAATCACTTGGTAACTTATTATATCAACACACTTGCAACACCATAAAGATAGTTCCATGTACTCACAACATCTCTATAGTATATCAACTATACATGCACCACCTACAATCACTTGATTCCTTTCATTGCAACAACTTATATTGTGTTGAAATCAATGAAAACATTAATGACAACACCACCATACTCATTCATACTTGCAACAAAGACTTGGTTAAAACCTTCTGGTTGGTTAAACAAATTGTTGAGATCCGTTTGGACCATCTCTCTAGGATACTTTCTAATGTAGAGGATTGTGAATGACAGTGCTTGTCTTCGGAATGGTCATCTTCATTTGGGATGTTGGTTCTATAGGAAAGTGTGTGTGCAAGAACATTGCAAGCTTGGAAGAAGATTCTTCCAATTGTGAGAGAAAGGTACAAGAAAAAATTTCATGTGAAAAGTGTTATTTTTACTTGAGTTTCTGAATGTTCTTATTTGGCCCTTTGCCTTTAATGGAAAAAAGGGGGAGAAAATGAAGAGAAATTGAAGAATTGGATTTCTTGACAAAGGGGGAGTGCTTGAAGTTATTGCACTTTTAATTTTTTTCAATTTTTGTAGTTTTGAGATTTTTTTGTTTTTCTATCAATGCCAAAGGGGGAGATTATTGAGAAGTTGTTGATATGGCTTTGTTTTCATTGATGTAAAAACTTGGGATCCGGAAGGTTGTTCTCTAGATGATATAAAAAAATGATTCATCCTATCATATGCTATAATGTTGTGTAGTGTGGATGTTATCCTCGATCTGGATATGGTAGTACTTCTTTTTGGGACATCTATGGAAGACACTTAATACAAAATAATGAAGATGAATCTTTTTTGCTGTTGATTTTTCTACCTAAAGCTTATTTCGGGTATCCTTGCTATTTGGACATTCATGTAGCATGATACAGGTTTTGGTATGTCTAATTACATTCCTTCGGTTGATACTAAAATTGATGTTGATCAAGATTTGGTCTTGGTTGTGGTGTTCCTATCAATTGATGTTGATCAAGATTTGGTCTTAGTCGTGGTGTTCCCGTCGGCTGTAGAATATCTCATGTAATTCAAAGTTAGCTATATTTTGGTAATAATGCTATATCTTATGTATGACCTATTTATGGGTCTCGATGTAATGTGGTAAGAATATCTTTATGTGCTAGCATGCCAAGCCTCATTGAATATTTCAAGGTTGTTCTTTAAGCTAACATGCTTTCTTAGGCCGACTCATTTTTTCTTCAAGTGTGTATATATGCATATTGTTGGCTTTTAGTTGTTTATAATGTTTTTTTTTTGTCCTTAATGACAAAACTTGCATTTTGACAGGATGTTTTTCAATTTGATCTAGGTTACAAGTCACGGGTATATTCAGTTGATGATGATTTGATACAAGGTAGATATATAATGCAGTTTCATTTGATGGTTTGTGCAGATGGTATACATTGCGTATAAGACACATAAGATAAATTATATGCAAGTGTGTTGGAATTTCCATGTGTTACTGGATAGTGACATATCTTGTGTTTACCTAAAAATGCAGCTTACAAGTCTTAGGTTTTTCCACTTATATATATTATCCTTTGTTTATGTGATAAGGTGATAACTGTTGATATGAACTCTGTCGGATATTGATAAAGACCTAGGACATGGACATATCTTAAGGCATAATAGGTATTCAGGTGGTTTTCTCCATTTCAGTCCTTTGATGCTATTTTTGTTTAGCTTACAATGTTATAAGGTTGCGTGCAAAGCATATACTATGATCTTGGTTGTTCTATGCTTACATTGGATGGGAATTCATGTTAAATATTTTATTTTATTTTAAAAGGTCTATCGACCTTACCATTTGCATCTCATACATTTTAATGCTTTGAAAACCTTATCATTATTATTACTTATATTAAGGCATTAAAATGACCACATATGGTATTAGGCACTAAAAGTGACATTAAAATTTTTATATTGGTGAGTATCAGGCATACTAAACATGTGATATAGGCATTGTTTGAATATCAATGGAATAGACTTTAAGTCTCGGTAATGATGATATTAAGGTTCAATGACTTTGAGGTATCAGGTATTATTGATAAAGATGTCGACTACTATTTGTAACATGGTGACTTGGCGCGCCATCATTGACAGTGCATGCACATGTGACATTGTTATTCCCATCAGCATGACATATTTTCTTGACAATACTTATGAGAAGTTGGTTGAATTTTGTGGCTTTGCTATTGGTACTTGGTATGATTTCAAGAAATATGGTTCTTTTTTATATGTTACATTGCTAGCAATTACCTTGAAAAAGGTATCGGGTGTTTTAGTTTGCTAGAAATCACCATGCATTGTTGATTGATGTTGTTTTACTAAACGCCATCATATTTATCATATTGGGTTTATTACAAAGGGAATTGAATTTGTTTGAAAGTCACATGGTAGTGACAAGGTAATTGGCATTGATAGCCATCATTCTTTTGGTTTAATAATTATCAATGTTTTCAATGTCGGCATTTTTGGCAAAGGTATCATTTGTGTTGACAAGCTATGGAACTCAAATGATTATGTTTATTTAGAAAGTCCACGAAAATACATGAAGTCTATTTTTGAAAAATATTGGGCAGAGGATTCTAAAGGAATTATGATATTTTGTTTAATAATACCAGATCTCAAAAAGTTATTTTGTTTTGTAAACTCTTTGAAAGACTTGAAAGAAAAGGCTAGGGAAAAATGTTTTTGCATTTCATTGTGTATAGGGTTTGGAACCCTAGCTACCATGGATAATTTTCTCAACTACAATGCAGCTCTTGAAGTTCTCTCAGTCGACACTAAGAGAGTATGATAAGTGTGATGGCAATAAGAATGGTCTTTTGGTTTGTTGACTTTCAATGGTTAAGAGCTTGAATGTGGAAGTTAGTCAGAGGAGATTCGGTGGCATCTTTCCTGCTGGGTCATTAAGAACATCTTGATAGGTGATCATGTTTTTCATTCAGTTTCTTCCACCATAATCAAGTATTTGCAAATTTTATTTAATACAGGTTTTGGAACAGTTGGTTAAGAAGAAGGTTAATGATGTTGTTTTTATGAATAATTTATTGATAATTATTTTGTTAAGGAATCTGTTTGAAAAGGTTGGTTAACAATCATTTAGGGTTTCTAATGATTCTTCTCTCAGGCTGTAACTGAAATACACTCATTTTGTTTTAGCTGCAAAATTTGTAAAAGGGTTTATTATTCTAAAACCCTAACTCGAGTTGGTTTATAGTTACAAAAATTGTTTTTAGAGGTTATTTGTACAGTATCTTTAAAAGATGGATCTCTCAGACATTTTCAGTATGGATCTGCAAGAAGAAAAAATATGAGACTTTAGGCTTAATCTTGATAAATATAAGACATCGTAATGCTTTGAAAATATGTTTCCTCAAATTATTGTATAAGAGAAGATGTTGTCATTTTCATACAACATTCTTCAATGTGCTCATTGAAAAACTTCATGGTCTACTATTGATATTTTAGGATTGCATTTGCTCTTCTAGGGATTTAATAGTACACTGTAATTGATTATTCATTGGATTTTTGTGGAGTTGGTGCTCCTATAATGTTGGAGTTGTTGATCTTGTAATGTTCGAGTTGGTGCTCCTGAACTATGAAGATTTGGTGCTCTAAGTGAGTAAAGAGATATTTTTTGAGTGGTTTTTATTCCCCAAGAGGGTTTTCCACTCAGGCCAAATAATGTGTTATGTGATGAATGTATGTGTGTAATTTTTCTTATTTGTTTGATCTCAATATGTCATCAATTGCATTAAATTTTGTTAAGTTTCAGTATTTTATCTTTTTCAATGTTTAAGTCAACATATCATGCATAGAAGGTTCTATTGTGGGCTTTGATACATGTGAATGTGTAAGGCATCTTAACTTCAGTCTTTGTTGATGATATGTCTATTTGATTCATAGTTAATGAAAATACAATATTGTTTTAGCACAAGTGAAATTTGTTCAATAAATAGTCTTTTGATCTTTTGGTTAAAAAAAAATTTAACACCTTGAATTTGTAAAAGTTTGTGATTTACTTGAATCATTGATTCACCCCCCCTCTCTTAGTGATTCTTGTCTTCCAAAAATTGGTATCAGAGCGTAGGGTCCTTATATAGGTCTAAACCACCTAGGATTGATTCTGGTTTTGGAAGTCTTTCAAAAATGTCACAAGTTCAAGAAGGTACTTATGTGACTAGAGCTCCACTATTTGATAGTACAGACTATGTGTTCTAAAAAATTAGAATGGAAACATATCTGGTTTCAATTGATCTTGATGTATGGAGCATAGTTCTAAATGGGTATATTGTTCCACCCACAATACCCTGAAATTCTACTGAAAAAAAAAGTATGAAACTAATGCTAGAGCTAAGCATGCCATCTTGTGTGGATTAACTAAAGATGTATTTGTTAAATTCATGCATTGCAAATCAGCTGAAGAAATTTGGGAAAAACTTGAAAACATTTATCAAGGAAATGACAAAGTCAAATAGTCACAAATCCTTACTCTTAAACATCAGTTTGAGGAAATGAGAATGAAGGATGATGAAAAAGTGGCTAAATATTTCTTGAGAATAGATGAAGTTTTTAATGTAATAAGAGGGTTAGGAGAAGAAATAAAAGATTTTGATGTGGTTACAAAGGTCATTAGAACCTTACAACCTAAATATGAATCTAAGGTTTGAGCCCTTGAAGAAAAGAAACACTTTGATCAGCTTACCTTAGATAGTCTACAAGGAACTATTACTTCTTATGAAATGATAACAAGCAAAATCAATCTAACGGGAAAAGAAACTACATTTAAAACTAAAAAAAAGGAAAATACATATGAAAGTGAGTTAGAATACTTTGATTCAAAAGAAACTCACTTTGTTAGAAAACTTAAAAAGGGATCAGGCAAAACAAAGGAAAAATTCCCTTTAAGTGTTTTAACTATGGAAAAATTGGACATTTTTCAGCTAAGTGCCCCTATGGTGATCAAAACAGTGATGATGAAAAATCTGACAAACAATCTAAGAAGGAGGTTTATAAACCTAAAAGGAAATTCAATTCCAAAAATTAAAAAATTTGTTCTGGTAAAGATAAAACTGACACTGAAATAGAAAACTCTTCATTGGAAGGAGATGAAATACTATTTATGACACGTACTAATCCAAGTCAAGATCATAATAAAGATATTGTGAACAATGACTCAAAAATAGATGAATATTTTGTAGTTAGAATACCTCAATTTGAAGGCACAAAATTTATTTTTTGGAAAAGTAGGATGGAGACCTATTTATCCTCTTTAGGATTTAATGTGTGGGAAGCAGTTGAAAAAGGTTGTTCAATATCTGCGGCATCTACTCCTACGCTAGATGAAAAGAAGGCTCTTAAATACAATTCTAGGGCTATGGATGCTATCTTTAATAGTTTGTCAAATGAAATGATGAGTTGCAAGAAGGAACATCCCCAACATTTGATATTGATTGTGGCACATCAACAAGTGAAGATGTTAAAAATCAAAGTGCAGTTAGAAATCAAAGAAAAATAATGTTGCACTTTAGAGGCAAAGATTGTTGACCTGAGGAAAGAACTTGATATGTGGGACAGTAGTAATAAACTGGAAAAAAAATTAGGTAAACAAAGACATTATAATGATAAAACAAAGTCTTGGGTTTATGGAAGGTCAATGCTCTTATTTTGATAGATTCCAACATAACAAGGTAGCAAAGAGTCACAAGTCCAAAACTTTTATTGATACTACTCAAACAAGGTTTACTTGGAAACCAAAGAAAATTAATGAAAAGACAGAAGGTACAATTAGTTAAGCAATTTTACATTCTAAGGTGAATAATGAATGGATTCTAGATAGTGGGTGTTCACACCATATGACAGGTTACAAAAGTAGCTTTATCAAGTTTGAATATTGTGATGGCGGTTTAGTTTGCTTTGGAAATGATGATTGTATTCATATCATTGAGAAAGGAACAGTTTCTTTGAATGATAACTTGTTTTTGCAGGATGTATATTATGCAGAAGAACTCAAGCATAATCTTTTGAGTGTAACTCAAATCTATGATCAGGGTTTTTATGTTCTTTTTAATGCTCTAGGGTGTGAGATTAGAAATAAAATAGGTGAAATTGTTGGTGCAAGTTCAAGAACTCAAGGAAATGTTTATAATCTGCAAGAAACAATATGTGTGAAAATGAGTGCTCAATTGAGGGAGACAGTGTATGATCTTCCTCATATTTCACATCACTAAATCATCTATATTATAGTTTCAAGGTGCATTTCAAGTATTTTTTATATCCCTGTGATTAGTTGTTACATTGAACACTATTAGTGCAGTTCTAATTAATAAAGTAATTATTCAATCATTGAAGTTTTTGGGAAAACTCAAAGGACAGTTTTGTTTTTGGCATTTTTATTTGGATAATATAGAATTTTGTTTTTGGTTGTGATATGTCAGCATAATGAGAAAAAGGTGACAATGTTGTTTTATGTTACAACTTCAGGTGACAGTGAATTTACACATTTTCTTATACAATGTTTAGTCATACTTCTTATTCTAATATGAAAGTGTGCTAATTTATGTTGAAGCTAGCGTTGCTTGAACTCAATGGTTTAGTATCTCATACTATTCCATAAAATGGCTATATACATGTGATTCTTTCTTGGATTATGTATTCAGTGCCTATGCTCAATCTAGTGAGTAGCTAATGCTTACTTGATCATTATTTTTAAAACATTGAGGACAGCATTGATAAAGTGTTATCTTGTGTATTGTCAAGATTGTATGGTGAGTTTACAGTTGTCTTTAATAGTGGCAAAAAAATTCAGCTTGATAGATTGACAGTGTTGGTAGATATGTTGGAAAAGCTTTGTTTCTCAATTCAGTATCTTTGGTGACAAAGGTATGGAAAATTTTGAGAAATCGTTTGATATCAATTTCTATAGTTATATTAAAGCATGGTATGAATCATAAAATTAAAATATGGTGAATGTTGTTTTGAGGAGAATCTTATTGTTAAAATGACAATGAAAGCTATAACAATTTTGATTGTTTGCAAGGTTTCAAGGCTTCTTGAACCAGTCTTGTCTAAATTCTCTCAAAAGTATGCATGGTCTTAGGGGGAGACTTTATGTCTATTATACGCCCTTGGTTCATCTATTCTTATGTATTCTTCTATGAATTTATGATGCATACTGGTATTATGATGATACACTACTACTATTTTACCAGTGTATAATCACTCTTATCTATTTGTGTCATTTGTTTCCTTAAGAATTGGTTCAGATCATGGTTGCTTGATGACATTGATACTACCCTATGTTACAGTGCTCTTACAAGTATGATGATAGTAAAGCAAGTTTTGGTTTTGGAATTCATCACAAATGTTCAAAAGATGTTATTACCTGGTTGTCATAACTACAGTTCTTAGTATTTTTACAAGTGAAAAGTTGATGAGCTACAGTAATAGTCATAGTTATTCTTTACACAGTGTAGTGGTTTAGGGGGAGCAAGTCTACTTGTTGGTGCACAATGTTTATACAACTAGTTACTATGTTGGTTGGTTTCAGTTGATTATATTCATGGCATCTCACATTCTCTTCTTTCATTATTTTTCATTGAGGCAAAAGGGGGGAGAGAGATATGAATTTTTCCATCAAGGACAAAGGGGGAGTTTGTTGGCTTTCAGTTGTTTATCATGTTTTTTGTTTGTCCTTGATGACAAACCTTGCATTTTGACAAGATGTTTTTTAGTTTGATCCAGGTTACAAGTCACAATTATATTCAATTGATGATGATTTGATACAAGGTAGTTATATAAGGCAGATTCATTTGATGGTTTGTGCAGATGGTATACATTGTAAACAAGGCACATAAGATACATTATATGCAAGTGTGTAGAAGGTGTGCAAGTGTGTTGGAATTTCCATGTGTTACTGAATGGTGAAATATCTTGTGTTTACCTAAAAATGCAGCTTACAAGTCTTAGGTGTTGCCCCTTATATGTTTATTCTCCATTGTTTATGTGATAAGGTGGTAACTATTGATATGAACTCTGACGAATATTGATAAATAACAAGTACATGGACATATCTTAAGGCATAATAGGTATTCAGGTGGTTTTCTCCATTTTAGTCCTTTGATGTTATTTGTGTTTAGCTTACTATGTTATAAGGTTACGTGCAGAGCATATGCTATGGTTTTGGTTGTTCTATGCTTTCATTGGATGGGAATTCATGTTTAAAAAAAATTTAAAAGGTCTATCAACCTTATCATTTGCATATCATATGTTTTAAGGCTTTGAAGACCTTATCATTAGTATTACTTGTATTAAGGCATTGAAATGACCATATATGGTGTTGGGCACTAAAAGTGACATAAAAAAAAATTATATTTGCGACTATCGAGCATACTAAGCATGTGATATAGGTATTATTTTAATATCAATGGAATGGAATTTTTAAGTCCTGGAAATGATGATATTAAGGTTCAATGACTTTGAGGTATCGAGTATTATTGATAAAGATGTCGACTGCTATTTGTAACATGGTGACTTGGCACCGACAGCCATCATTGACAGTGCATGCACATGTGGCATTGTTATTCCCATCAGCATGACATATTGTCTTGAAAATACTTATGAGAAGTTTGTTGACTTTTGTGGCTTTGCTATTGGTACTTGGTATGATTTCAAGAAATATGGTTCATTATTTAAATGTTACATTGCTAGCAATTACCTTGAAAAAGGTATCGGGTTTTTTAGTTTGCTAGAAATCACCATGCATTGTTGATTGATGTTTTTTTGCTAAATTTCATCATATTAATCATATCGGGTTTATTACAAAGGGAATTGACTTTGTTTGAAAGTCACATGGCAGTGACAAGGTAATTGGCATTGGCATCCATCATTCTTTAGGTTTAATAATTATCAATGTTTTCAATGTCAGAATTTTGGCAAAGGTATCATTTTTGTTGACAAGCTGCGAGACTCAAATGATTATGTTTATTTGGAAAGTCCACAAAAATACATGAAGTGTATTTTGGCAAAGTCTTTAGTAGAGGATTCTAAAGAAATTATAATATTTTTTTTAATCATGTTGAATCTCAAAAAGTTATTTTGTTTTGTAAATTCTTCGAAAGACTTGCAAAAAGAGACTAAAGGCAAAATGTTTTTTCATTTCATTGTGTATAGGGTTTGGAACCCTAGGCTCCATGGATAATTTGCTCAGGTACAATGCAGATCTTGAAGTTCTCTCATCTGACACTAAGAGAGTATGATAAGTGTGATGGCAGTAAGAATGGCCTTTTGGTTTGTCAACTTTCAATGGTTAAGAGCTTGAATGTGGAAGTTAGTTAGAAGAGATTCGATGGCATCTTTCCAGCTGGGTTGTTAAGAACTTCTTGACAGGTCATCATGTTTTTCATTCATTTTCTTCCACCATAATCAGGTATTTGCAAATTTTGTTTAATACGGGTTTTGGAATTGTTGGTTAAGAAGAAGGTTAATGATGTTGGTTTTATGAATAATTTGTTGATAATGTTTTTGTTAAGGAATCTATTTGAAAAGGTTGGCTAACAATCCTCTAGGGTTTCTGATGATTCTTCTCTTGGGCTATAACTAAAATACACTCATTTTGTTTTAGCTGCAAAATTTGTAAAAGGGTTTATTACTCTACAACCCTAACTTGAGTTGGTTTGTAGTTACACAAACTGCTTTCAAAGGTTATTTTTGCAGTATCTTTAAAAGATGGATCTCTAAAACATTTTCAGTGTGGATCTGCAAGAAGAAAAAATATGAGACTTCAGGCTTAATCTTGACAGCTATAAAACATTGTAATGCTTTGAAAATATTTTTCCTCTGATTATTGTATAAGAGAAGATGTCATTTTCATACAACATTCTTCAATGTGCTCATTGAAAAACTTCATGGTCTACTATTGAGATTCTAGGACTAGATTTTCACTTCTAGGGTTTCAATAGTACACTATTATTGATTATTCATTGGATTTTTGTGGAGTTGGTGCTCCTGTAATGTTGGAGTTGTTTCTCTTGTAATGTTGGATTTGGTGCTCCTATAACTTTGGATTTGGTGCTCCTGAACTATGAAGAGTTGGTGCTCTAAGTGAATCAAGAGATAGATTTTTTGAGTGGTTTTTATTCCCCAAGAGGGTTTTCCACTCAAGCCAAATAATGTGTTATCGGATGACTTTATGTGTGTGATTGTTCTTATTTGTCTAATCTCAATATGTCATCAATTGCATTAAATGTTGTTAAGTTTAAGTCTTTTATCTTTGTCAATGTTTAAGTCAGCATATCATGCATAGAAGGTTCTATTGTGGGCCCTGATACATGTGAATGTGTAAGGCATCTTAACTTCAGTCTTTGTTGATGATATTTCTATTTGATTCATTGTTAACGCAAATACAATATTGTTTTAGCACAAGTGAAATTTGTTCAATAAATAGTCTTTTGATCTTTTGGTTAAAAAGTTATTTAACACCTTGAGTTTGTAAAAGTTTGTAATTTACTTGAATCATTGATTCACCCTCCCCCTCTCAGTGATTCTTGTCTTCCAAAACATATATGTGGAACATCTTTTTGGTATCTGAACAAGAAGTGTGGTATGTGCGAATAGTGATAAGGGTGCGAAGGATTGTGCGACAAGAAATAGAGAAGGAAGTAAAGGAAAGTGTTAGGAAGAAGCAATATATATAGTAGAGGTTGTGATAGGAAGGTGTGCAGGAGATTCTTCATCGGATCTATTGCAGTCATATATTGTTCTCTTAATTGGAACTTAATTCATGCATGTGTAGATGCAACTTCATCAGTTCATGTTTTGTCCATTTTTATAATTAGTGATTTTTTTACTGGGCATTGAGCCCACCAGCAGTGAGCCCTTGTAAAAATCACCTTAACTTGTATCACCTTAAGCGATGCTTTATAATTGAGAATTAGCATTCTTCATGGTTTTTCCCAACTTGGGTTTCCACGTAAAATCTGATGTTCATTGTGCATGGTGTTGTTTGCTCCTTGCATGTTCATATCTATTTTAATTTATATATGATTGATTACTCCAGATTAATTAAGATCAATTTAATTTTTTTATAATAATTGATTCACCCCCCTCTCAGTTATTTGGACTATTCAACACCTACTAGATCAAGTGTTGAGAGAGTTTGCAGAGCAACAGGGTGTACCATAGGGTTCAGTAGAGTTCATCAGGTCTTCGTAAGAGGTGACACAATGGGAGCCTATTATACTAGTGACAACAATAGAGTAGGGGATCGACGGCCTGCAGGAAGTGTAGTGGGCTTGGAGGGGGGTCCAGCAGATGCAGGGATGACCATTGATTATGATGCATGTTGGAAAGCTCATAGGCCAGAGCCCTTGATAGATCTAGATCAGCTAGCACGAGTGGTATAGCGAGGTAGGGGCCCATGAGGCTAGAGGGGTGGAGGACGGTGCAAAGGAGATGGAGGGAGAGGAGATGGAGGATGAGGTGGCAATAGAGGAGATGATAGGGGAGACGGGAGAGGTGGAGGTAGGGGACGAAGGTAGAGGATATGGAGGGAGAGGAGATGATAGGGGAGATGGGAGAGGTGGAGGTAGGGGACGAAGGAAGAGGATATGGAGGGCATCACTCTCTCCTATCAGAGAGGAGGGAGAGGAAGAGAGATAGGAGGAGGAGATGGCAGTTGAGGAGGGTTGACAAGAGGATATACCATCGTTAGAGGTGGAAAAGGATGATGTAGTCATGGAGGAGGTAGGAGTGGAGGAGCATGTTGAGGAGGAGAGGCAGGAAGAGGATGTGATGGGAGACACAAAGTGCATCCTCTAAGAGAGGATTGTCTTGGGGGAGGATGGCTTCAATGAAATCCCCATTAGAGATGGAGAGCAGGTTATGGATCAAAGGATACATGATCTACAGGTCAGAGTTCAAGCCTTGGAGGCCAAGCTTAGGGCACTGCAAGTAGAGAGAGATGGGATCAGGATTGAGCGAGACACTATAGTGATCTAGGAACAACAGGCAGAGCAGAGGAGTTTGGATTTCATCACCACTTGCAATGTATCATCCTTAGATATGATCGGGGAGGTTTCCAAAACCAACTAGAGAGAGCAATATTACAAAGATCTTTACAAGGATGAGGTTCCACCTGAGTGTAGGGCTCCAAATGTATCAGAGGCACTAAGCAGTGGACGGTCTCACAATGAATGATCCCATAATAGGGGAGAGAGAAATGGTTGGGTTTCAAGGTTGACACGAATAGGTCCATATGATAGACCACCATCAGAGTGTAGGCCACCAAGGTCACTATGACGATCACCTTCTAGATAGCATGGCAGCTCAAGGTAGAAAATATTTTAAACTATGTATTATGAAACTTGTATGTTGACTATATGATGATGCGATGGTTCTATCTATTGATGCCTTATATGTTATTTCTAGATGTATGTATGTGGTGTTATGATGTTATGGATGTTATTTATATGCTATAGGATGCTTATGATGGATGATGATTATGACATGTCATTTTATTTTATATGTGTATGATGTCAATGCAAACATGTATGCAATATTATGGATGGTTGTGGACTATGATTATGGATATTATGCAATATGTCATGCAAATGGTTATTTCATATGATAATGGATGCTTATATTGATGCTCGTATGCCTATATGCCATTGATATTTTTGTATTTTTTGATGCAGTATGTATGGTTTAATATGCATGTATGATGATGCCTATATGATGCTTCTAAAATGATTATATATGTAGGATGTTTTTGTGTGTCACAGGATGCCATCAAAATGCAAGTAGAAGAAATGTTAGCACAAAAGACATGGATGTTAGTATAGAGAGAGAATTTCTATATTTTTTCAAATAAATAATAGGCCTTGCATTTAATCATCATTGGGTGGTAAAAATATGACAAATGGACAAAAAATGCCATGGTATTACATATACCAAGGTGTGCAAGGTCATCCACTTGCAAGAAATGGACAGTCATAGACAAGGAGTGTTTTGACACATACTAAAGACAAAGTTTCCCCAATCTTTAATCCAAAACACACCACAAATAGAAATCAAAGAAAAGAGTCATGAGACATCCTCAACCCTCTAAATCCTTCATGGGACATCCTCGAGAGAGCTAGTAACATGTGTCATGACCAAGTGATGAATTGATTGTTTGACCATGCCTATCTTCAGGAAGGACACATCCTAATAAGGCAGATGATAGAGTTTCAAAATATGATAATAGTCTTGTAGTAGAAAGGACACATTTTGCATAAGACTTGCATTTGACTAATTGAATGTCTAATGTCGATTGACAATTTGACTAAGTTGACCTGAATGTATTATTGGATAGTTTGTCTGTTGATTCATGACTTGTGTGACATTTGAGTGACTGTAATGTGTCTGGATATCTAAATTATTTTGACTAACCTAACGAACCCTAAAATATTGACCTAGGGGAGCTCAAGGGCTCATCGACAGATGGCCTTGCCTATGTAAACATGCGCAAACCTCATAATTCAATATGACTGGGCTTTGTCTTAGTGACAAATAACTGAATCATTATTTGACCAAATCCTAAGGGACTAAGAAAAAATCCTTGGGGGCACATCGATGGATTGCCTTGCCTACGTTAAGTCACAAAGGCAACATAGTTCGACAGGACTTGACTGAGTTGACTAACTCTAACTCTATTTTTGGGATTTTTGCAAGTTATTTGGATGTTTTTTAGGTTTTTGACATGTTTTAACTTTTTTGAATTTTTGAGGTTTTGTTATTTTTTTTTTAATCTTTTTGGGAATTTTTATTTTTATTTTTTTGGGGAAAATTTGATTATTTTGTCTTTTTGTCATTTTTATGATTTTTTTGTTTGACCTCAAGCATAGAATCCCCTGAAGATGCAGGTTACATACTTTCCCCCAATTGAGATGAGACCAACTTGTTAGGGATGAAATGAGAAAGGAAGTTAATGGCTGACATATATGATAAGGTGAAGGGATGTCTAATGTCAATCATTCCAAGTTGTGGAAAGGATGTCAAGACATTATTATTAATTATATGGGAAGGGTGAATGGTGTGAAAGGTTAGATTGGAATGGAAATTGACGACAGAGCAAAGTCAACTACACATGGCGCCTATTTGCCAGGTTTTCACCATGGTACTTATCCAAAGCACCACCGAAGTGTTTTTCACTATTGGACAAATTATTTCTCTTTAAAAAAATTCTTTATTTTTTCATTTTTTTGGTGTTACCAAGATGCTAGTTTGCTAGGTTTTCATCAAGGTAATGATTTTTTTTTATTTTTTATTTTTCAAGTCATTGACATGGCTCTCTAAAGCTAGGTGTAAAATTTACGTAGGTGTAGATTATTAATTGGATCTAACAAAGGTTCGCCTTCAAGAGTAGATATATTATATGCTCCTAATCCATAAACTGTTGTGACTATATAAGGACCCAGCCAATTAGGTTCAATTTTTCCTAGTTTGTTTACAACATTATTTTTGAAAATTGTATGTAATGTCTTATATCTTGGAAAAAATAGTTTTTGTATGTGCTTTTTTTTATTTTGTTGAATAACAAAGAAGTAACTTTTGACTCTGAAAAAAAAAAAACCAATTGTGAGGTAAAAACAAATGGAGGGAAAGACTATAGTTGTGCTAGACTATACGAGTACTCTAGAAAGATACATGGATTGGCAATGAAGTCACCCCAAATAAGGACCATGGCATCCCCAAACATAATGCACTAATGCAATGTCAAAATCTATGTATGCACTCTATTACAACTAAGCTCTAAGCTTCTATATGTAAGTTATATGTTCTCCCTTATTTCCATAATCTACGTATACTAGCTAATTACACTTCACTACTATTCTAACCAACTTCTATCAAATAGGTAATAATTACCCTTATTTACATAATAAAACAGCCATTTCTTACTTGAATAGTACTTACTTGCATGTGGTTTCATAGCACTCACCTCGAGTTCAACATGACTACTTATACTATGAATATCATGTGCATGCTCATCGATTTCATCATCATAATCACTATCAACATTATTGACATGAAGTTGTACAGCTTTGTAGAGAGTTCTATTGACAGGGCCTTTTTCTTTTCATTTTGCTTTCATATAATTTATCTGCATGTGGTTTAATCATCATGAAAAAATTAATATAAGTCAAGTAAAGAATGAAAAAGCTTGAGATTTTTGTCCAAAAGAACATTTTAAGATGAAGAATGAAAAAACATTGGGACAAATTAACTTACAACTTAAAGAATGAAAAATCTATAATTTTTTTTTCCAAAAGAAGAATGACAAAACATTGGGACAAATTAACTTACAACTTAAAGAATACAAAATCTATAATTTTTTATCCAAAAGAATATTTTAAGCATGAAGAATGACAAAACATTGAAACAGATGACTGAAAACTATTATATTACCTCAACTTTAGCACAACTATGATGACTATGTTGTGCATTTTTGTCTAGTTCATCACGATCACTATAATCAATATCTGCAGCTATAGTGTTGACATCATGAAAGAATTTTTGTTTTCTTGTTGCTTTGTTAAAACTGCTCTGCATGTGGTTTAACCATCGTGCAAAAAAATTTACAAAGCATTCAATAGTCAAGTAAAGAATGCAAGCTATAAATTTGTCCAAAATAACATTTCTTGATCACTCCAACAATAAAGAAACTGGGTTGGATTCTCCTACTCTCATATTTCAATAATCTACATATTAAGAGTCATTTGTATACAAAATTTCTAAACAAGAAGAAATGATATCAATAGAGCCCCTTACCTCATCTAATTCCATGGATTTATGCTCACTCCATGCAGAAACTATAAGGTTAGCGGAGGTAACCAACTATGAAACTTGTTGAGTGAGACTGAATATGCAACTCATTACATATTGGTACCCTTCATTTGAGTTGACATGATCTAGAAAGGCTCCTACTGGGCATTTAATAGATGGCTATGAAATCTCTATTGACAAACTATATTTCCACTTCATCCTACTCTTCAATTTACTAGGATCCAGTGCTACCATATAATTGACAATATCTTATGCACCTTCTTCTCTATTATTATTTTCCACCTAAAATACAATGTCAATTTCAACATATAGTCAGTTCAATAAAAAATAAATAACACAATGTAAATTGAACCAAAAATCCATTCACTTACAACAAATTTGTCCATTTTGCCTTGCAACCCGCTTCGGCCAAATGTATATCTAGCCCCCACATTATCTCTTGCTCTCTTGCTTTTGTTACTATTTGCCAAATATTCTTTGAAATGCATACTTTCTTTCAATGCCTCCCACTATTTGGGAGATAGAGTGGAGTCTAACCTCTCTTTTCCCTCCATGATTGTTTTTTTGCAATTGTATCTAAAATCGTTCATCAAAATTCTCATCTTTTGCTTGTATTATTTTGTAGAGATTTGTCCACCAGTATTCTCAAAAGCATTTTCCATTTTTTGTATAACTTTTTTCATAGTTTGTGGATCTTTCTCTACAAAACATGATCTGCAAATATCCAAATTGGCCCTACATCTTACACCCAAATCAGAGGCCTACTTTGCAACATTTGGCCCAATGGGCTCACCATCTCTTGATACCTCAACCAAGAATGGATTCTTTCCTTCTAACTTTCTTTCTTTTGCATTCCTCTTTGTAGATCTATACAAATCTTGACTCAATATTTGTCTTTTGACAAAAGGAGACACATATTTTATTAAACCACTACTAGTATTTCTAGCTGATCCACTAGTTCCATCAAAAAATTTAGATGCAACAGGAGCACTCTAAGGCACAGCAAATGCAAGTAATCTCGCTTCATGACTTTCATTAACCAGAACTTCATGCTCCTTGGCCACATTAGGTGTGGCATGGGTAGGTATATCACTATCGATCTCTACAAATTTCACTTCAAACACATCATTTAATGTTGAATAAATCATTTGCAGACATGTTGTTCCTTTGCTCTGATATTTTTCAGTAATCTCTCTTATACTTTGTGCTAAGAGACCATCACGACATTACACATCACCATGTGCTATATCAGGCTACACATCACCATGTGCTATATTAGGTTGTACATCATCACAACTATGTTTTTCACCAACTGCATTTCCCTGAATCACAAATGTGTTGGCTTCTACGAGATGATGACAATGTATATTTTCTTTCCTTTTGTTTTTTCTTTGTATTTTCTTTGCACTCTTTTTCTTGCCTATAAAACAAAAAATATATATATCATATTATGTCTTATATACATAAAGCTCCTACCTATAAAATTTCAGTAAACACTATTAAACAAACAATATACTGCTTAGTGGATTTACAACTTGCCTATTTTTTAAACAAAGATGCGATAAATATTCATTATTCTTGGCCACTTTTTTTGTACGAAAGAGCTCATAATTTGTCACTAGAATTTCAGCATTATGATCACTATCATCTAATTTTCACCTTACAATCCTTTTCCTCATTTTCGAAAGTCCAAATAAACAATAATGTATAAATCAGCAATTTGAATCAATAAAACTTTATTGAGTTCATAAGTTGATAACTGTTGAATTTTCAATTCGCTGATAACTACAAATGAAAACTTAAAATAGAATTTAGTTTACAAATTAAAAATAATTTGCAATCAAAAACCAAGAAGATGTTTACAATTACATGTATCAGACAAATTTTCCTTAGGGATAAATTCACAAGAAAATAACTCTTAAAAACATAAGACAAGCAAGATGAAGGAAAAACACACTCTAGTTCATCATGAGGTCTGTTAGAACCTTAAAAAAATTCCTAGTTCCATCATCACAATTAACCTTGAGCTCCATGACCTGAGCCTTGACCCTTATATTCCTTTTTTATTTTTTACTGAGCCTCCCCACTGTAAACAAACATATAAATTTTTTAGCTCTAACTAACACTGAAAGACCTATACAAATCCAAAAATTCATCATATATACTCCAGAAAAAATAAGTCTAGATATTTTACATCCATAAAATTCCTTTACCACAATCTCGCAGCAACAATTTGAACCCTTAGTGGGATGGCAATATATAACTGTAGACACGTAAAATATACATGCACCTGATCCTGATTTTACTAACACCAATTTATCCTGAATCATCTCCTTTGCTAGTCATTTAATCGAATAATCTATATCTGATTAAATTCATCACTCTTCATCTCTTAATTAATAAATCAACTTTATCTAATTAATTCATCATCTCCTGTTAATTAAATAAATTAATTTTATTTAATTATTTTTTTAATCCCCCTTTTAATTAAATAAATCATTTTATTTAATTAATCCCTAATGTCATCTCATTTAAATTAAATAAATATATATTTGGTTTAAATCCAACATCATCCATCTTTAATTAAATAAATCAAATCTTTATTTGATTAAGTCTTTGATCATTTTCCTCTCATTTTGATTTAAATCAATCCTAAAATCTAAGTCAAAAAGGTCAAATCACTTGATCTCTCATTAAATTGATCAAATCTTGATTAATTTAATCTCAATCACTAAAATCTTCTAAAGAATGCAACTTGCACAATAAATCAATTACTTTGATTTATTTAATTTCCTATTTTCTTTCAACATGGAATAAAAGGAGGAATATTCCTTCAAATTTGAATTCAAAATCCAAGTGGATGGGTACTTCCAACAAGGAATTCACTCCTCTTACATGTCCTTGTGCATTGAGCCAAGTGACATTAACTCCTTTCTTCTCTCCCTCCAACATGTCACATTCAAATTTCAAATTTGAATCCAATGGCATTTATCATGCACATTGACCAAAATGTGTTCATTCCTCAACCATTCACATCTTGATAAGTGGCACATAGCCATTGGATGTTGAATGATCCCACATGGCTTATTTCCACTCTTTCTTCAATTTTGGAAATCTATAAATGAGAGACTATTCCTCTCATTCTATCATCCACAATTTGAGTAAAATTATTATACTCAAATCCATATTCAAAATAGTTATGATCAATCGGCTTTGTCTTCTATGGTGGGGACTCTGTGGCGATCTCACACCCCATCTCCTCCACCAGAAGAAGGTGAATATGTGCCTGAAAAATGGAGATTCTCTCCTTCTATTCAGATTGATTTTGTTCCACAAGAGTTTTTGAAGAATAGCTTCTCTTCCCTAGGTGAAGAGGACCGGGATTCTGCAAGTATGGAATATTTTCCATGAATTTTATCTCATGGAATGTTCAAGGTCTAACTGACCTCTGCAGGAAGTATTCTGTTAGGAATAATTTGAAGAATTACCCAAGGATTGAAGTGCTTTGTCTCCAGAAAGTTAAAATTTCAAGTTTCTTGTTTGCTTCGGCTTGTCGCTCTATTTGGCCAGCCAGTACTATGTTTTTCACTTTGCATGAGGTTGGTTGTGGTGGAGCTGCTACTCTTTTGGCCCCATGACTGCATTCTTGTGTGGTGGACCATGGGGTTGACCCCTCCCAGCGGGTAGTCTGGGTTCTTCTCAATATTGAGAATCATTCGTTTAGGATTATTAATGTTTATGCCTCTAAAGATGTCATGGAGCGCTGCTTGCTTTGGCACTAGATTTTTTATTCTTTGCCAGTTTCCACCTGGTTGCTCTATGGAGATTTCAACATGGTAGAGATGGTGTACAACAAGAATGGCACCTTGCCTTTTCGTTGGGCAGCGGGTGAAAGGGAAGCATGGTTTTACATGTGCAATAAATTGGGGCTTTTTGATCCCAATATGAGTTGTCACCGTTCTCATTCTCTCTAGCACACTTGGTGCAATTACAGGGTTGGTTTTGACAAAGTCTTTAAATGCCTTGATCATGCTATGATCTCAGCTCAATCTTTTTTTTCCTTCAATAGTTATGCCTTTCCTATTAAGTCGTTAGTGGATGTGACTCTTTTTAATCACTTTCCAATTAATTTTTGCATTGAATGGGCATCTTGTCAAGCTCGCATGTGTAAGACTCAATTCTTCTTAAACACGTCTTTGCTTTGCCACAAGCCCACCCTAGCCCACATTTACCGGGTGTGGAATTTTGAGTGCAGGCCACCTGGCCGTATGGTCTGGATTGCTTGGTGGAATGATGCCATCATTCATACTACATGTTTCTTGCACATTTATGGGTTCCAGCTTGCTATCTTTCATCGGCATTCTTATGAGGCCACCACTGCCAACTTGCGTACGGCTATGGAGGCTTTGGCGGCTAGTCCTTTCTCCCTATCACATCAAGTTAGGGTGGTAGATAATTATTCTGCCAGAGGTGCTCAAATCAAGGCTCGGCTTCACTGGCTCAAAATTGGTGATTGTGCCTCCAAAGAGTTTTTTTTGGCTCTTCATTCCAGGCACTCATCCCCAAGCATCAAAGCAATCAAAGATGGTAATTAGGTGCTCTCTGAGCTACCTGACATTCTCCAAGATTTTGTGCGTCACTATGAACAAGTTTTCACTGCTCAGGACCCCACGCCTACGCGCCAGCAAGCCCTTTAGGATTACCTTGTTGTTGTGTCACATAGGCTTTCTTTAGCCTAGATTAATTTTTGTGATCAATTGTTAACAATTGATGATGTCAAGGAAGTCATTTCCTCCATGGCCGATGATAAGGCTCCTGGGATTGATGGTTTTCCTTGTGAATTTTACAAAGCTTTTTGGGACTGTGTTGGGAGCGACTTGCATCATGTTTATCTTGAAGCCTTTCAAACCAATTCTCTATACAATTTAATAAATAAAGGCAATATTAAATTCATACCTAAGCCTGGGGATCCGGAGGATATTTGCAACTGACGGCCCATCACGCTTCTCAATGTTTCTTACAAAATCATTACCAAAGCCATGGCTCAGAAAATTCATCACCTCTTGCCTCAGGTTGTGCGTCCTAAGTAGACTGGCTTCATTAAATCTAGGTTTATTCTAGATAACATTATTGCAGTTTGGGAAGGCATGGAGTGGGCCCGGCGGTCAAACCAAAAAGTGGTGTTCATTAAAATTGATTTTTCCAAAGCTTATGACCGCATTGAATGGCCTTTCATTCTTGTGATGTTACAAGCCTTGGGCTTTGGGCCCAACTTTATACATTCTATGCGTATTCTTTTTTTTTATGCGTTGGCTTGCATTTCCATTAATGGTCGCCAGTCTTCATTTTTTGGTCTTTTTCATTCCCTTCGCCAGGGATGCCTTCTTGCCCCTGCTTTGTATGTTCTGGGTGCTGAGGGATTTGGATATCTCTTGGCCAATGTTTTCTCCCAGCAACGTTTTAAAGGGATCTCTCTCCTAGACTCTCAAGAACAGCTTGTCAATGGCCACTTCGCGGATGATTCCTTTCTCACTCTCTTAGAGGATGAAGGTTCTATCATTGCTGCACTTGATTGCCTTAATACCTTTTGTCTTGCCTCCGGCTCTACAATTCAATGGCACAAGACCTTGTGCTATAGACAATCAATGCTCCCCACTCCTGCGTGGCTCCAAAATTATAACTGGAAGTGGATAGGGTAGGGAAAAATATTTCAGTTTCTAGGCATCCCCTTTGCCTTTCAGGCTTCCCCTCAGGAGCTTTGGCAAGCCATGCTCTCTAGGGTTGAATAGAAGTTGGCCTATTGGATTACTAAGCCTCTTTCATTGGTTGGAAAATTCTAGGTGTGCTCTAAAATTTTGGCTGCCACTCATGTCTACTATTCTTCCTGTTGAGCTCCTTCTAAAGCTGCCTACAGTAGGCTTGAAAAGTTGCTTCGTGATTTTTTATGGGCCTCTTCTGAAACCCACAATGGTTTTCATCAGGTTGCTTGGGAATTTTGTTGTCTCCCTAAGGACTCTGGAGGGCTTGGATTTCTCTCCACTCAATGACAAGGGACTGCTCTCTATGTCCAATGGATTATCCGAGCTCTCACCGGGGATGAAGCCTGGAAGATTCTCCTCAAGCATTGTATTCAGTCTGGTTTTCCTATTCACAGGCCCGCCTAGAAAGGAATCGGTCTCCAAACCCTCCTAGTTATGAGGGAGTCAGTTCAAATTATTGGCTCATTTGTGGCCAAGAGCACCTAGCGCTCTTGGGAAATTGTTAAGCCTTGGCTCCGCTAGGTCGGGCCTGGATTTCATGATGGGATTTCCATCAACCAGCATAACTTATGGTGGTCTCCTCTTCTGGCTCAGAATAGTCGACCCTTGGCCAAGTCGTCTTGGCTCAAGGCCCTCAGATTTCATAAGAAGGGCATTCAAACATTGCATCAGCTCTTTCACCAGCCTACCATGCATCTCTTGTAGTGGGATGCTTTTAAATCCCAGTACAGTCTTCAAAACAAGGACCGTCCTACTTTTGATGGGCTGGTAAGTGGCATTCCGATGGAAATGCTTCACAAAGTTGGCATTCATTGGCACAAACCTTGGTGGAAATACTGGAAATGGTTTCTAGACACTCCTCTCAGGAGCTACAAGCCGTGGCTTGGTTACAGGTGGATTTCACCCCATTTTCCTATGATAAGTTCCTTGAACCAGAGGTGGCTTCTTAATTCATCAGCCCATACCTGGCATAAGAGGTTTGATGCCACTTGGTCTGCAATTGTTAATCTAAAGCTGGCCCACTTTACTTGGTGTATTTTTTTTCAAGGCTTGTCTGTGGGTTCTCGGCTTGTTCATTTGGGGGTTCTTGACCCTCGTTGCCCTTTTTGTGGGAAGTTTGAAAGCTTTAAGCATCTTTTTTGGTTTTGTCCCAGAGCTCAACAGCTTTGGACTTGGATTCATGATCTCTTTCAGCCTTTTCGGCCGAAACCCTTCTCTTGGCATATGGTTCTACTGGGGGACCAGCCTGGAACCCCGGCTAAGTTCACCCAGCTTTGGCACACTTTCAGGGTGGAAATCCTCTTCAATATCTGGAAAGATGGAAATTCTTGTATATTTTCTCATTCTCATTTAGATGTTAATGTGTCTCTTTATGCTAAAGCAGTTATATGTTCTAATGTTCTCTTATAGATTCAAGTGTAAGCCAACAAGGTTGTACTAGAAGTGGCTCACCTGTAGGTCCTCCTAGACCACTAGGGCAATGCCCCTTTTACTATGGCTCAGATCCCTGATTCGCCCTCCTCCTCTCGCGGCCAATCACCTTCTTGGGGCCAAAAGTGGAGTGACTTTGTGCGTTCCCGCTCCCAACCTCCTGCTCGGCGGGATTCTCGGCCTCCCAGGTGGGCTCGTTCTCCTCCGCCGTGTCTTGGTTAGGGCTGGCACTCTAGTGGTGCTACTGGGAGTGGTGGTGGTGGTTCTGGGTGGCCCTTTGATGCTCCACCTAATTTTGGCTCTAGCTAGCCTACCAGTGGCAAAAGTCTTTCGTGGCTGGCTCTTGGAATCTCGCCTCGGCGTGAGGAAAAAGAAAAATAAAAAGATGAAGATAAAGGTGATGATGGTTGGGGTGCACCTCCTGACGTCACTCCAAACCCTATTGATATATGGGGGAAAAATTTGGATGACAAGGATCCCCCAGGATCTACTGGCACTGCTTTGCCCGCTTAATTTTATTTTTTGTTATTGGACTTCTGGGCTAGGCCCATGTGATTGATATTTTGGTTTTTTTGGGCTTTGCCCATGTGACATTCGGGGTGTGCATTTTCACCACCCACCCCTTTCTTGTGAATTTATAATTATATCTTTATATTAATATATATATTTTCCTATTAATCAAAAAAAAATCCATATTCAAGCATAGCCATTCTCATCTCTTTTTATCAAGTTCTTAACTAGGTTATGTAGGAATTCAACCATCAAGTGGATCAAATCATCAAAGCTTACAAAGGAGTTGGGAAAGGGTTGATTTCAACACATCAATTAGCCCCAACTCCTTCATGGGATCATGAGTTTTCTTGCTTAATTAGGATTTTACTTTCATTTTTGTATTTTGTTCTTTATTTTCCTAGTTTAAGCTTTTGTAAATGGATTCCATGGAGAATCCTTGTTTTTAACTTGCATATGATCTAATATTGTGTTTGTTTCTTGTATTTGTGCAGGTATAAAGTAAGGGTTCACATTTTGGTGCTAGAATCCTAATCTGTATGCATTCTATTATCAACAGAATCCTGAGCTTTTTGAAAGGTTTGCTTTCCTCACATAGGAAGTATAGCATGTTCTTCAATACCAAGGTTTTGTAAAAAAAAGTCGTGTCTAGGTCAAAGTCTAGGATCAAATTATTCACTTCTATCCATCTCTCCATCAATCAAATCTCATCCCATCATCAAACTTTTGAGAAACTTTGTAAAATCATTATGCTAAACTTAAAGGCTAAATCAGCATCATCCTATTTGGCTTAATACACTTAGCCAAATAGTCAAATCTCTTGATCAAATTTACCTCTAGGATAACGCAACTTCCTGAGCTCTACTAGTTCATGATCACCTTGGTTGGCTTAACACACTTAGCCAATCCATCCTCTTATGTGATTTTTCCCTAGGATAACACAACTTCTTAGGGTTTACAAGTTCACTACCATCTTGTTTGACTTAATACACCTAGTCAAACTATCACAATCAATCCAAACCCTAAAGTTTAGCATAACCCCTAAAAAGTCTTTCAAAAGTTTCACTCATTCACTTCATTCATTTATCTCATCATCATCACCACCCCCTTTTGATCCTTTGCCTTACCTAGTTCTTCTCTTTTGGTCCTAAATATTAAGATCAAACGATCCCTATTTTTATGGTCCAAACAAGATTACAACACAAGAGGAACATGGAAAATATCAACTTCCAGTGACTTGGGTCAAGTAACCACCAAAGTAAACCTTACGGGATCAAGCAATCCCCCAATTAGCTCTTCTCTACCATCAAAAAATCCTCAAGAGGAAATCTATGAAGAGGACATCACAAACAAGGACTTGGGGATGACACAATCAGAAATGCTAGAAATGGTTCAAAATCCAGAGAATCATAAAATTGTCAATGCCATGTTTAAATACTTATGCGCATTAACAGAAGGAGGGGTCCAGTTCCCTTCTGACCTTAACATAGGCACTAGTATGGACAGGCATCTTACAAACACATCCCCAATGTTAAATCCAAATATCACTCAAGAAATGCCTCAAACCATATCGACAATCACACCAACCTCACACATTGTAAACAAAGGAAGTTCAATGTTTCATGAGTTATAGCAGCATTGCCTTGTAAACAACAAAGAGGTAAGTGTCAACACCACACCGGATAACTCTATCATGGTGAATCCATCACACCCATATGTCCCACTCACCTTCCATAATCACACAGATTCATCCTCATTTTGTGCAACACCAACCTATCCATTAAACATACAAACTTCTCTACTACAAGGAGAAGATGGTTTGTTTGGAACAGCAAGATTCACTGACCCATTCTCCTTGCAGGGGAGCATACCATATTTTCCTCCATTACCACTCACATCCATATCACCTCTTGGATTGAGTCTTTCCCCCCTACCCACACCTAGTTTATCAAATCCAGGCAATCTGAGCATCAAATGGAACCCTCTCCTTTTTCCTGCAGCATCACAACAAAAAGTGGCAACCACTCAAGCCACCACAACCAATACATCAGTCGATCCTCAAATCTCTCAAAACATACCTTCTCAAGGACCAAGCATCTCAACCACACCTGCAACAACTCAAATCCTAACAACCAACACAACCCTTTCACCCATCACAACGGTTGGCACCATTCCTAATCCACCACCAATCCCACCAAAAGCTAATGTGATGAATTAATTCATCACCATGATCCAATCCATCCAAAAATCCAATCATCAGAGGGTACTGAAACAAAACCAGCAGGTTGCTCAGCAAGCATAAGAACAACTAGCTTCCCAACAAACTGCACAAGTTGTGCAAGTAGCCCAACAAGCGCAAGCTCAAAATCAAGCCTAGCACCAGGCTCAATAGGTGCAAACACAATACTGAGCACAACTGCAAGCAATCCATCAGCAAGCATACCAATAAGCCTTGCAAGACTTTCAGGCACAACAACAAGCCAAACAACAAGCTTTGTTGGAACAACAGTAACTCGACCAACAACAAGCTTTATTTGTGCAATAGCAACTTGACTAACAACAAGCTTTTTTGGTGCAACAACAACTAGACCAACAACAAGCTTTGTTGGCACAATAGCAGCTAGACCAACAACATGCTTTATGGGAACAGCAATAGATGGACCAACAACAAGCTTTGTTGGAACAGCAACAGCAAAATCAACAACAGGCATTGTTGACACAAATGCAGGCATATCCGCAAGCCTTGAATGCATAGTAGAGCTTGCAACAAACTCCCACTAGTACTCCTCCCACCAATCAAACACCACAAACAACCCAAAACACATTCATCCCACCCCCTAATCTGCAAAACAACGTTAAAGCACAAATCAAGCTACTCTCACAGCAAGTGTTGGACCTCTAATCAGGGAAAACAACCAAAATGCCAAGGAATTTGTGCCCCTATCCCTTCAACAGAAGTCTCACAATGGTACTATTCCCAAAGGGATTTGAGATCCCCAAATTCGATAAGTATAATGGGACGGAAAACCCTGAAAATCACATCAGGGAATTTCAAGTACATTGCATGGAGGTTGCATACGATGACACATATTTAATGCGACTCTTCCCCCGAAGTCTGACTAGTCCTACCATGGAATGATTTTCTCATCTACCCATAGGCATTAAAAAATTCCAAGAAATTTTGGAAGCTTTCCTTTAAAATTATGCATTCAACATGGGTATCGATGTTAGTTTGGAAGAACTATCAATGCTCAAACAAAGAAAAGGAGAGTTATTTGCATACTTCTTGCAAAGATGGTGATCTAAGGCCAATCAGAGCAAGTGGACCATGCCAGAAGAACAAGTTTGCACAATCATATCCAATCTAGATGAAAATTTTGCATTCTACTTAAAAATGCAATGCATCACATCATACGATCAATTGATCCCAAAGGCGCTCAACATCAAAAGAGACCTTACTGCGTGAGGAGGCACATCAACATTTACTCCACTAAAGGATAACCACCCATCCAACAATTATAACAATAAACCTCGAATGTGTTTGATGCTTAAGTGGTCATAAATTCTCCCAAAATGAACATCCAAACTCATCACCAGCCACAGAATCACAATAATGTGCAAACTAATACAGTAGTAGCACAACAACAACCACTTCCCACCAACCAAATAAATAACTTGGGAAATCAAGGAGGACCACCTCCCCGAGGAAAATACCCTCCCAAGTGAAAGTTCTTGTTGATTCCATAATGAATAAGTTGGTCAAGGAAAACCTAATCAAAGTCTCCAACTCTGAGCAATACGCGGAACCCATGACCAAACTGCCATGGTACAATGACAATCTCCTTTGTGATTTTCACAAGATCAAGGGACATATGCCCACAAATTGCATGAGGCTAAAGAATATCATCCAAGACCTCATCGAAGACAAGATCATTAGCGTTGAACAACCAGCTGGGAACCATGATCTTAAAATATACACAAATCCGATGCCAAATCATAATCAAGGAAATAGTCAAGGGAAAAACAAAGGCAAGCAAAAATATGCTAGTGCTAACCTAGTATATGAAGAGATAATTGCATGTGTAGATGAAATGGCCATGGTCATTAATGTCAAGGGTGCCAACACTGACTGTGGAGTCACCACACGTGGCAAAAAGGTCACCATTGTCGGGGCACCGCAACCATCTAAGACCCCCATTACAAATACAAAATTTGTTCCCTACAACTATAGTGTCATCGACCAACTGAAGAGAACCCCCACACAGATTTCCATCATGGAATTGTTAAAAATTTCTGCTGCCCATAGGAAAATTCTTGATGAAGCATTAGGGGCATCCACTATCTCTACCACCCTTGACATAGAACAGTTTCAGGCTATGGTTGGTAATATCATCACACCAAACCTCCTTACATTCTTCGATCAATACTTCCCCCCCCAACTATCTCATAATCATGCACTTCACCTTCAAGTGTTGATTCACAATAAGAAAGTTAAAAGGGTCTTGGTGGATGGAGGTGCAGGCCTTAACATTTTCTCTCTCAAACGTATAAATAACTTGGGATTTTTCAAGGATTCCATTAACAAGAACAAAATCATCAGTATAAGAGCATATGATGATAAAGAAATAGTGTCTCAGGGCACTATTAAAATCCCAATCCAAGTGGGACCAGCAACCATGGAGACTACCTGTCACTTCCTTGACCTCGACCTACCATATAACATCCTCCTAGGACATCCATGGATCCACATAATGAAAGCAGTGGCCTCAACGTATCATCAATGCATCAAATTCTTGTACCAAAATGAGGAAGTCACTATACACAGGGATTTTGAAGCATTCACCTACTGCAAAAACTTGGAAGCCAAGTTTTATAAAATCCTCCAAGTGCCAAAAATAATGAAGGCCCATCCACTGCATACATCGACCCATCTAACCTTGCCTCCACTTCTACGATAGAGACACCCGCCATCCCTGATATATTCGACATCAAACTCATGATCCAGGACAATGGATGCGGAGACTATAGAATGAAGAAGAGTAAATTTTTTATAGGAGAGTTACCACAGTCTCCTAGGTCACATGGGCAACCTCGATCAATCGAAACACCCGTCCACACCTTTAGGGTACATCCTTCTATATTCCACCATTGGGGAGATCTTAATCAGAAAAATTTTGGTGAGGAAGATATTTCAAGCACGATATAGCATGATTTGAAACCCACACCCACATTACCTATGGATGAAGCCAACAAAGGGCTACAAATAATGCTTGGTATGGGCTACAATAGAAACGAAAGCCTTGGAAGGAATGGTGATGGACGGTCAGAGCCCATCATTGCAAAAAGAAGAATGAGGAACCTTGGCTTTGGATGTAATCCTCTGAGTATAACCATACGTGGCATAGGTACTCCCATTAGGGTAGTCAGGTCCCTTCCCCAAGTATCAACAACCAACCTTAGACCAGCCGTATGCATAGGTATCCTACTTGACAACTTCACCTTTGACATAACTGATGTTTGTGCCAGTAGTGATGATGATTTTTCCATAGTAGGCCTTCCCATGCTCTTTGAGGATTCCTCCTTACTAATGACTAGTACCTCACCCGCTGAGTCAAACCAATCAAACCACAAAATCAACTTAGTATACCCTCAACTCATCGATCACGACCAACGAGGACCGCCAATTCTAGACTCATTCAAAAATGATGAGGCTCTCTTAGAATTCATGGGACTAAGGGATGCAGTTTCATGTGGGGATCACAAGGCGGGTTTTGATATCACATTAGACATTCAAGCATATTACGGGGAGATGATTGAGTCCTTCAGTTGCAAAAGAAAAATAACGAGAATAAGCTTAGAGTTATTTAGTGAAAACCACACAGTGGAACTCTCTAACCACAAAACAGTAAAAATAAAGGATGAATCCAATGGTGAAAACCTCTTTGAGGCATTGGAGGATGAAGGATTCAATCTCCCCCCTACTACACTACATCAATAAAAATCAGCAGTCCTGGCAAAGCAATGTAATCTTGTTAACTTGGGAACAGAAACGGCACCAGAAATCATTTTCTATGTTGAGTCACTCCTGATAGAAGAACAAGAACTACTAGCAGCATTTCTAAAAGAAAGGAAGGTAAATTTTGCATGGACCTATGTTGACATGCCAGGTCTGGATCCAGAAGTTGCGGTTCATCATTTGGCTATTTACCCTAGAGCGAAGCCGGTAAGACAAAAATTAAGAAAAATGCATCCTCAGATAGCCTTTCTAGTCAAGGTAGAATTACAGAAGCTCCTGGATGTTGACATTGTACACCCGATTGACTATCTAGAATGGGTATCCAACCTTGTACTAGTTTCACAACCAAATGGGGGCATATGTATCTACACAGACTTCAAAGAACTCAACAAAGAATGTCCTAAGGATGATTTTCCACTACCTAACATTGATATGATAGTGGACATGACAGTCGAACATGAGATGCTATCACTAATGGATGGCTTCTCTAGGATATAACCATATAATGATTGCAAAAGAAGACCAGCATAAGATAGCATTTACATTTCCATGGGGCACCTACTGCTAGAATATGATGCCATTTGGACTAAAAAATGCAAGGGCTACATATCAGAGGACCATGAAACTAATATTCTATGACATGATACACAAGGCCATCGAAGATTATGTGGATGACATGCTAGAAAAATCAAAGAAGAGACAAAACCACACAGCAACCCTAAGTGACATCTTTGACAGACTAGAGAAATGCAAGGTCAGGCTCACCCCCAAGAAATGTCTTTGGGGTACAATCAGGTAAACTTTTGGGATACATAGTTTCAATGAGGATAATAGAGGTGGATCCCGCAAAGGTTAAGGCAATCCTCAATATGGAAGCACCAAGAACACTGAAACAACTTAGAGGATTGCAAGGCAGACTCCAGTCCATTTGAAGGTTCATAGTATAATTAGTGAACAAATAAATTGCATATTCATAGCTACTCCACAAGGGAGTAGCATACAAGTGGGATGAAAAATGCGATTAGGTGTTTAGAAAAATCAAAGAATATCTCCTCACACCACCAGTATTGATGCCACCCATTGCAAGAAAACCATTGATCTTATGCATCTCAACAACAGCAGTAGCTTTGGGCGCTCTTTTAGCTCAACACATTGAAAATGGGACAGAAAGGGCTATCCATTACATCAGCAGAACAATGGTTGGCCATGAGTTAAACTATTCATTTATTGAAAAATCCTACCTAGCAAAAGTGTTTGCTTCAAAAAAATTCTGACATTACATGTTGGCACACAAAATCAAACTCATCTCCAAGATAGATCCCTTAAAGTATATATTGTCAAAAGCTATGCTCATAGGAAGGATGACTAAGTGGGTCATGATACTATCATAGTATTACATTGAGTAAATGGAGTGAAATTAAATCAAAGGACAGATCATTGCAGACCAGTCGGCAAAAGCTTCCTTCTATGTAGAGAATCCACTCATATCAGAATTTCCAAACGAGTCCATCTTTAATCTCATCATAGCCGATCACTAGAAACTCTACTTTGATGGGTCCCACACACAACATGGATCAGGAGCCGGTGTCTTCTTCATTACCCCATAGGGGGATTGCATACCAAGATTTTACAAATTGGCATTCCCCTGTACCAAAAACATTGCAGAATACAAGGCTTTAACCATAGGTCTCCAAATTATGGCACAGTGGTGAATCAGGGCATTAAAGTTCTATGGGGATTCACAGCTTATTATCAACCAAGTCAATGGTGAATACCAAACTAAGGATGATAAGCTCACACCATACAAGAAGCTAGTAGAAAGCCTCAAAGAATCATTTATTGATATCACGTTTAAGCAAATACCGAGGGCAAACAACAGAGCGGTTGATGCAATGGAAACAATTGCATCCTTGCTAGATATCCCTCGCAATGTCTCAAAACATGAATTCTTGATAGAGCAGCTTCTCGTACCCACTTTCGAGGTACTAGAGTCAGAATATGGGTGTGAACTCGTTGGTCTTGGTGATCTTTGGTATCACGACATTTACACCCATCTGAGACTAGGAGTTCTCCCAACCGATATCACCCCAAACCTCAAACGAACCTTTGTCAAAAGGTATTTACATTTTTTCATCCTAGGGGAAACCCTCTTCTATAGAAGCATTGATGGAACCCTATTACATTGCTTAAAACCTAAGGAAGCTCTGACTACTCTGACTAAGGTACATAATGGCACTTATGGTTCACACTTGAGTGGTATGACCTTGGCCAAGAATTTACTAAGAATCGGGTACTACTGGCCGACAATGGAAAGAGAGGCACATGACTTCGTCAGAAGGTGTCTATAGTGCCAGCAGCATGGAGACCTTATGCATGCACCATCTCAGGAACTGCACCCTATTATTACACCATGGCCCTTTTCACAATGGGGGCTCGATCTCATAGGTAAAATCACACCCTCCTCATCCAATGGCCACAAGTTCATCATCACCACCACAAATTATTTCACAAAGTGGTTCCAAGCAATTCCCATGACCTACATCACCATAAATTAGATATCCAAGTTCATCCTGAACTATCTCATTTTTCGATATGGTGTTCCCCAATCTATTATCTCTAATAACGGTACACCTTTCAAAAATTAGGATTTCCGTGACTTGTGCAAAAAATTCAAGATCCAACATCGTTTTTCCACTCCATATTACCCACAAGGCAATGGCCAAGCAAAAGCTACCAACAAAACCATTCTGAAAATCCTTAAGAAAACAATCAATGACTTTGGTCGTGACTGGTATCTACAGTTAAATCATGCTTTATGGGCCTACCACACCAGCATCCACATGCCAACATGTGCCACCCCATTCTCCCTAGTCTATGGATTAGAATCCATCCTCCCTATTGAGATCGAGCTCTCGTCACTAAGGATATAATTGCAAAACTTCATCATAGATGAAGAATACAGGGTCACAAGATTGAATGAGCTAGAGTTACTAGATGAATGGTGCATGTATGCCCTCAACCATCTACAGGTCTATCAAAATCATCTGAAATGCAGCTACAACAAGAAGATCAGGCAACGCACCTTCCAAGTCGGTGACCTTGTGCTAAAATAGAACCAAAGGAATGTACTGAATCCAGAGAGCAAAGGTAAATTTGAGCCCAACTAGCTAGGACCTTTCATCATCATAGCTAGCTACAAATTAGGAGCATATCAATTAGCAACACCAGAAGGTGAGCCTCTATAGGAGCCTTTGAATAGCTCCCATCTCAAAAAAATTATGCCTAAGAACTTACAAGGTATACAACTGAAAAATATAGAAAAAATAGAAAATATCCTAACAAAATGGTTGCCTTGATGAAAACTTGGCAAACAGGTGTCTTGGTGACAACAAAAAAATCAAAAAATACAAAAAATCAAAAAAAGGATTGAAAACAGTAAAGAAAAAAAATCGTCCTCTAGTGAAAACCACTTCGGTGGTGCTTTGGACAAGTACCTTGGTGAAAACCTGGAAGTGTAAATAAAGCACTCTCCATCCACCAGGATTTGCAAGATTCACTCATTCGTTTCATCACATTTCATTAATTCTCCATCCACCCATCTATTCGCATCCATACCATAGCCTGAGTTGATGCCCATATCATATTCCACCATAGCACTACTTGGCATATTCCTAGGGTTAGTTTGTCTTGCCTTTATCAAAGTATTCTATTGCTTAACGTTGGGGGCATGTCTCTGAAAATGGAATTAGATCAGATTTGTGTATATTTTTTGTGCTCTTCCCAAGACATCAGAAAAACCAAAAACATTCAAAAAATTCATCAAAAAACCCAAAACATGTCAAAATCTCAGGAAATCTTCCAAAAAAAAATTATTATTGAGTCTTGTCAATCTTCCACCTTGTCCAAACTACATCATCTCTGAGCTTGAACATAGGCAACGTTGATCTTTGATCATCCCCCAAGACATCTTAAGTCAATCCTTAGGCGTCCGTCGCAATAAAATGCCAATTTGTTTGTCCATCTATCTCATCATTGAGTCAAGTTTGTCATCAGTCGAACTACGTGGTCTCTACGTGTATAATGTAGGAAAGGATAATCTATGGATCAGATCCCAAGACCCCTAGGATAGGTATTTAGGTTAGTCTCTTCGTCTAAAATCTCGAAAATACCAAAAACATTGAAAAATGTGAAAATACCAAAAACATTTGTAAAACATTTCAAAATACCAAAACAACCTCAAAATATTTGAAAAATCCAAAATGGTGCTTTCATCTCATCTCGCTTTCACCCGCAATTATCATCTCATAATAAAATCATTGTCACCTTCATCCTTTGATGAGTCAGTCAGAAGCAAGTCTTGCAGGTTCAAAAGTGAACACCTAATCATTAGAGTCTCAAAAGTCTAAGTCAGTAAGCAAGCAAGTTGGTCAACTCAGAGTATCAATAGTTTATCACCCAATCAGTCCCATCAAAACCCTAATCACAACATGTCCTAGGATGAATCCTTCCCACGATGGACATAAGCATCAGGTACCCCCCAGTAGTTTAGCCTTGGCTAGTGGTACGAAGAACATCATCTTGTCTGTTTACTTTTTTCCTTGGTCTTTGTGACTTATCTTATTTTTCTCTCATTTCAAGGACCTCTCGATGATGCCTAAACAAAATAGGTTTAGAGAGAAAAGAATGGGGCAATTATCATTATCTCTTTTATCTTCTGTGCTTATGGGATACACTTGTAAAATAACTTAGCCATGCGTCCTTTGTTTGGTTTGTAGGGAGGATGTTTTAAGTGTCTTGTTGACCACATAGGAAGGCTTTCTTTTCTATGTTTTGGCTCGAGATGTTTAGAATGTATAAACTACATCCTGAATAAGGCTTTGTATGCTAAGTGTGAACAAGAATACTCCTATCTAATTGGAAGTCAAAGTCCATCACACTAGGTACAACGCCATCCTGGTTCTTTATACCTTGATGCATCGTACCTATGTGTGTTATCAAACATAAAGTAATTGGCCCTTTGAAAATCCCAACTCCAGGTATGAAAATCACCATCATCATTATCATAATGTGAACTTGTGTGGATCCTCCTTCCATCCATCTTATTCTTCTTATCCTTCTATCTTTACTAAAAATTTTATCCAAGTATCAAATAGGTGTGAGATCTCAAAATATACACGAGGCTACCCATGGTCGATGACTATCTATACATCATCAGAATTGTCTACATCAAAGAATTATCTTTCGTCCTCTAATCAATAGAACCACTCCTCTCGCATTGTATCACAATCTCGATCAGAAAATTAAACATTTCCACTCAATCTCTCGAGGGGGCAATATACCAGCATAATCCTTCTATTGGGGCAATAGTGAGGCATTTAAAAAATGCTAAAAAAATTGAACTTTGATCACAATAGTTTATTCTTTGAATCAATGCAACAAGTACATTGCTTCAAAGAGGGGCAAAATATAGACACGTAAAATATACATGCACCTGATCCTAATTTTATTAACACCAATTCATTTTGAATCATCTCCTTTGCTATTCATTTAATCGAATAATCTATATCTGATTAAATTCATCACTCTTCATCTCTTAATTAATAAATCAACTTTATCTAATTAATTCATCATCTCCTGTTAATTAAATAAATAAATTTTATTTAATTATTTTTGTAATCCCCCTTTTAATTAAATAAATCATTTTATTTAATTAATCCCTAATGTCATCTCATTTAAATTAAATAAATCTTTATTTGGTTTAAATCCAACATCATCCATCTTCAATTAAATAAATCAAATATTTGTTTGATTAAGCCTTTAATTATTTTCCTCTCGTTTTGATTTAAATCAATCCTAAAATCTAAGTCAAAATGGTCAAATCACCTGATCTCTCATTAAATTGATCAAATCTTGATTAATTTAATCTCAATCACTAAAATCTTCTAGAGAATGCAACTTGCACAATAAATCAATTACTTTGATTTATTTAATTTCCTATTTTCTTTCAACATGGAATAAAAGGAGGAATATTCCTTCAAATTTGAATTCAAAATCCAAGTGGATGGGTACTTCCAACAAGGAATTCACTCCTCTTACATGCCCTTGTGCATTGAGCCAAGTGACATTAATTCTATTCTTCTCTCCCTCCAACATGTTACATTCAAATTTCAAATTTGAATCCAATGGCATTTATCATGCACATTAACCAAAATGTGCTCATTCCTCAACCATTCACATCTTGACAAGTGACACATAGCCATTGGATGTTGAATGATCCCACATTGCTTATTTCCACTCTTTCTTCCATTTTGGAAATCTATAAATGAGAGACTCTTCCTCTCATTCTATCATCCACAATTTGAGTAAACTTATTATACTCAAATCCATATTCAAGCATAGTCATTCTCATCTCTTTTTATCAAGTTCTTAGCTAAGTTATGCAGGAATTCAACCATCAAGTGGATCAGATCATCAAAGCTTACAAAGGATTTGGGAAAGGGCTGATTTTGACACATCAATTGGCACCAACTCCCCCATGGGATCATGAGTTTTCTTGCTTAATTAGGATTTTACTTTCATTTTCGTATTTTGTTCTTCATTTTCCTAGTTTAAGCTTTTGTGAATGGATTTCATGGGGAATCCTTGTTTTTAACTTGCATATGATCTAATATTGTGTTTGTTTGTTGTATTTGTGTAGGTACAATATAAGGGTTCACAATAATAGACAACATAAAAAAATTCACCATAATATCGTGGGGGTATTATAATAAAGGTGTGATTGGGTGGTATAAAAGAGCTTAATTACATTATAACCGTAGTAGCGCGGCAAGGAAAAGTGAACAGTGCAGTATAGCGAGGAACAACCAGCCACCCCACAAGGAAGGAGATAATAAAGAGCGATAGTGCAATAAGAACCATAGTACTGCGAAGAAGACTAATAAGACATGTGGTATAGCGGCAAGATTCCCACTACCGTACGATGAAGCATAAGGAAGCTTGTGGTATAGCGATATACACCCCGCTATCTCGCGATAGAGAAATCTCAAGACAACGGTAAGTTTGATAAATAAAAAATATTCATGACCACGCTTTCCTGCACTAGTTAAAGAAAGAGGTGGTGGTGTTGCAGTACAGATTGTCAGGGCATTATTACTAGTTGCGGTATTAAATGCATAACTCCTGACAACCCTTAGATATTGTGAAAATCAATGACGCACATTCAAACTTGAAATATGAGCTAATCACATAATATTTGGTGTAAGGTTGATATTAATGAAGACATGATTGAACTCATAAGCCATTAAAATTGAGAACTCGACATTGTTTTGGCATTTGTTTGTTAGGATTGTCATGTGGGAACCTAGGAGTTCAACAGGGTGAAGTTCTGCAACTATCACATATCGAGTAAGTATACTAAACTTACTAAAGCAACTTTCCAAACATGGAATTGTTTGAAATCTTGTATTTAAGCACTTAGAAATATTGAGTAGAGGTTGACATTAGATATCATGTTGCCTAAAAATAAAGAACCTGAGATTAAGAAGGAAGAGCCTAAGGGTAAAAATATCATTACAGCAATCTATCTTAGATATCTTACCTAACTTGACTAACAAAGGATATAAGAAGGTTTTTAAGGATACAACTCATGGTTGTAAGGATGCCCTTATTCCTTTTTTGGGGTGGGAATTGTTTTGGTATTTCTATGAAAAGAGGGAAGGGAGAATTCCAATATCAAATCCATGGACATTAGACTTAGCTAATCTAATTGTCCTAAATTTCTTCATACATGTGGATTTCATTAGAGTTCTAGCCCAGAATTACCACCCGTCTACTAGGTTTGTGAGAATAACAGATGGGTCACCGTTGGTGATATTAACAAAAGTTGCAATCATTGTATGCTTCAATCTAAACAAACAGGCCCTCACTAAGGTTGACTTGCAAAAGAGTGAGGAATAATATACTAGGTTAAGGAGAACACATAGAAGTGATGAACTCCTGATATACATGAAAATGGGTGTTAACAACAAGGTGATACCTATCTCCCCCTCTTCCACCAAACCATTTGATGTCGCAGATTTTCTAATTTATTTCAAGAAAAGATACTTTTCTTTCTACCAAGTACTTGGGATAGATGCACAAGAACAAATGCCAGTTATTTTGATGATGATGGCTATGAGAATTAAGAACCCTAAGAAAAACATTGAATATGACATCATATCTTAAGAATGCATTGCATGAAGGCTTCTTGCAAGTCAGAGAGAACAGGGCCCCTATAACATTTAGGCACTTTTCTTTACTATGTCACTTGATATTGTACCAGAACACGGATAGATGGACAGAAAGGATGTGCTTGGGTAGGATTGATCAACAAGGGAACTCATTACCTATGCAATGAAGGTGTAATAAATTGGATAGCAAATGCAAAAACTTTGATTATGTAGTGTTCCATGATGACTTTGTGTACAAAGTTATGAGAGTTCTTGGCCACTCATCACCAAGATTACACACACCTATACTACAACTATTGAGGCCCTTGGCTTTGAAATCAGAACAAGGTCATACTCATAATGTTGGTGATTGGTTTTTTCTACAAGATGTCACAATAATCAGGATTTATGGGTGCCCACAAGCCCCACATACATTGCCAAAAAAAATTCCTCTTCGACTAGCCTTTTTAGAATTTATGTGGAAAATGATGTGGATGGAAAAGGATGTCATGCATAAACAAAAGAAGGGTACATTTCTACCTAACTTGACAACATGTGAAGAACTATCTGTTGGATATGACACCCTTTAAGAACTACAACATTACCTTAAGACAAGATATTCACTAAGGCCTGGAAGTGAAAGGGTTTTTAACCCTGAGGGCCATATGAATTTTATAAGACAAAACCTCCTCACAAAGGTCGCAATCACTCATAAAGTGGATTATGAAGAGGATGTTGATAATTTTATAAGACTTTTAATGAATTGATAATTGATAGTATTGATATTATCCCACAAGAAGCTAGGTATATGGCTTTGAAGAGTAATATACTCATTATCCCGGGTATGGAACTAAAGAAGATATTCTTACTTGACCAAGTAAGAGCACAAGAAGACCCAATGATGATTGTTAAATTTGATTTTGATGAGGGGATAAGTGGTACATGGTACAACCCTAAGATTGAGACCTTGGAATTTTGGTCCAAGCAAATAAATACACAAAAACCAAGGTTGTTAGATGTGGTACAAGAGATGAGAGGAATGGCTATGGTAAAAACATTGAAGGACACATCTTCTTTAGAAGCTACAACCATGACAATATACTCGGCCATGTTCACTCGAGTTAAGGAAATGGAAAACAAATTGACAGAATATGAAAAGGAACAAAAATTCTTAAATGATGAGGTAAAGAAACTATTTATAGAAAATGTAAGATTGAAAGAGAAATTGAAAGGAGCAAGGCCCTCACAGAGTAAATAAATAGTGTTGTATTTGTAGTCACCGAAAAATTAACCCTTCTAGTTTTTCTAGCTTGTTTGGTCCCTCCTTGTGATTTTGGCTTGATGTTGCCTTGATTGATTGTTGTAATGTGATTGATGCATTCACATTAATTCTTGGGCCCTTGTGAACTAATTAATTTTAATGGTACCTTGCTAAAGTTTTGTGAAGTGTTGTAACTCAATTTCACACTTTTCTAGGGTTTTATCAAATAATTAAACATAATAAACCTCTTTTTAATCAAAATAAACTTTAATCTTGCCTTATTTGGAGTGTTTTAAAGTGGTGTAACACACTTTCACACTTCTCTAGGATTGTCATTAATAATTTGGTTTTATTATTCTTTAATTGTCCCTATTTTGCATCCAAAAGCCTCATTTATTATATCTTTTCGAGGATTATCCTAACACCAATCCACCAATCAGTAACCAATCATAATTTAGGTTTTTATGGCTTGTGTGGCCTAGATTTACGGATATGGGACTCATTCGCCACCTTGGGAAAATGGGTCCCACCTAGATCTTTTGGCCCTGAGCTAGCTTTCACACATTTCTAAGCACGTTTAATTTCTGGTCCCATACATTATTCCTGATGGGAATCATTCACCACCTTGGGTGAATGAGTCCAATGTGGCCCAAAATCAAAATTCAGTTCAAATTTTGGCAAGATTTTATTCTCCTAGATCTGATGTTGGCTTGTAGTGTTGTAATTTTGAGAATTATTGCATAATTTAGTATAAATACAAGGTTTTTCACTCATATTCTCACCTAGCATTCAAGAGATCATTAAGCATTCATAAGAGCATTCAAGATCATTCAAGGGAAAATTATCAAGCATTTTAGAGCAGCATTCAAGTTTCAATCATCATGTCAAGGATTTCATATATCATGTTTGTTATTGTGCTAAAAATTGTGATGTAGAGTTTATGATTCAAGAAAGTGTTTCAAGCAAGATCAACATCATCCAAGAAAGATTCAAGAACCACATCTATTGCAGGAATTTCAAGCATATTTGTAGCACCTTATTGCTAGGGTTTGGTGAGTTGCAATATTGTCTTTTATTCATTCATCATTCTCCATTCATATTTGCTTTTATTTCAAGGTTTAATTACCAACAAGGGGTTTAACCAAGGAAAACCCCTATCCACTAATCCAACAAAAAAAATTTCCTCTCCTTTGTGTGTGATTTACAGGTCTAGGTTGCATATTTCATAAGGATAAATATTAGAGAAAATTTTTCATCAAGCCTTGGAGAACATTGGAGATCACCTACAAGTTGCAAATCGGATATTCGGATCCAAAAACCAATCAGGAAGAGAAAAGCAAACAAAGAAGAGTAGAATCAGCTTTTGAAGTTACAGAAAAACCCAACTAGACTGATTCACCACTTCTGGAAAATGAGTCTTAGTTCCAGTACATTTTTTAGGATTTTGCAGATCTGGATACCCTTTTGGCAGAACCCTATTCCTACCCACTTCCCTAGAAATAGGATTGATTCACCCATCTTGGCGAATGAGTCCCAGTCAACCTTCACACCTCCATTCAGCCTTCTCCAATTTCCCAGGTGCACACTTTTTGTTTTACAGTTTTTTATTTTATTTCACTCACTTTTCTAGGTCACTTAGTGTTAGTTTGCATTCAACTAGGGCTTTATATTACATCTTTCATTTCATTGTCTTTTCCAAGTCCAAACTTGGTGGTGAACCCCTCATTAGATCATATTCAGCCCCTAGAACAACCCTAATATAAGATTTCATTCTCTTTTGCATTGAGATCTTTAGGGTTATCGCTCTAATGGAATCACTTTGAAAGTGGGTTTGATAGCACTTAATCACACTAGTCCCCCATTTTCAAAGGTTCCAGTATCAACCTCCTACTACCCAATCAACCAATATAGATAGTGCATCCTTTGAACAAATGAATGTACTAATACATGAGATCAAAGACTTGAAAAAAGCCAATAATGAAACCAAGGAGGGAGTGAGGAACCAAATCATCATCAATGTCTTGGAAAAAATATTGGATCATAGGATCAAACTGATTGAGGATAATTGGAAACTGTGTATGATTTCTACACTTCATTATCCCAAGCAATTGATGAGATGAAATCCCATGCACTTATATTGGATCCCCTTTTCAAGAAGTGGTAGCCAAATCATCATACCTTGATAACTTTATGCAGGGTATTATAGAGAACTATGGAAGCTCCTTTAGCTTTGAAGTCAATTGAGCATATGGATAAGATAGTTATAGATGACTCAATATATAAATGGAGATCATATTATCAAAACAAATATGGAATAATTTCATACATTGAATCAGTGGTTTGTGCCAAAGATATTAAAGGATGATGACCAATTGAGAAAACTTAGTGAATGGAGAAAGGAATTTGGCCAAATTGTTCTTGATTGCATTTCTCATGTACAAAGGGATGGTGAATTGAATGTCCATAGCCTCAATTTGATCATGGATGGAATAATAGCCTTGGATACCAGATATTCTCAATTCATGAAAGATGCTAGAGGGTTACTCGACAACAAATGGAGGAATCACCTAAAAAATATATCAAAGATTTAAGAATACAAATGGCCTCATGACTACACAGTATATAAATGGGAGAAAAAGTATTTGGCTCCTCCAGAACAATAGGGCCTTGAAGATGTTGCAGTGGAAGAACCGAGCCTTCAAAAACTCTATCATGGAGAGGGGGAATTTTCCAGATCATGATGATCACAAGTCTCTTATGTTGATTAACAGACTACAAGTTTATTACAAGTGTTGTGGGATTCCAGTAAATATTGTCTACTTTCTCTTTTTTCTCTTAATTATGTTTTAAGAAAAACTAATGTTTATTTTATACGAAGAGGCATGAATTTTGAAAAGATGTCATATTTTGTAATGATTTGAAGCTTGTTGCTTCTCTTATAAAAGAGAAATCAAGATCTAATTTTGATATCATCATCATAGGAATTTATAGAAACATATAAGGAGACTTTTATATATTGTAATATCTATTTGAAGCAATCAATGGAGAATAATATTTAATCTGGTGCTCGAATTCTAGTCTCAATTATTTATTTATAATACTATGTATGATTGTATGGTTCTCTCCAGTTTAATATTTCCTTGTTATTCAAATTAAGTATATCAAGTATATGTTTAATTTTTCAATGCACACTTGTTGTCATTATTTGATTTCTTTTAATTGGTTGCTTCAAGGATTAAATCCCTTTAAATAAATCATAGTAACCTAGAAGTCTTATTGGGATCAATAAGAAGAACCATATAATTTCATCATTGCACATCTATGCAAGCCATATACTCTCATTGTGCCAAATAATTAGAGTTGTAGCCAAAAGTAAGACACATATATCACCCACATCTTGACTCCATTTCCCAATATGAATAGGCACTGATTGATTTCACTTAAAATATTATTTCAAAACACCTCATTCACATATTTCCATTTTTCAGTGTCAGTTAGACATAAGAGATCATTTATTTGTTTGTAATGAGGAGGCTTAGTTCACCTAATGTTAAGATATCTATATGTATTGTTAAATCATAGATGTTCATTATTTTTTCCTTCACACAAGCATATTCAATGCATGTTGAGGCTAGAAGTTATATTACAAACTAAAGCTATCATCTAGGACATACAAGAAAAGTCTAGCATCTAGAAAACATATAGGACATACAAGAAATTATATTCTAGCTAAACAAAATTAATTTAAACCAAAGTAAGAAAACTAAGAAGAATGATTGAACCTAACTGTAAATGTACTTCAAATCAAGAGTGAACATCTCAGGTTTTGTATATAATGTACCAGCAAAATAAAGATGATTATATTCAGAAATGTATCAGTAAAACAACATTGAGTAAGCATACCTATACTCAGATCTTTATTACATTCAATAATAAATTACACCATACATATAACCAAATTTTAGGTGACAAGCTATCCTATTAAGGTGATAGGATAGTTAAGGTGACAAAACATCATCATAATCATCTGCATTTCCAACAAGATCAGAATCTTGATCACTCATGTCTACATCTGCTTGATTTTCTTGATCATCCTCATCTATGACATGCAATACATTCTCTCTCCCAGTATCTTTAATGGTAATCAAAATATATTCTTCAAACACTCCATCATCGTCTTCATCCACTTCAAATGTTTCATATAAATTAACATATTTCCCATTAGGCATTATATCAACAACTTCCATGAATTTTCATTTTGAAAGAGACTATGTTTGAATGACATACAACCATCTCGGGCTTCTTACATCATCAATTAGAAATGATTGGTTAATTTGAAGAGGGGAAACATACAGCTCATTCATCTCTAATAAAAATTATCTTTTATTTGCGCGTTCAAATTCATACTCATCAAATTGTATTGTGGATGGTCAAATCGACTTACATTTTAATAATATAAGACTCTTTTCAATAAAATCCACTTGAATAATTTATTGGATGAATCCAACATAAAATTTCTTCTCAATTTCGTGAAGAAATTCAGCACTAACAATACAATCACAATTTGTCTTTCCTTTGTCTTTTTCTTCCACTCTTAAATGACTACCATAGGCCCACATTCCACTGAAACTCATAGCTCATAAATGTGGATATTGTGAAAGCTCACTTTCCTCCGTTGTTATATCTTGACCTTCTTCTTTAGCATCATTGACTGCATTATCAATCCATTCTTCAAATTTTAGAAAAGAATCACCTCCAATCACAAATTTGCATGACATTTGTGTTTTTGAGGTCAATGTTGCATCCAAGCTTGATTATCTTCTTCATATTTTCTACACAGAATATTAACGTACAAATAGTAAGATTAATAATATAAATGTGTAAATACAATTGAGTAAATAAATTATTGTGTAATATTTTTTTACCTACACCACTTATCGAATGAAGAAGTTTTTTGAAGAATATAGGCATGTATCACACTTATTTCTTGATGTGATAGCTTGAAGCGACATTCATTTCCTTCTAATACTTCACCTGCAAATCTCTCATCTTTGTCATCATCTCATACACGTCGATTAACATTTTTAAAATCCTTTGTATATTCTATGCAAAATCCCATGGCCTCTTGCATTGAATATCCCTCGAACATGATGCCTTCCAGTTTTTTCCTAGTACGAACTTTTTTTTTTTAAACCTTCATATATCATTCTATAGGATACATCCATCTCATTCTTATTGGGCCACAATTCTCTAGTTCATATTCTATATGTATCAAAAGATGCATAGAAATGTTAAATATTGTTGCTAGAAATTCACATTCCAATAGACAAATGACTTCAACAACCTCCTCCCTCAAACTATCAAATTTCAAAGGATCTAATACATGTAAAATCATTCTCTTTAATATTAGGCCCAACCCTATAACTATCAATCTTGTCCCCTTTACAAAACTTGATATATTTACCATAATAGGTAAAATATTCTCGATTATGACATGATAGTCATGGGTCTTGAGGCCTCTTAAGCCATTAATGTTAGTTTGGCTTCTAATACTACTACTTACACATCCAATGGGAAAGCGAGTCTGAGACATCAATTGTAAGAATTTTGCACATTGTTCCTTTGTCCAGACATAAGGAGCACTAGGTTTTCTATATTTTTCATTATATTTTTCAACGCAAAGATTTTGATGAATCTTTAGTTGCTGAAAATCTTCACATGATGAAATAGTATCAAAACACCAAAAAGAGTTTCTATAATAGCATAGGCTATATTTTTCACAATATGCATAATGGATATATCCTTGAAGTATGGCAACTTATAGAACATGCACAACCTTTTTACACCGCTTTTTTTTGTCCATTCTCAACAATGCAATCACCTGTTATTAGAAATGGTGCTTCACGATTCTCTTCTTGACCATTGAACCATGTTTTTTGTTGAAGATATGGATGATCCATTTTAAGGTAAGCACGATGTCCACAATAAATACACTTACGCAAAATTCTTGAGTGCCTCATAAAATCCTTAAAGTTGCAAGAAGTGCATCCATGGTATCCATGAACACTGAGACCAGACAATGTGCCATATGCAGGAAGATCATGAATCGTAAATAATAAGGAAGCTCTTAAAGTGAATTTGATTGAATGATCGTCCCTTAAAGATTGAATTACTTCAATTCCTTTCCATAATTCCATTAGCCCATCATATAATGGCTCTAGATAAACATCAATTGTATCTGAAGTCACACTTTTATTCCCTGGTATAATCAATGATAGCACTAAGAAAAAGGATTTAGTTGCTAACCATGGAGGAAAGTTATAATTTATTAAAACCACTAGACAAGTTGACCATTTAGTACTTTGATCTAAGAATAGATTCATACCATCTAGAGCCAAATCCAACCTTATATTATGAGGATCTTGAAAAAAAATCAAGCCATCTATTATCAAATTCCATCCACATCTTAGAATTAGGCACATGTCATTATTTTCCATTAGTGCTCTTATTTTGGGTATGTCATTGCATAAGTTTAGCAGTGTCTCTGCACCTATACATTTGGAGTAATCATGGGATTACTAGAAAGTGGTGAAGAACCTTTCTAGGAACCACTATTGATTTTAACCCTTGTCTATACCTAGCTTCATGACATTTCGAACATTCACTCTCACTCGCAAGATTCTTGTGAAATAATACACAACCTTTCACACATGTGTGGATTTTTTCATATCCTAAGCCTAGCTTAGTGATTTTCTTTTTACATTGGCTTCATTTTGTTGGTAATGTGGAGTTAGGTGGTAACAACGAACTTAATAATGCCAATAACTGATCTACACTCTCATTTTTCCAACCAAACACCACTTGCAAGTTAAGAATTTAAAGGATTGTTGTCAAACAACTTAACTTGCAATTAGCATACACATGCTTTAAAGCATCCTCCATCAACTTGGCCCAATAATCATTTAGACCTATTGGATGTTGTGGTTGATTTTTTGATATGTGGTTGTCATTAATGTCAACACTATTAGCATTGGTGTCTTGAAGATTGTATATGTCGAGGATATTGAGAAAATTATAATAAATATGTTGAAGGTTGTCTGTGAAACTGTGAAGTTTAGCGTATTGGAAAGTTCGGCATGTTGGTATTCAGAAGTTGTGGATTAAAGGGTTTTTTTTTTAGCCTATCTAGTTTATCTACCAAAAACAGAGGTGTGCATCAATATTTGAGCAAGTTGTGAGCCTTTGTGTTCCTACAATTATTCTCTTACTGTAGCTGGTGTTTTTGGAAGAAGAGAACATGACTCTGGTAATTTGAGTTGTTGTGTATGATCCTATGATGTTCATTGATGTTTCTAGATCATGCTCTATCTTTGTTACACGTCCATGTTGATCGGTGTGCTCGTGATCAAAGATTTTTCCTTTGCATGTTCAGGTTTTCATGTTCTTGGCCGACATGGTGATTGTAGCATGTTGTCGATCCTTGTGGATTAATTTTTTAATGTTTGGCACGTTCAAGTATGTTGTTTTAGGTCTTCATTATGTTGTGATCGACTTCAATTGGTGCGCATTGAGATTTGTTCATGAATTGGGCCGACAATTTGTATTCATTTATCATTTTATTTTTGGCCAACAAAGTTGTTGATGTAATTCCATGTAGCAGATATATAAGAGAGATTGTCTTCTTCATTTGAGATGATTTGTGTGTAATGTGAAGTATACAAGTGCTATATGTGAATAAAGATCACATCATTCGATTGTAGAGAAGAGTGTGAAGAATATTGAATGAAGTGTGAAGAAGTGTTTTTGTGCTTAACCGGAACTATAATCAGGCTTTTAAAGAAGCTAATTTCTCAATTCAAATCCTTCAGATGGTTTTATTCTGAATATTTATGTAAGACAGTGTGTCTTCTTTGAGCAGTGAGCTCTAGGCAGTGTGCTTCAATGCATATGCATTCTCATTATTCATCTTTATACTTTTAACAGGGTATAATATTATGGACTGACATCCACCATGGTTTTTCCCCTAACAAGGTTTCCACATATAAAATCTCGGTGTTCTTTGTGGTTTTGATGTGGTGATTGTTCATGCTTAATGTTCTTTCATCAAATCTAAGAATAAGTTGAGTAAGGTTTAATAAGTTTGAATAATCTATGACAACTGATTCACCCCCTTCCCCTCTCAGTTGTTTATCATTGTTTTGCCAACAAGACCCTCATTCAACATTCTATCAACTTCAAACCCTTCATCTAACATTGTTGCCTCTTCATCTATGTTTTGTGCCACTTCATCTATGTTTATTGCCTCTTCATCTCTCACACCACAAATCTATCATATCTTCATAATAGTTTTAATCCAAAGGGCTTATACCACTATGCCAATATCTTATCATATGTTGATAAATCATATTTATTTTTCTCACATTTCCACCAAGACAATCTTTACATGGACATGGATATTTGTCTGTGTCCCTCTCATTGGCTACTCTCTCATCAAATGCATGGTATTGATCCATAGTCAACCTTCAACATTGATCTATCTGTAATTTTCTACACATAGCAACAAAAAATTGTAGACTAAGAGACAAAGACTTATTTTTTAATTGAAAGGTATTTCCATAGCAAGAGTTATAGAGAGAAAATAAAATAGAGAGTTTAACTAATGAATTGTAAAAACTAGAATTGTGTATTTTATATTCAAATTGTTGATTACATTACATTGCACATCTTTCAAACCCAAAGCATTACTTCACACTACATAACTAATAACTAGATGCTAATAGATGAAAAAATGTAAAAAATTGTAGACTAAGAGACAAAAAATATTTTTTTAATTGAATTAATGCATTTCCATAGCAAAAGAGTTATAGAGAGAAAATAAAGTAAAGGGTTTGACTAATGAATTGTAAAAAATAGATTTTTTTAGTTTATATTTAAATTGTTGATTACATTGCATTGCACATCTTTTAAACTCAAAGAATTACTTCACATTGCATAACTGATAACTAGATGTTGATAGATGACAAAATATAAAAAAATTGTAGAATAAGAGACAAATACTTGTTTTAATTAAAAGACATTTTCATAGCAAGAGTTATAGAGAGAAAATAAAATAGATTTTAACTAATGAATTGTAAAAAATAGATTTTTGTAGTTTATATTCAAATTGTTGATTACATTGCATTGCACATCTTCAAGCTCAAATAATTACTTCATATTGCATAATAATAACTAGATCTTGATAGATGACAAAATTTCAATTACAATATAGTTTTTACAAAGTCAACCTAAGAAGTTATGCAATTACTTCACATTGCATAACTAATAACTAGGAGCAGTTGCCAATTGCATTTGCTTTTCATGGCATTCCATGAGACCACATTTCTTTGAGGCATTTTTTCAAACAGTTCACTGCCTTGTCTATCCTACCACATTTTTCATACATGTCTACCAAAGCATTTTATCAAACAGTTCACTGCCTTTTTGTTTATGGCTAAAATCCTAAAACAAGTGCTTTTGAACAAGCTATGTATGCTTGGAAAAAATCTATCAAAGCATAATAGTAAGCAATAGCATAGACAAGGCAGTGAATTGGTTGAAAAATGTCTCAAAGAAATGTGGTCTCATGGTAATGGAACGCCATGAAAATCCATAACAATTCACTTGTCATGGAATTCATCATGGCATTCCATCACCATGAGACCACATTTCTTTGAGGCAATTTTTCCAAAGTTCATTGCCTTGTCTATGTTACCACATTTTTCATACATGTCTACCAAAGCATTTTATCAAGCAGTTCATTGCCTTGTTGTTATGGCTAAAAGCCTTAAAAAAGTAATTTCAAAAAATCTATGGATTCTTGGAAAAAATCTATCAAAGCATAATAGTAAGAAACAAGCTTTGGTCTCATGGTTTTCTTTGGCGAAAAAATCAGTGTGATTTTATTTGCATTTTTTTGCAGGTTTTAAACACATTTTTTTGGCAATTTTGTTGTTTGAAATGGGGAAAATATTTGTGATCATTTTTGTGCATTTTTTAATTGTAGGATTCCCACAGTTAGGGAAAAATTTAGTGTTCATGAAGGAAGTGAAAATACACATAGAGCCTTTGAATTATACTTGTACTATGCAATGGCATTGAATCATTTAGCAAACCATTTTTTCTTCACAATGCAAGATTTTCTTATGGAATAGTTGACTGAGATAGCTCTTTTTTCAACTAACCACCCTCTCATGAAATCTCATTCATATTATAATATTGCATGATCCTATCATAGTAAAGGTGATTATGACACCATTAGCCGCTACTACATGGCATCATTCAAGGAAAGCCAAAGGCCACAAGATTTTGTGGACAGGTTCAATTGAAGCTAGGAGATCTTAAGAGTTCTCTCTCAAATTTTGAAAAGGTTTTGGAGGTCCACCCTAAGAACTATGAGAGCTTAAAATTTGTAGGCCATATATATGCTCAACAAGGGTAGGCAGAGAAGGCTTTAGAAATTTTAAGAAAGGAAACTCGCATAGATCCACATGATGCCCATGCATTTATCAAGATGGGTGAGTTATTAATATCGTCAGACACCAGTGCAGCCTTAGATTCTCTTAAGAAGCCAATGTCTCTTCTAAAGAAGAGCGGAGAATAATTACCCATTGAATTTTTAAACAACATTGGGGTTCTTCATTTTGAGCATGATAAACTAGATTTGGCTCAACAAAATTTTATGGAGGCATTAGGAAATGATGTTCTACCTCTACATAAATCTTTGTGGTTAGTTTTGTGCATTTTTTACTTATAAGATTCTCACAGTTAGTGAAAAAGGTAGTATTCATGAAGGAATGGAAAAGATGTGTAGAGCCTTTTAATTATACCCATGCTATGCAATGGCATTGAATCATTTAGCAAACCATTTTTCTTCATGAGGCAACATTTTCTTGTGGAACAATTGACTAAGACAGCTCTTGTTTCAACTAACCACCCTCTCATCAAATCTCATTCATATTATAATCTTGCATGATCTTATAATAATAAATGCGATTATGATGTGCCACTAGTTACTACTACATGGCATCAATGAAGGAAAGCCAGAGGCCATAGGATTTTGTAGACAGGTTCAACTAAACTTGGGGGATCTTAATATTTATCTCTCAAATTTTGAAAAGGTTCTGGAGGTCCACCCTGAGAACTGTGAGAGCTTAAAAGCTATAGGCCATATATATGCTCAACAAGGGCAGGTAGAGAAGGCTTTGGAAATTTTAAGAAAGGAAACTCGCATAGATCCACGTGATTCCCATGCATTTATCAAAATAGGTGGGTTATTAATATCATCAGACTTCAGTGTGGCCTTAGATTATCTTAAAATAGCAAAGTTTCTTTTAAAGAAGAGTAGAGAAGAAGTACTCATTGAATTGTTAAACAGCATTGGGGTTCTTCATTTTGATCGTGATGAACTAGAGTTGGCTCAAAAAAAATTATGGAGGCATTAAGAAATGGCATTTGGGTTGAATTCATAAATAAAATCCCTAGTGCAAATTCTGCAGTTTTTCATTTGCTCTTTAAGGATATGGAATTATTCCATCGACTAGAAGAAGGTGGTGTTTCACTTGAGTTACCATGGGATAAATTCACAACACTATTTAATCTTTCTAGGTTGTTTGAATAGCTACATGATACTAAAAAATAAAATCTTAAATATACATGCTAATATTGTTCAAGTTTCCTAATTATGTGGATGCATATTGTAGACACCGAAAATTGGTCTAGGCCTGCGAGTACACATTCGACATAATTTTCTATAGTCCATGGTCATGATTAAATAATTTTTATTATTTAGTTAACCTTTCTAACACATATTTCCTCTATTAATTAAATACCCCTTTTTAATTAATTCATTAATTCATAAATGACCTTTATTCAACTTGGATAATTAAATAAATCATATTTGCTTAATTATGTCCCTAACTGGGGCGGGGGGCCTAGCTCGATTGGCTAAAAACATCCTATTGCAGGCAAGAGGTCACAAGGTCTAGTCTCCCCCCAAACCCGTGGTACCGGAGGGCGTGTCGCGCCAGCGCCACCGGTCACGTGAAAAAGTTTATCAGGCGCACTGCAGTTTATAGGGGGACGGATAACCGACCGATTCCTGCAGTCTAATAAAAAAAAAAAAATTATGTCCCTAACTAATTAATTCTTCCTTCTTAATTAAATATGTATTATTTAATTAAACCCCCTTTATGTATCAATTAAATAATTTATTATTTAATTACACCCCCCCTTTTATCATATTTCAACTATAATTAAATATCTTTATTTAATTATTCATTTGACCCCCTTTATCTATAATTAAATATTTATTATTTAATTATTCATTTAATCCTTTTCAAAAGTCAATTAAATAAATTATCTTTATTTATTTAATTAAAGTCTCTTATTTTTTAATGTTGAATTAAATTAACATTTAATTCATATTTAAATATTTATGTCACATTCTTCTATCAATCAGTTGACTAATCATTCACTCACCTTCTGACTTGAGATCTATTTTTAGTTCTCTAGTTATCTTTGGGTTTAACACCTGATTGTCTCTGCGAGAGGACTCTCTGCCACAACTAGTTAGTTAACTAGTTCCAACTCATATGCATGATCTGTTTTATTAATTAAATATCTTTATTTAATTAATTAACTCATGTTTGCATTCGAATGCATTAGTCTTCGAGTTCTAACTTTGGCTTTTGCATACAAAGTCTATTTCTTCTATTTTTGGAGATTAAGATATTGAACTCATGTTCTAACTCACGTTCTATCTGACATAGAACTCACATCGCATGGCATTCATCAATCTCGTCCGTTGATCTCTCTTTCAATCTGAGCCGATCGTTTGCAAACACAAAATCTATAAAATGGCCTGTCATAATCATTATTCCTCCTCCCGAAATCATTACTCCTGAAATCATTCATTTTTTAGAAGAGAGACTATTCTTCGATATTTTGCTTAGACACTCGACAAAGCTATACTTGCATTCAAACACATAAATTTGATGGCAAGAATACTAAAAAGGAAAAATGGAGAAGAGCAATCAAGATAATTCGAAGGGATGAATGCATATTCGATGAGAGCTTTCCATTAAATTGTTTAGTTTGTTTAGTTTATTTCCTCATTCTTTGTTGTTAGATTTTAGATTATTGTTTAGATTAAGATTTAACTTTGTTATTCTAGTTTGTAGAAAAATCTATCATGTTACATTTGGTGAACCCGACGTGAACACGCTTCAAAATTCGCACATATTTTCATCTTTCCATTTTTCCGTTTTCTGGTCTTTTTTGTAGGTTTTTCGTACGGTGCACCATATTTGTTCTGCAAAACAACACATTTGTATCCACAAACCACATCTGTGAAAAACAGCAACACATCTGCCATCACAAACCGCATCCGCGAAGTCATGAACCGCATCTGCCTGTCAACAAAATTCATGAACCGCATCCGCCTGTCAACAGTCGAACCGCATCTATGGCTCCAAAAGCCGCATCTACCTGGTAATACTTTTCCTTTTTTTAGTCATTTCCATACATCCATATTTTCAGTTTTTGCTTTTTGGTTTGTTTGGATTTTCGCTAATGTTTGTTTCAGTTGTGTTTACGGGGAATAACATAGTGTTTGCAAGACGAAGCTTTGAAGACAATTAAAACCAAACATAATTTTCTACAGGATGAAAGCTAAAGAACAATGAACTACTGATAAATTTGCATGCAGGACCTAATGCCTTTGTGTCAATTTATTTATTTAAGCAAGCTTTTGTTTGGAAGATAGATAATCATTGTGTGGGTTTAAAAAGAATTTCTTGTTTGATATATAGACAATTACCGTTTGGATTAAAAAGAACCACTGTCTTCTTTGTCTGGTGCTTTGCATGCATTTGTAACCCTTACGATTCACTACACTGAAGTATCCTCTCCCCTTGCATAGTCATGCGATCCTGGGTGTAAGAGAAATGGTTATTGACTCTAGAACTTGGGCCTGTCTTGGTGGAAAAAAGTACTCACCCCAAGATGACTCAAACCGGTAGCACGCTAAAGCCAAGCATCTTCCAGTCGGTATATAAAAGAGGATTCTTGGGGAAAGCCCATGAATCACACACACTATTCTGACAAGATGGACAGAAATGGACTCTCGTCGACGTTCGAAAGTGTCCCACGAATGGAATGTCCTTATTAAAAACCTTGTTGTAGAGTTACCAAAATCCTACCTACTTGTTGGCACAACAAGGTCGGCCTTATGAAGCTGTCTTATATTCTTACGGTTTATGTGTGGAAATGAAATGTATGCCATGGGAGTTTCATGGGTATAGTAGCTTGGCTGCCCCATATAAGTGAGTGTCATGGAGGGGAGTCAGTGGGGTCAAGCTACTAGTCATTCACCATAAATATGCATAGCTGGAGAAATCCAAATAATAATTTAACAAGTATTGTCCTAAAAGCCTAGGTTGTAAATGCTTTCGAGTCTTAACAGTCCTTACATCACAAAAACCAAAAGTACATTGATTGTTGTGTTTGTTCTTTGTTGTATTCATCAAAATCTTGATCAAACAACCAAAAGTCAATCAATAACTTTCAGGAAAATTTCAACTGTCAGAAAATCGAGTCACATTTTTCAGTTTAATCATTGCATGTGTATTAGCGAGTCACATCTATTAGGGGAAAAGTTGCATCTAGCTGTCAAAACATTCACTTTTCATAGTCTACATGTCACGAGTCACAACTGTCACATTCTAAGTCGTATGTGTGCATGCAAACTGCATATGTCAGTCTTTGAGCCACATGTGTACCAGTAAACCGCATTTTTTATAGGAAAAACCACAACTGTCAGAAACACTGCATGCACTGTCAAAAAAACCACATCTTTCAGAATCTGAAACGCAACTGTTTGGTGAACCGCATTTGCCTATCAACAGAAAACATAGAAAACCACGAGCTGAGTCTGAAACATCATTGTCAATATTTTCTTTAGATTCTTAAGATCAACCTTGGATTAGAAACTAGTAAATTTTGCTCAAAAACCTTGCATCATTAGGTATCATATACGTCTTGGTCACAGTAAACGTCATAGTCATAGTCATCCTAAGTCACATGCATATAGATACTTCCTAGGAAATTTCATATCGTAGAAATAGAGATAAATTTCCTTGTCATTGGAAACGTTCATGTTTCAATTTTTCACGATCATTGAACCTTGTCACTTTAATCCCATTTAGAGGATCTTTTCAGCTCAACAGCCTAGTTTGAAAAATTCACCTTATCAACTGTCCTTGTCATCCAATCAGGTTCCTTGGTTAGAAACAAATCTTTGCATGCATTTACTCCATTAGGTGGTAGGTTATACTTGTCGTAGGCTCATTTATCATCATAATCTACTCAATATTTTGCATGTTGTCCATCATATCTTACGTCGTCTTAGTATACATCTTTTTAGAACCTTTTTAGCAACGTAATTTAGTGTCAAAAAAATCCAAAAACATAGACATAGGTCATATCAGTTTTTAGACATAGTCTGCATTACCCATTTTGAGCAACTTTTTCATGGTCGAAACAAGGTCCAAAAAGAAACACAAAGCAATGACAGACCCCAACGAATTCATCAATCCATTCAGAAACCAACCGTCAGGAAGCAAACGCCCACACAAGCCTTTACTTGAAAAACATGTCACTAGAGACACACATGGGCAGATTTACATAGAAGACATAGATGCAGCATTTCAAGATCCTGAGTTTGCATCCTTCATGGATGAGTGTTTGGCAAACGATCCATAACGCTATCTAGCAAAGTTGCTAGTAGAAGGTGCCACACTACCATCAGGATTTGATATTCGTACTTTGCGAACACAGTCAACTCAACCAACACAAACTACAACATCAACTATTTCTATTCCTCAAATTACCGCAATGATACCAAGTAGCGTATCTACTCAGACATTGTCAATTGTAAACACAATCCCTTTCAATGTCACACAAGGTTTACAATTTACTACAGGAGAAACTTCCTCCAACCCCTTTGGCACCAACACTACTAGTAAGAGATCCAAAGTTGGTGGAAATATACCAATACCAAATTAGACCATTCAGACAAGAAGCATTCCTATACCAACTTAGACCATTCAGACAGGGAATATACCTATACCAAATCAGCACATCCTAACAGGATATATTCCCTCACCAAATCACAACCCGTCACAAAACATGGCATACCAGAACACCTACATTAATCCAAATAACAAAAACACCATGTCCTTGACACAAGTCGACATCCTTCAAAACCAAATGCAAACTCTTCAACAAAAGATGGATGACATGTCTATGTCAGGCAAACAAACTATATCAGCACAAGACCTATGTCCATGTCCATTCGACAAAGCACTCTATATGACACCTTTCCCCCATGGATACATTATACCAAATTTACCTAAGTATAATGGGAGGAAGAATCCTTTAGAACATATTAGATAATTCTCAATGGCATGCATGGACATATCATATGACCCCACTTACTTGATGTGCCTATTTCCATGAACCCTCATAGAGATAGCGTTGGAATGGTTTTCCAAATTGCCATATAGTATATGATCCTAGGGGGAATTGGCTGAAAAGTTTTTTCAAACATTTTGCCTTTAAGATAGACAACGAAGTAACCATAGCAACCTTGTTCCACATGACACAAGAAGATGGCGAGATGTTCATCACTTTCTTTCAGAGATGGAGAAGTCTAGCTAGCCGTTGTCCTGTCGAAATACCTGAAAAACAAAAGGTCACTATCTTCCTCGAAAACATCAACCCCAAACTGAGAGGTGACTTATGAGTACACTGTTGCACTTCATTCCTTGACTTGGTACAAAAGGGGATCATCCTTGAAAAGGGCCTTATTGACAAAGGTGAAATCAAAGTACCAGGCAAGAGCCCAATTTTCCAACATCCAAACATGTCGAATGATAGAAACAAATTCTGGTCTAGGAACAAGAATGTCACGAATGACGGCATTGTTGATGCTAAACACATACATACTAGACCGGTTATCACACTTAGAGGATACAACCAAAATACAGACATGATGAACAGTCTAGATCAAGTGGCTAACTATGTCTAGAAGACCCCAATGGAGATTTCCTACACGTGAATTTACACCTTTAAGGCAACCGATCGAGGTAGTTTTCAAAGAATTGGTCAAACATAATCTCATCAAACCTTTCGAACGAAGAGAGTATGATCCTGGATAGTTCAAACCTTCATGGTGGGACGATAATGCTTTCTATGACTATCATCGAATGAAAGGGCACAACCTCCAACAATGTCGCCAATTAAAGAATATCATTCAAGACTTTGTTGAAAATGGATCCATAGAGGTAAACGGATAGAAAAATACTAAAAATAGTGATCATAAGGTCTTCACAAACCCTTTACATGACCACACAAAAGGAAATGCCTCCGGTTCGGGAACCAAGAACAATCCCTCTGCCAATTACACCAACTCCAAATATGACTATGGGAAAGGAAAGACCATACATAGCCTCTGAGCCGCACACGAACATGTTGATACCATAATCATCAAGAAGCACCCAGAATGTAATGTGAACACACGCAGGACTAAAATAGTTATTCTAGATCCTTCTTCTAAACCACCTACACAGAGGCCCAAGTATAGATACAATCTCATCGATCAATTGAGTAAAACCCCCACACAAATATCTATCTTGAAACTTGTAATGATCTAAATATATTTTCTGCATAACAGAACTTGGTTAGAACATGCATGCAATAAAAATAATCAATCAATCAATGGAATGCAAAGGAGAATATGAAAGAAAAGGAATGAAACTAAAACAGTTTCACCCATTTCTCTCCTCCATGACTGGTTCCATTGTACCTCCTCAAGCTTGTTGTTGTGATAATGGATGCCCTCAGATTTGTGAACAAACTCTATATGCCTAGCCCTTAAGCAAATGCCTTTGAAGGATTTATAAATAAATCTATGGAAACTAGAAAGTTAATTCTATTATGCAAATTATTAAATAAGCCCAAGATATGAGAATGCCAATAATAAAAATAAATTAAACAAATGATCGATCTCAAAAATGAGATCAAGATTTTCATTTTCTAGAAAATGCAATCTTGAAGGGACGAACGAGATGAGAGATTGAGAAATACCCTAGAATCAAAGGTCAAGATTCAATAAGGCAACTCTCAATTAGGGTTAGGGAAACAATCCCCAAATGTGTGGACAAGATTTAATTTAATAAATTAAATCGACGGTGGAGAATAAATGTGACCTTGAGATGAAATTATTAAAAATCAGAAGATAAGAGGATGAGATTTTAGAAAATCAATAATTTTAAAAATTACTTGATTTGTAGAAGAATATTTCCATTTTGAATTGAATTAATTCAAAATATGGATTTTGTGAGATAATAAGTAATTGATTTTTAAAATTAATTACTAAATCAAGAATCAGTTAAGTATGTGAGATATTTTTAAATGATTTTGTTTTATTTAAAAATATGGAAGTGTCACATGTCACAATTAAATAATAAAAATAATTATTTAATCTGGAAGAAGTAGTTAATTAATTAAATAAATTATCAAATCTATTTAATTAAGAGGATTTAGGAATTAGTGACACATTAAATAAATATATTTTAAATATATTCATTTAATAATCAGGAGGACATTAATGATAAGGATTAATTAGATAAATAAGATTTTATTTAATTGCAAGAGGACTTTGATAATTAGTGACATATTAGATAAATAAATAAGATTTATTTATTTAATAATCATGGAGAATGAGAGATTATGAATTAATTAAATAATCATAAATTATTTAATTAATAGTTGAATGTGGGTTAGAAACATAATTAAAATGTCATAATTATGTTAGGACGAAAGGTGGTAAAATGTTGCTTGCAGGCCTTGGTCATTTTTATGTGTCTACATTTGCCCCTCTTTGTCATAATGCAGCTTGTCGCATTGTGGCAAAGAACACAAGTCAAAAAATATGCCCCAGTGCAAAATAGTGTGAGGAAGAATGACGAGGAGGTAGCAGTATGCCCCCTCTAGAGGACAGTTGGGTTCCAAGAACACGGGTGTGCTCTCGAAATTGATGAGAAGACTAGAATATGACGAGACAAAGAAATGGTAGAGAGAAAAAATATGAATGTTTAGGATAGAGGGAAATGCAAGTTAGTGCGGAAAATGAAATGCATGTTAGAATCCTTCAATATTTGCCAAGGTACTAATAGGTGTTGCTCGAATCATCATTGGGCGGTAAAAATGACACAAATGGACAACAAACACCAGGGTATGACATAGACCAAGATGTGCAAGGTCATCCACTTGCAAAACAAACAATCATAGACAAGGAATGTCCTAACTCATACTAGAGGCCCATTTGCCCTAGTCTTTCTATCAAGACAATCCACAGGCAGCAGTCACAGAAAACAAAATAGGTCATGAGACGTCATCGCACCTCTAAATCCTTCATGGGACATCCTCGAGGTAGCTAGTAACATGACCAAAAAGACAAGTCAATAAAATGATAAGACAAAATAGCCAAAAATTCACAGTCATTTACTTGTATTGCTAATGTTTGTTTGCCGAAGATTAATTGTTTGATAGGTTGATAGTTTTGATGGTTTGACAGTGCCTAAAGTCAGGAAGGACACATCCTGAAAAGGCAAATGACACTTTGATGAGATCCAAATTCAAGAAGGACACATCTTGAAGAGGACCAAAAAGTGAGGAGATTGACATTTTTACTAATGCTTTGGCAAGCTAACTGATGCTAACTGTATGATTGATTGGACTATGTTGTCTAATTTTGATGAATTTTGATGTTGACATTCCGAATGACTATTTTGACAGACGTGACCATTTTTTACTTATGATTTTACTTTGACAAACCTAAAAGGACTAACCTAATGTCTCGGGGATTCAAAGATGAATCTTGCCTACGTAGCAAATGCGTAGAGACAATGTAGTTCGGACTTGGACAAAAGATTGACTGACGGGACTGATTGGACTGACTAGACAAAGATTGACTTCGACTCTGCTTTTGGGATTTTGACATTGATTTGGATGTTTTTATATTTTCGTAGGGCACTTTTTGACTTTTTAGGTCTTTTTTCAGGACTTTTCTAATTTTTATGACTTTTTTGAAGACTTTTTGTAATTTTTAGGATTTTATGATGCTTTACGAAAATTGTGACAAATGCATGTGAATGATGTCGATGCACATGAATCCAAGGACAACCATGATTTTTCTGCTAGTCATGCTGAATACCAATGGACAAGTTACGATGATGATGACAACATTGTTTGACGTGGGAAGGACACATCCCGAAACAACGTGAAGATGACAATGACATGACAAGAGGATAAAAGTTTGTAGTAGGGCCAGGGACAAATCCAAGGAATGTTTTGGATAATGTGCTAAGGTGCCATATTGTTGCATTTGAAATGACTTGGTGAGGACTAAAATGGGATGATGGAGGAATGTAGGACCATTGACAAAGGAAACCAAGATGGGTGATAGGTATTAAAAGGACCGTGGATGGATTTAGTAAAAGATAGGAGACATGGATGGCTTGGACTAGGAGAATTCTCATATGGTCTCCAAGGACGATGTCGCATAGGGGATAATGAGGCTATGTCGATAATGACATGATATTTTGTGACCAGTGTATGACCAAAAGATAGACATGTCAAGAGTTTTCCCAAAGCATGATTTATGTTTGTGCCTTAGTCTTTGTCAAGATTGAAGTAGGTGGGAAAATGGATGGACATGATATGGCTAAGATGGATGGATGAAAATGTCGTGTGAAGGGAGTGGGAGATGAGATCACTTGCCCCCAAGTGCAATGGTCCACATAGATGATTTATTCTACACATGATGCCTATTTGCCAAGTTTTCACCGTTGGACGGAATTTTTCTCTTTACTATTTTTGATATTTTCTTATTTTTATTTTACTTTATTTTTATTTTTTTGGTGTCACCAAGATGCATGTTTTGCCAGGTTTTCATCAAGGGACGATTTTTTCTATTTTTTATTTTATTTTATTTTTGTATTTTTGCATTTTTGTCAGATAACCTTGATGCTTTGTATGACCACTGACTATGTTGAAGCCTTTGACAATGTCGATGTAGAGACTAGTGCCATGACATGCCAATAATGACCTTTCTGAAGTAGTTGCCTTGTCAGGATGATAGTGCTTGCATACACCTGATTGATGTCATTGTGATCATTGTTGATATTAGAGTTGGCGTTATCAGAATATGCACATCGCGATAGAGTGCCATGAGAGTCCTTATGATAGAGAGTTGTTGCCAAGATGCAATGGATTTTTGACATGGGATGTTTAGAATTTAAGGAGTATGTAGGATTATGACGGATGATGGTGGACATGGACGGGTTGGTTGGATGTTTGGATATAGCCATTTTTATTCTCCAAACTTGGGGTAATGAATGATGGAGGTTGGATTTTTTATAGTGTTTGGAACCAACACTTTTATATGTCTTTCTTGATGGCCATTTTGACAAAGGTGGACATGTATTGTATGTGGGAGTCCTCTTGTGTTGTGGCTCCACATTTTGATTGACTTTTGAATTTGGCATATTTTCTTTGCCTAATTCACTCCTTTCTTGACTTGACCCATTTTGTTTTGGGATCCATTTTACCTTCATTTGTCCACTTGAATTTTTTTCTGATTTGATGGCTTTTGAAATTTGATTTTGAATTATGGATCTGTAAGAATTTTTTTGGTTCCAAATGGAAGGTTTATTCATGATGGAATGATGGTTTGGGGTGTGGAGGGAAGGGGTGTTGGCAACAATCTTATGACAAGGACTACTCATGATACCCATTTTGACATTTGTATTAGATAAAGTTGCCCCCAATATCGAGGAGGGACCATTGACATCTTTTGATTTTTGAACTGATGAATAGCCAAGACCTTGGTGTCTGTAATGTGCTTGAACTTGTATGGGTTCTAGAATTCCTTGCTCGTGTAGGCCTAATCCTTTTCCCTAATAATGCATGTTCTGACAGATTTTGTTGGCAATGGGATACTTATTACTTTGGAAACAATATGCTAACCCATCCTTATTGTGGAAATTAATGCTTGAAATTTTCTCCTCTATAAGAAATCCTGCTCGAAAAAAGATAGATGATCCTAATTGATAGGATGTTGTACGTTGGACAGATTTGTGATTCATATCTTCAGTCTGACTTGGTGACATGTCAGACTCCTACAATTTCATTGGTGCTTCCAAGTCTATGTCAAAACCGTCTTCATGGCTATTGTCATAGAGCCCACTGAATTCAACTATAGCTTGATCATTTGCGAATATGTCCATGTTAGAAGACTCTTGTTCTAGTGGTAGATCATCTATGTGTCCCATGGAGGCAAGTGTCTCACTTTTGGGAGTGTGAATACTTGAATTTTGGATGGAATCATCTTCAAGTGTTTGATCATGACTGGCATAAAGGTCAAGGAGTGGATCATTTTGGACTTCTTGATCAAAGATAGTGTCTTGATCTAAGATGGGTGCATTTTGAATGTCATGATTGGAAATAAGATCAAGGATAGGGTCATCTTGAATGACATGGTTGTGGATTGACTCTTGACCAAGGATATGTGTCTTTGGTATGCCATGATTTTCTAGGAGGACTTCTTGAATGGATTTAAAGATAGGGTCATGGCATGGACTACTTTGATCTTGACATGACAAGGATGTTATACTGTTGTGCTTTGGACTCGCCTCTTGATATGTATCCTCAAGTTTATGAGATGGGATGGGACTTTGGATACCATGACTAGATATGCTTTCATGACCCAATGGAGTGTCTTGAAATGGATTGGTATATGCTGGACTAGGGTAGGACATGGATTTTTGGACTTGGTTGAGGGATGATGGGCTAGAATAGGACATGAATGCATGACAAGGATTTGTCATGGATGGAGGATTAGGATATGACATGGATGGTGGACTAGGATATGACGTGGGTGGAGCATTAGTATATGATGAAGGACTAGGATATGGTGAAGGAGTAGGATATGACATGAATGGAAGACTAGGATATGACATGGGTGGTGGACTAGGATATGATGTGGAGGCTTGGAATGGATTAAAGGAGGGTTGGTTTTCCTTGTCAACGTTAGGGTGGGAAATGAAATTTTGTTGTGACTTAGTGTCGTGTATGGTGTTAGGGGACCCTTGATAGAAGATGGATAGAGTACTAGGACTTTTGGATTGTTGGTAAGATGGATAGATGGATGGAGGACTAGAGGTTGAGGTGCATTTGGAATTGCATTGGAGGTATAGCATTTTGAAGTCCCTAGCAAGTTGTGCTTGACCATTACTAATGAATTGGCATTCAATTTGACTAGCATATATGTCATAGTAATTTGAAGACATGATGGTGGATGGAAATGAGCCTAAGACTATGCAAAGTGATAATGAGGACAAAAAAGGAATGTTAAATGCAGTGGTAATGAAGACTAAAATGAGTGTCTTATGCCAAAATATTTTTAGGAAAGGTTTTCTAACCATTCAAAGTTTGACCACTGTCTCAATTTTGATTGTCAAAGGATTGGTTTGAAGGACAAGATGACAAAATGACAAGGTGATATTTCTACACTAGACTTATGAGTTGGAAATAGCTCACCAAAGGATAATGACTTAGGATTGATTTGTTTTGACTTGGTCCAATGACAATGTAGTTTTGAGACAATGGTTTGACAAAGGAAGGAAAGTTTTCCTATTCCAAAGGTGTGAATTTGAGGACTTAAGACCTTTCTTGTGTTGATGACGATGACGGATTGCAATCTAAATGCAAATTAAAGATGCAAGGATGGATGAATTGGACAAGTTGCTTGGATAGAGACTGCCGCAAAAGGATGCCGGTAAAATTTGGTTTCAAAATTTTGGCGTCTTGTTTTTGATAGGAAATTTTTTTTTCCAAATGACAGGCAAATGTGTCACTTAATGCTTCATATGCGGTGTAGTATCAAATGCGTCGTTATAAGCGAAAAATTCATTGCATTGAAGTAGATGCATTGCAAGATTTTGACAAGTGTTCTGCCAAAATGGAAAATGAGGCGTTGGGGATTGCAAATGCAGTTCGACAAGTCTATTACCGTTTGGGAGAGCAAATACAGCTCAGGTTTAAGCAATTGCGGTTCGAAATTGCAAATGTGGCATTTTATGAGGCAAATGCGTTGAATGACAGTTGATTATGACTTTAGGACTGGAAAATGCACCTCAATATAGAAAATGCAACTCAGAATATGCAAGTACATGCAATATGGTGAATGCATCGTTTGACTAATCAAATGTGTCGAGTGTGATTGTGTTTTGACAGGGCAACTGTGACTTAGGATGTGGCAAATGTGACCCAGAAGAGCGATTGCAGCTCAGGAATTTTCAAATGCAACTCATCAAAGCGATTGCAAATTCTCAAGGGTGATTGTGTTTTGACAGGGCAACTGTGACTCAGGATGTGGCAAATGTGACCCAAAAGAGCGATTGCGGCTCAGGAATTTTCAAATGCAACTCATCAAAGCGATTGCAACTTAGGAATTTGCAAATGCAACTCAGCAGAGTGATTGTGGCTCAAAATATGGTGATTGTGGTTTAATAGAACACTTGCATCGCATGAATTAAATTCTGGAAAATAGAAAACAGTTTGGCCGATTTGACGAGTTTTGATCCAGATTTATTGATGTTCAATTTGTTGAAGTTTGCTTGAAAATAGTTGGCAAACACATAGAAATTAAAACATTAAATGTATGTTCAAGCAGACTCACTCTTAATAGTCAAAGGGTCATCATAACAATCACACCCCACAGCTTAAAATCACGTCGACTCACATAGCCATGTCACCCCCTAGAGGGCGCTCGTGTTTTTGTCTTTTCCAGGTGCATACTCAAGGTGATAGAAGTGGATACCAAATCCCCTGAGCAAACAGTCTGCGGTGATTATATGGTGAGTGTCTTGGGGGGAGATTCTTCCCTCCCCGTGCACCATGATTGAAACAATGTCTGGTTACTAACACGGTAGGCTTCTACACTAAGGTTTTTAGTCAAGGTTTCTATTCGGCGTGGCAATAGATAAACTCCCTCAGGAGACCTCCCAATCTTTAGAACAAATATTTTGGGGATGGTTATCTTGCCTACTGCCATTGAATATGGGTTTCCCAAAAATTCACTTTTGATTATAGTGGGTTGGAAAACCTGGCTTTGATTTTTCCCACTTAGGTCATTCCCGTAGGGTGAGTACTTTTTCCCACTATGGCAGGCCTTCTAAAGGTTGTAATAAAACAGTAAAATGCATAAAGAAAATGGGTAAGTCTGATTTTTTGATCACCTAGTAAAGGGGAGAGCATATACCTATTACCCAATCAAACACAGTAGACAAATTTGTTCAATTTTAAACCCAAATGAAAAAAAAAATTACCCTAAGTGAAGATATTGCTTCACAATAGTCATGGGGTTCATTTTAACCAAACAAAAGTAAAATGTGGTGACTATCCTAGGATTGATAAATTTTAAATGAAATGTCTAACCTAGGGTTGGTTCATTTTAAATCCCTTCAAAAAAAAAGACTGCCCGCGGTCGCATCGGATCCAGATTACAATTCTAAAAAATGAAATTTTACCAATCAAATGCGGCGCACTCTGGCAGATGCGGCTTGGAAAATGTTGCTCAGCGGATGCAGCATAGCAGATGCGGCGTGGTGGATGCGGCTCATCAGATGTGGCTCAGGATGTTGTTTGCGGTTTAGGTTCTAGCAAATGTGTTGCATGGTGGCGAATGTGTCAATCTCGAGTGCAAATGCAGCTCGACAGAGTAGTTGCATCGTGTGAGCCTGCGGTTGCAACGTTCCGTACACTTGTACCTGCAAAATAAAATTTGAAGTCGTACGAAACCTACAAAAACATGTTAGATTGTTGGGTTCACCAATGTAATGATCTAAATATATTTTCTGCAAAACAGAACTTGGTTAGAACATGCTTGCAATAAAAATAATCAATCAATCAATGGAATACAAAGGAGAATATGAAAGAAAAGGAATGAAACTAGAACAGTCTCACCCATTTCTCTCCTCCATGACTGGTTCCATTGTACCTCCTCAAGCTTTCTATTGTGATAATGGATGCCCTCAGATTTGTGAACAAACTCTATATGCCTAGCCCTTAAGCAAATGTCTTTGAAGGATTTATAAATAAATCTATGAAAACTAGAAAGTTAATTCTATTATGCAAATTATTAAATAAGCCCAAGATATGAGAATGTCAATAATAAAAATAAATTAAACAAATGATCGATCCCGAAAATGAGATCAAGATTTTCATTTTCTAGAAAATGCAATCTTGAAGGGACAGAGGAGATGAGAGATTGAGAAATACCCTAGAATCAAAGGTCAAGATTCAATAAGGCAACTCTCAATTAGGGTTAGGGCAACAATCCCCAAATGTGTGGACAAGATTTAATTTAATAAATTAAATCGACGGTGGAGAATAAATGTGACCTTGAGATGAAATTATTAAAAACCAGAAGATAAGAGGATGAGATTTTAGAAAATCAATAATTTTAAAAATTACTTGATTTGTAGAAGAATATTTCCATTTTTAATTAAATTAATTCAAAATATGGATTTTGTGAGATAATAAGTAATTGAATTTTGAAATTAATTACTAAATCAAGAATCAGTTAAGTATGTGAGATATTTTTAAATGATTTTGTTTTATTTAAAAATATGGAAGTGTCACATGTCACAATTAAATAATTAAAAATAATTATTTAATCTGGAAGAAGTAGTTAATTAATTAAATAAATTATCAAATATATTTAATTAAGAGGATTTAGGAATTAGTGACACATTAAACAAATATATTTTAAATATATTCATTTAATAATCAGGAGGACATTAATGATAAGGATTAATTAAATAAATAAGATTTTATTTAATTGCAAGAGGACTTTGATAATTAGTGACATATTAGATAAATAAATAAGATTTATTTATTTAGTAATCATGGAGAATGAGAGATTATGAATTAATTAAATAATCATAAATTATTTAATTAATAGTTGAATGTGGGTTAGAAACATAATTAAAATGTCATAATTATGTTAGGACGAAAGGTGGTAAAATGTTGCTTGCAGGCCTTGGTCATTTTTATGTGTCTACAGAACTATTGACTTTGTCACCAGAACATCGAGCCATACTTGACAAATCATTATAGAACACTATTGTTCCCACGGACTTGGATGTCAATCGCTTCAAAGAAATGGTAGGATATTTGACCAACTCGCATCATGCCACATTTTCCCAACAAGACTACTCCATCGAAAAGTTTGATCACAATGACCCAATACATCTTGAATTCCTAGTCCATCAAACCAAAGTTAGACGAGTCTTGGTAGACGGAGGCGCGGGTTTGAACCTGTGTACCCTAAAATTGGTTAAGGCATTAGGATTCTTAGAAGATTGTGTAGACACTTCTAAGAGTATAGTCATCAAGGCGTATGATGATGAGGAAAGGTCATCCAAATAATTCGTCACGCTCCCTATCAGAATTGGCCCAGCGATCATGAACACCAGCTTCCAAGTCTTGGATCTCACCCTTCCATACAACTTGTTGTTAGGTAGACCTTGGATACATGCAATGAGAGTCATCCCTTCAACATACCACCAATGTCTTAAGTTCCCGTATAATGGCACAGAGATCACTATTGATGGTGATCCAAATCCTTTCCAATATTGTACAAGCCAAAGGGACCTTCCACAACGACAAGTACCAGTTAACCAAGAAGCCTCATCATCCACTTTATCCCAATACGTTGACCCATCACGTCTCACTAAGTCCATTTCATTCAAACCACCATCATCCACTCCTAAACTCGAGATCCAAGACAAGGGTTGTGGCAAATATAATATAAAGGCATCATACTGCGTTAGTCAACTGATTCCACCTAAGGCATATGGCCTACCCATGGCAGATAGAAGACAGTCAGTGGTCACATTTCATGTTCCCCCTACAGTGACATTAACCAAATGGGGAGAGTTAAGTGAAGAAATTGTGGATCAAGGTGATTCTTGGTTATATCAAGAAGAACATGAATACCTCTCCCCATCTATTCAAATAGCTAAGGACCAGTATGGCAAAGGCTGTAAGATAATGCAAAAGGAAAGCTATGACGGGCACAGTGGGTTAGGGCTATATCAAAATGGAAGGACAAAATCGATCACTGTCTACCCACGACCAAAATACTTAGGGCTAGGGTGTTAACCACTTAGAATTGGGTATCCTGGTACTTTGTCATATTTTCAAGAGGAAGTGAGTGCTTGTGTAGACATTGAGATATCTCATGAACCACTTCCCCCAGTTTACGACAAACCTCCATTTTATGACGAATCCCCATACTCAAGCGATGGTGAATGGGAATCCCTTTCATCTACTAGTACCATGAACATAGATGCCCTATTTGGAGAATTGGACCTCAATGTGAAACCTATACCAAAACAATCTAGTCCTCGTCCTAAGAAACACTTGTCCAAAGTAGAATGGCAAGAGAACTATTATTGGGAAACCCTTGATCCTACATCTTGGGCACCTAACAAACCATCTTCTGATGAATCATCCCTCACAATATTCCCACATTAGAGTATACCTACACCTATGAGGAAAAATAAGAAGGAGTTGGTCCAAAACTTTTGTGACCATGTCAACCATTCTATACTCACCTTATCCGCAACTACCTTTAGGAACTCTGATGATGACATGCCCCTTATATATCTCAAACTTATCGACTATGATCAACAAGGTACACCTATCATAGATACATTCGAGAATGACGAAGCAATTGCTGAGTTCATGGGACTTAGAGAAGGCATACCAAGAGGGGATCATAAGGCAAGTTTTACCATAGACTTGGACGATAAAGCATATTTTAGGGAGTCTATTTACACCTCTAGTCGCAAAAATGAGAATGAAAAGAAAGAAGAAAATGAAAATAAAAATGATGAGTCCCTAGGTGAAAACCAAAAGGCACCTTTGGACAATGAAAAAGTCAAAATAAAGGATGTATCCGAGGGTGAAAACCTCTCTGAGGCACCTAAGGATAGAGGTTTAAATATTCTCCCCGTTGAACAAGAAAATTCACTGATGCTAGTAGAAGAGGTTGTTACAGTCAACATAGGTACAGAAGAGAATCCTTGGATAGTATATTTTGTAGCTTCTTTAACAAAGACAGAACATGAGTTCAAGGACTTCTTCAAAAAGAGACAGATAAACTTTGCATGGTCGTATGCTAACATGCCTAGGCTAGATCCAGACCTAATATTGCACCATTTACCATCATAGCCAAGTATTAAGCCAGTCAAACAAAAGCTAAGGAAAATGCATCCGCAAATCGCTCTACTGGTGAAAGCGGAACTTAAGAAACTCCTGGATGTAGGATTCATAAGGACAATAGACTATGTAGATTGGATATCAAATCTTGTACTAGTGACTAAACCAACTAGGGGCATTCGCATTTGCAGAGACTTTAGAGACATCAATAAGGCATTTCCTAAGGATGACTTCCCTTTGCCGAATATTGACATGATAGTAGATCTTACAGCAGGATATGAGATGCTATCCCTTATGGATGGTTTCTCTAGATACAACCAGATTAAGATAGCACCTGAAGACCAACATAAGACAGCTTTCACGTGTCCATGGGGTACATACTATTGGAATGTTATGTCGTTTGGCCTTAAGAATGCAGGAGCCACCTACTAATGGGCAATGACTACAATTTTTCATGACTTTGTACATACATTCATGGAAGATTATGTAGATGACATTATAGCCAAGTTAGAAACAAGGGAAGATCATTTGAAGGTTTTAGACAAGATATTCCAGAGGCTAGAAAATTACAATGTCAGGCTAAATCCGAAGAAGTGTGTCTTTGGAATGAAATCAGGGAAACTGTTAGGGTATATCATCTCTCGAAGAGGCATTGAAGTAGATCCAGAGAAGGTAAGAGCTATCATAGAAATGCCTCCTCCAGTCAATATTGGTCAACTCAGAACCCTACAGGAGAGATTACAGTCCATTAGGCATTTCATAGTACAATTGGCAGATAAAATACACCCATTTCAGCATCTACTCAAGAAAGGAGTACCATTTGTGTGGACACCTAAATGTCAAGAGGCCTTCCAGAAAATCAAGGATTATTTGCTTACTCCACCAGTCTTAATGCCACCTTCAGAGGGAAAACCATTGATACTTTACATCTCAGCAACTCAGTCGGCATTAGGGGCTCTTCTCGCACAACACGATGATCAAGGTCATGAGAGAGCAGTCTATTATATCAGTCATACCCTAGTGGGCTATGAATTAAGTTATAGCAACATAGAATGTGCATGTCTTGCGGTAGTCTTTGCTACCCAAAAACTTCGGCACTATATGCTCAATCGACAAACAATGTTAATTGCAAAAATTGATCCACTTAAATACCTCCTAAGTAAGGCAACTTTAACAGGCCGATTGGCTAAATGGGTTATGATACTTAGCGAGTATGACATTTAGTATGTCAAAAGGAAGGCTATAAAAGGACAGGTGATTGCAGATCAACCAACAGATTCACCTATAAAGGCAGACCATCCCTTAGTGGCAGATTTTCTAGATGAATTTCTCTTCAACATTGACATTAAAACCAAATGGAAACTGTACTTTGATGGGTCACATACAAATCGTGGTTCAGGAGCCGGTATCTTATTTGTCACACCTCAAGGTGATACCATTCCTAAATCATTCAGGATTGCATTCCCTTGTACCAACAATATAGCAAAATATGAAGCCTTAGTGACAGGCTTAAAAATGGAAGCTCAGTGGAACATTAAGAGCCTGCATGTATTTGGCGACTCTCAACTGGTAATCCGATAGGTAAATGATGATTACGAGACTAAGGATGAAAATCTTGCACTTTACAAATGAATGGCTGATAGTTTCAAGTAGTATTTCAATGACATAACTTTTCAACAAATACCACGTATCTAGAATAGAGCTGCAAATGGTATGGCAACCGTGGGTTCCTTGTTGGATATTCTGAATAATGTGCCTAAGTTTGAGTTTCTGGTTGAACAACTGCTAGTCCCTGCTTATGATGTCCCTGATACTGAGATAGTGTGTACCATTGTTGGTCCTATGTATCCTTGGTATAAAGACATATTCGACTACCTCACTAACCAAACCTTACCCCAAGACTTGTCTAATAACCAACGTCGAACCTTTATCCAAAAGTCAGCTAAGTATACCATCATCGAAGAAACCCTGTATAGACGCACCTTAGATAATTCCCTAATGAGATGTCTTGATGCTGAGGAAGCACAAACAAATTTGCGAGCGGTACATGAGGGTATATGTGGATCTCATTCGAGTGGTCCTACTCTAGCCCATAAGATTATGAGACTAGGTTATTATTGGCCTACAATGGAGAAAGACTCATATGTCTTTGTAAAGAAATGTAGACAATGTCAAATACATGGAGACTTGATAAGAGCGTCAGCGTAGGAGCTTCGTCCAATTACTTCACCATGGCCCTTCACCCAATGGGGACTTGACCTCATAGGTAAGATACACCCTTCATCATCTAATGGCCACAAATTCATCATCACCACCACCGAATAATTCACCAAATGGATCGAAGCTATTCCCATGACATACATAACTAGCACACAAATATCTAAGTTTATCCTAAACTATATCATTTTTCGGTATGGTGTACCCCAATCCATAATCACAGACAATGGCTTGCCATTCAAGAACCAAGAAGTACGCCATTTATGTGAAGAATTCCACATCAAACACCATTTCTCCACCCCATATTACCCACAAGGTAATGGCCAAGCTGAGGAATCTAATAAGACTATTGTTAGAATCCTTAAGAAGACTGTCAATGACGTTGGTCGTGACTGGCACCTACAGCTTAATCCTACGTTATGGGCTTATCACACAAGCATCCGTACTCCCACCGGCGCCACTCCATATTCCCTCGTATTCGGGTCTAAAGCTATCTTACCTATTGAGGTTGAAATACCTTCTCTATGGGTATCCTTGAAGGGTCATATCAACGATGAAGAATACCATGTCTCTAGGTTACAAGAGCTAGAATTGATGGATGAACGAAGATAGAAAGCATTAGATCATTTGAAAGCATATCAGAATCATCTTCGTCATAGTTACAATAGGAAGGTTCTCAATAGACACTTTGACATTGGTGACCTGGTATTAATGGAGAATCCTAAGAACCAAGCTGAACGCAAGAAACCAGGTAAGTTTGAACCTAACTGGTTGGGGCCGTATATTGTCACAGAAGCCTTTGGATCAGGAGCGTACCAACTCTCTACTCCTGAAGGAGAGCTACTTTTGTCCCTTATCAACAGTCTGCATCTAAAGAGGTTATATGCTTAGTCTCTGAGAATTTGTGTCTTAATCTGGAAAAATATAAAAAAAATGAAAAAAACAAAAAAATGGTTACCTTGATGAAAACCTAGCAAACAGGCATCTTTGTAACACCAAAAAAATTGAGAAACTCAAAAAATTAAAGAGAAATAAATCTGTCCAATAGTGAAAACTGCTTCGGTGGTGCTATGGATAAGTACCATGGTGAAAACCTAGCAAACAGGCGTCGTGTGTATTCAAGCTCACTCTTCCATCTACCATCATTCTAATCGGACTTTTTCACCATCCCTCATAATAAATGGTTGTCATATCCATCATTTGGAACGATTGACATCAAAGTCCATTTCATCATATTCCCCATTTCCATCTCATACATCCTATATCCAACTGGGGGCAAATCCATGTTTTGTACCATGAGAACTTTATACATAACGTCACACCATCGAAAATGTCCTGAAAAATCCCAAAACATTAGAAAATTCCAAAAATCCAAACAATTCAAAAAAAAATGTCAGAAAATCCCAAAAATAGAGTAAGGTCTATCATGTCAATTCAATCATGTCAAGTCAGTCATGTCAAGTCGGTCATGTTAAGTCAGTAGTAGACATAGTCGAACTACGTTGCCTCTGTGATTGGGATGTAGGCAAGGCCATCAATCGATGTGCCCCTGAGGCATTAGGTCAATCAGTCTAGGTTTGTCATGTATCACACACATTTAAATCATGACACTTTGTATATTCAAAGTCATTTATTGTGTCGAACTACGAGGTCTTTGCATGTACAACGTAGGCAAGGCCTTTGCATGTACAACGTAGGCAAGGCCTTTGCATGTACAACGTAGGCAAGGCTAATCAATTGATGAGCTCCCGAGACCACACTAGGTCAGTCCAATAGGGTTCATTCACATTCAATTCACTATCACACACATTGCATATCATTCACTTAGATGCATGTCTTTAGCCGCATTAGGTCAGTACTTTAGGGTATCATCTCATATCATACACTGTCAATACACATGCACACACTTTTATCAGTCAAAGAATCAAAACAAGTCATGCAACAACAAGGCAACATCTCAAACAGTCATCAAGTCAATATCAAACACATTGTCAAAGCGATCAACCTATGTCTTATGCAAGATATGTCTTTCTTGACAACAGACGTCATCAAGTTTTCATAGTCTCATGTGGCTTGTCACTTCAACGTCATCAGACTCCAATGTCTTATACGGCACGTGTCTTTCTGAAACCAGGCTTTGTCATGCCTTATACAGAAGTCACCAAGTCGAAACTAGACTCAATGTCTTATGCGGTATGTGTCATTCTCTCACATTATGTTATGTCAAACATCAACATCAAACAATCCCACAAGATCAAGTTTTGGCGAATACATTTATTTGGCTTTATGAATTTATATCTTATTTTGTCTTATCTTTTTATCGATTTGTGCAATATCCTGTTACTAGCTTTCTCAAGGATGTCCCTTGAAGGATTTAGAGAAGCAACGATGTCTCAGGACTCTTTTTCTTTGGCTATTGTCTATCAATTGTCTTTTAACATTGGTTTTTAAGTCATGTTACTAGTTTCCTCAAGGACGTCCTATCAAGGATTTAGAGGAGCAATGACATCTCATGACCCGTCTTCTATTTGTCTGTTGTCTATGGTTTGTCTCAACCAAACGACTGGGGCATCTTGTCCTTAGTCTGAGTTAAGACACTCCTTGTCTACGACTATCTATTTTTCATAGGTGGATAACTTTGTACACTATGGTCTATCTCATATCATAGTGTGTACTATCCATCTGTGTCATGTCCCGCCCAATGATGATAACAAGCAAGCATAGCGTATTTGGAAATATATTGAAGATTATATGTTTTTCTCAATCAATCAAACCTAATTATTTCTTAATAACATTCTGAAATCATCCATGCTAACATTTCTTCTTTTCTACATCTTCACCACCATTATCTATCCATTTCGAGAGTACACTCATGTTCATCAAACCCACCTATCCTCTCAAGGGGGCATACCACTACCTCCTCATCATTCTCCCTTTCACTGGGGCATACCCTAACCTATTTCATGTTGGGGCACGATCGGGGCATATTTTCTTTGACACAATGTTGTTTACAACATTGTATCAAAGAGGGGCAAATTGTAGACACCGAAAATTGGTCTAGGCTTGCGATTACACATTCGACATAATTTTCTATAGTCCATGGTCATGATTAAATAATGTTTATTATTTAATTAACCTTTCTAACACATATTTCCTCTATTAATTAAATACCCCTTTTTAATTAATTCATAAATGACCTTTATTCAACTTGGATAATTAAATAAATCATATTTGCTTAATTATGTCCCTAACTAATTAATTCTTCCTTCTTAATTAAATATGTATTATTTAATTAAACCCCCTTTATCTATTATTTAATTACACCCCCCCTTTTATCATATTTAAACTATAATTAAATATCTTTATTTAATTATTCATTTGACCCCCTTTATCTATAATTAAATATTTATTATTTGAATATTCATTTAATCCTTTTCAAAAGTCAATTAAATAAATTATCTTTATTTATTTAATCAAAGTCTCTTATTTTTGAATGTTGAATTAAATTAACATTTAATTCATATTTAAATATTTATGTCACATTCTTCTATCAATCAGTTGACTAATCATTCACTCACCTTCTGACTCAAGATCTATTTTTAGTTCTCGAGTTATCTTTGGGTTTAACAATTGATTGTCTTTGCGAGAGGACTCTCTACCACAACTAGTCAATTAACTAGTTCCAACTCATATGCATGATCTATTTTATTAATTAAATATCTTTATTTAATTAATTAACTCATGTTTGCATTCGAATGCATTAGTCTTCGAGTTCTAACTTTGGCTTTTGCATACAAAGTCTATTTCTTCTATTTTTGGAGATTAAGATATTGAACTCATGTTCTAACTCACGTTCTAACTTAGTCTCTATCTTCAGTCTTTCCTGAACTCATGTTCTAACTCACATTCTATCTGACATAGAACTCACATCGCATGGCATTCATCAATCTCGTCCGTTGATCTCTCTTTCAATCTGAGCCGATCGTTTGCAAACACAAAATCTATAAAATGGCCTGTCATAATCATTATTCCTCCTCCCGAAATCATTACTCCTGAAATGATTCATTTTTTAGAAGAGAGACTATTCTTCGATATTTTTCTTAGACACTCGACAAAGCTATACTTGTATTCAAACACAGAAATCTAAGGGCAAGAATACTAAAAAGGAAAAATGGAGAAGAGTAGTCAATATAACTCGAAGGGATGAATGCATATTCGATGAGAGCTTTCCATTAAAATTTTTTAGTTTGTTTAGTTGATTTCCTCATTCTTTGTTGTTAGATTTTAGATTATTGTTTAGATTAAGATTTAACTTTGTTATTCTAGTTTGCAAAAAAATCTATCATGTTACACATCTATGTCTTGCAGCCATGGCTCAGGCTAGGAATGAGATCCAACTAAGCCTAGAATTGATTGGGGATGAACTTAAGGTGGATAAAAACTCGTTACTTTATTTATCTATGCTTGGAAAAATGGAACTGAAAATAGATGACTGGCTTAAAGAAAAAGAAACAATTAAAGTTGCACAAAGTGAATCAGATGCAAAGAATTCTTATGTTGACATTTCACATGGAAATTGGAATTATTTTGCAGCTTTTCGTAATGAGAGGAGGGATCCAAAGGTGGAGGCACAACATCTTGAGAAGGCTAGAGAATTGTATTGTAAAGTGTTGGCACAAAGACTAGGAAATGTTTATGCTACAAATGGGGCAGCCATTGTGCTAGCTAAAAGGGGTAATTTGATATTGTAAAGGAATTTTTTATATAGGTACAAGAAGCTAAGGTAGGAAACACCTTTGTTCAAATGCCTGATGTGTGGGTAAATCTAGCACATGTTTACTTTGCACAAGGACAGTTTGTGCTTACAATGAAAATATATCAAAATTGTTTGAGGAAATTCTATTTGGCACTGACACCCAAATTTTATTATTTTAGCTCGAACACATTATGAAGAAGAATAGTGGTAAGATTGTAAAAGAACATTATTAAGAGTAGTAGACTATAACTATTGTAAGTCTCCAATCAGAAAGCTATATATATATTTTTTTTAATCTAATGAGGGTTTTGAATCACCTCTAAATTCGTTGTAGAGGGCATGTCCCCAAATCCAACTTCGTTGCAGAGGCCTCACCGACTTCACATTCATTGCAACAAAATTTGAATTCCTTTCCCTTTCCCACCTTTTTAGAAGTCTCCAAGTCCTCTCCAAAAAATCTTTATTGCCCATGCAATACCCAAGATAGTGTAGTTGTCAAGTGTCAAGCTAAATGAATAATGAATCAGGCCAAACTATCTTTATCTCTAATGCAGGAGCATTGACCAAATGTTCTGAATTTATGTTGACAGTTGATTTTTGGGTTGGTGATAGGATGCAGGATCATGTTACCATAGTGACAGAAGCAGTGATAGAACGTTGTGACATCAAATTGGTTGAATAAGTCAAACACTCAAGAAGTTGTTAGTGGGAAGCTAAGACAAAACGGTTGAGGAGGCCGACAACTAAGCAGCTGAAACCAAAGGATCTTGATTGAAGATGATGGTACAAATTAAATGACCCATAGATGAAAGTTAAATTGAATGGTTGTTGAATGTAGGTGATTGGCAGTTACAAACCGACGCTGATAAAGAGAGGTCATTTGAAGCAAAGAAAGCATTTGCGGCCAACCGACAAAGAAGAACCCTGGGAAGAAGAAGAGAGAAAGGCTGAACTATCATAGGCCAAACAATAATAGAGGAAATCATTGTTAAATTTGTAATCACCATTATGGAATGAATAAAGGAATGTGTTGAATTATTCAGGGCTTTCTATGTATTTAATTTTCTAAATTTATTGTCGTTACTGTCGTAGTTTTACCAGAAAGCTATTAAAATTTGTATGGTGTTAGAGGATGATGCATGTTCCTTGATTTGTTGTGTAATGAAAGTTGCAACAAATGCTTGGCCATTGGAATGAAGCATATTTCTAGAGATTAGATTAATAAAGAGATTGTTTATCTGCAAGTTTGAGGTTCTTGTTATGAAATCGTTAATGTCTAAGAAAAATTGACGCAAGTAATTGTCAATTTTTGGAAGGTATCAATTACTAAGTTTTTATCATCTTAAACTTGTTGGTAATTGAGAGATTTTTGCCTTTTCCCTTACATCAGTTTGGTATTAGAGCCCAGAAGATTTGGGTTGAAATTTTGGTAGTTTGTTAAGTTGTTTGGTTGCAGGTGCTTGATCCATCTTAAAGTTGCAGGAAAGAGAGAAGGGGTTTCTAGAGAGTGTGTTGGCTACAGACAAGGAATATTTTGTGTTGACTATCCTCCAATAGAGATTAAGCTAGGGAGAAGGTGCAAAGAGAGTTACACCACCGAGGAGAGAGTGGGCAGCTATATCTTCCATGATCCACTGTTGAGTAAGATGGATAGTTTATTGTTGTGAATTTGTGAAGCAGCGAGGGAGATGGATATCTGTCTAAAGAAGCACTAGAAGAGTTTGCAGCCGTTGAAAAGAGTTGAGAGTCATTTTGAAGAGTACTCCACTAATGGGAGTAGATGAGAAGATGAAGACAAGAAGATCAGTAGAAGTTGATTCAAGAAGAAGAAGGAAATAGAAGCAAGGTGGATAATTCTAGGTTAAATAACATCAATCCAAGTGGACTTGGATTTATTTTTGGTTGGGAGTTTGATGCGGGAGCATTGACCAGATGTTCTAAATTTGCATTGACAGTTGATTTTTGGGTTGGTGATAGGATGCAATCTCATGTAACCATAGTGACAGAAGCAGTCACAAAAAGTTGTGAAAATGAATTGTTTAAAGAAGTTGAACAGCCAAGAAGTTGTTAGAGGTAAGTTAAGATGAAACGGTTGAGGAGGTTGATGGCTAAGCAACTAAAACTGAAGGGTCTTGATTGAAGACAATGGTGCAAATTAAATGACACGCGAAATAAAGTTGAAGCGAATGGTTGTTGAGCATAGGTGATTGGTAGTTACAAACCGAGGTCGATAAAGAGAGGCCATTCGAAGCAAAGAAAGTGCGTGTAGCCAACCGGGGAAGAAGAACCCCAAGAAAAAGAAGGGAGAAAAGGTCAAACTATCATAGGCCGAACAATAATAGAAGAAATCATTGTTAAATCTGTAATCACCGTTATGGAATGAATAAAGGAATGTGTTGAATTATTCAGTTCCTTCTATGTATTTAATTTTCTAAATTTCCTATCATTACTGTTCTTAGTTACTATCGTATTTTTTCCAAAAATCTATTAAAATTTGTATGGTGTTAAAGGACGATGTGTGTTCCTCAATTTGTTGTGTAATGAAGTTTGCAATAGATGCTTGGCCATTGGAATGAAATATATTTTTGGAGATTAGATTAATAAAGATATTGTTTATCTACAAGTTTGAGGTTCTTGTTATGAAATCATTAATGTCTAAGAAAAATCAACACAAGTAATTGTCAATTTTTGGATGGTATTGATTACTGAGTTGTTGTCATCTGAAACTTGTATTAACTGTCAAAATTCAGAACATCTAGTCAATAATCCTGCATCAACATCTGAATTAGATGAAGTAGCTACTATAAATCAAAATGCCTTAGTGTAACTGTCAAGTGGCAGTCTAAACATGAATAATGAATCGCGTGCAATACACTCCTGCCAATAGTTTGCTAAAATATTTTTTTTTAAATATATCTTATTTGTATTTGTGTGACTAACTATTTAGTCATTTTTATTTGTATGACTAAATAAATTTTTAGTCTACAACCAAATTAGTCATTTATTTACTCATTTATAGCTAAGTTGCAAAAAAATAGTAGAATTTAGTCATTTTTAGTTGTTGTGACTAGAAATTTTAATCACCTAATCATTTATTTGCCAAATTCTACTAGTGGTTTCTTAAGAACACACATGCATTAAGATAATTTTTTAGATTTTAAAGCATAAACACATAACATAGGATTTTACATGGGAAAACCCTTTTAGGAAAACCCCACGCACCAAATCACAAATCAATTGTATTACTATAATATGGCAATTACATACAATATGTAGAGTCTATACTCTTGTAGGTGCACTTTCACAGTGTTAAAATTTTAGAGTGATTCTGGCATAATAACGGCATACAAATATTACAATAACAAATACAGTAAGGCATTACATTTATAAATCTTCAATATTGGCACCTAAGGTTTCCATATGTCATCTCCTTAGTCTCTACATGTATGCAAACTATAATGGAGAACATGCATTGGTTCAAGTTGTCCACAAAAGCATCCTTCCAATCATACACTAAAATGCACAAACATGCAACGACATGCAAGATAAAAATCACCATAAATCATGCAACAATAAATCTATGCATCCACCATAAGAAAATCAATTCAATTGAGTCACTCTGAGTGACAACTAATTCTTCACAAAGCAACTTTCCCTTTCGAGGTTTGGTCAAAAAGGTCAACTAATTCCACATGGCATCATGGTGCACTTTTGAGAGGATCTTCACAATATTCTTTTCTCAAATTTCCCTCCTGATGACAAGTGTCACCCTTTCTTTCTCTCCATGCTCATACAAAGGAATATGCTAACTGTGAGTCCCAAAAATCACCACACACTAACACTTGGCATCCAAGCGCTCCTCCTAAAAAATTACAAATTCCTTTACCCAGAATGAATGCCCAAGTGATAAGTTGCATTCACCCATGATACAGATTTACTAATCAACATGCCCACTATGAAATAAGAAACTTCCAAGTAGGTCCAACTTCCTAAAAAATAGGAACTACTTGATTTTTCATTTATCGACACAAAAAATACTCCTATACAATAGGAACCCCTAAAAATAGGATAGAAAGTTGAGACACCAATTCCCAACATTCTCCCACTTGTCCAAGACCTTCAAGATTCATTGTAACACTATAACACTTCTCAAGCCGAAAGGCCCATAAAATCGGCACACCATCTAAACTTCTTTATGCTCACTGGCTTCATCAATGCATCCGCAGCATTCACCAAAGTGCCCACCTTTTTTAGGTTCACCTTTCTATCATCCACCATATCATGAACAAAATGAAACTGTTGTTGGTATGTGGTGACTAATCATGTAAATATTGTACACTCTTTACATATCCTTGTTGGGGTTCGGGGTCGAGTTGGGCCTCAAGTGGGGATTTGGGGCAGTAGCCTCCAATAGCGAGGGTTTGGGGGCGGCATCCCCTGAGAGCATGGATTTGAGGGCATAGCCCCCAAAAAAAAATTCCCCTTTTTTGCATGTCAAGTGGTCAATAGTTAATTTTTGTTAACCAACAAATGAAAAATAACATTATAAAACCCTAATTCTAGAATCTTCAAAAAAAATTGGTATAAGTGGTTGGGATGTAAGTTGCGATAAGGTATTCGCAAGATTGTAATTTTTTTTGCACTAGATAATAAAATCATTGGATGGCTGAGTTTATATGGATGTAGCCCATATTGGGTGAACCACATTAAAATTTTGTGTTGATCTATTTTGTGTTGTTATCCATTGTTATTTCTAGGTTATTTAATTTGCATATAATTTTTAATGTTTATAGCTTTGATTTGTTTGAACACTAACAACTGGTATCATAGTCGCGTGTATTTAGGTCGATTGGAAGGAAACCTCTAGATTTGAGTGGGAGCAATGAAAGAAGACAAATTCAAGGTTAAGAAGTTCAACAGCTAGAATTATCAATTATGTAAGATACAGATGGAAGACTATTTGTATCAAAATGATCTATGGTGACCATTGCAAGGAAAATCAAAGAAAGATGTTGTGATGTTTGATGAAGAATGGGAGATTCTAGATAGAAAGGCATTGGGAACCATTTAGTTGTGTCTAGCACCATCTGTAACATTCAATATAATAGAAGCAAAGACAACAGAGGATCTGATGGAAGCTTTGGCTAAATTGTATGAAAAACCCTCAGCCTTAAATAAGGTATATTCTCATGAGCGTTTGTTTGGATCTGTGATAGATCATTTAAATGAGTTTAATACAATTACTAGTCAGTTAACTTCTATAAAAGTGAATTTTGATGGAGGTGAGGGCTCTCTTGGTTTTATTTTCTTTGACATAAAACTAGAATAACTTGGTAATGGTTGTAAGTAACTCTATCTCTGGTTCAAATACATTGAAATTTGATGATGTTGTTGGTGTTATCCTTAGCAAGAAAATGTGATGGAAAAGCACAAGTGAGATTTCAACATATAGTAGTGTTTTGATTGTAGAGAATAGGGGAAGAAAAAAGGAGAGGAAAAATCTCAACAAATCATGGGAAGTCACAAGGGAAGGCGAAGAAAGGAAAATCTAAATCGAGAGGAAGAATGGATTGCTAGTATTATGGAAAGCCATGACACTTGAAGAAGGATTGTTGGTCTCGAAAGGAAAAACAAGGAGACAGACAACATGATGATAGTAAGGAAGCTAATGTTGCAAGTAATAAATTAAAGGATGCTTTAATTCTATGTTTAGATAATGCTAATGATTCCTAGGAAATAGATTCAAGGACTTCATTTCATGCCACACCCCATAGGAAATATTTTTTAGATTTTATTCAAGGTGATTTTGGACAGGTATATTTGGGTGATGATAAACCCTATCAGATTGTTGGAAAAGGAAAGATAAAAATCAAGTTGTTGAATGGAAATGAATGGTTGGTATAGGAGGTAAGGCATGTTCCAAATTTGAGAAGGAATTTAATTTATGCATGACAACTGGGTAGTGAAGGCTGCATAGTTACCCTTTTAGAAAAAGTTTGGAAGGTCGCTAAAGGTGCATTGGTAGTAGCTAAAGTTGAAAAGGTAGGCACATTGTATTTGTGTACTAGTAATACTTATTCTACCTTGGCTACTATAGAAATAGTTGCTACTGAGACAATTATAGCACTTGTTACAAGGATAGAAATAGAATTGTGGCACCATAGACTTGGGAACATGAGTGAGAAAGTGATGCAGAGAAAAGAGGATTCATAACTCAATATTCCATTTAATTCACAACTTTCATAGAATTATTCATCTCAAATAATGATTAAGTGCATTCTAGGCCACATCAGAAACATAACCATGGTAGCCCACAATTTAATGCAATGAACAGTCATTAATAACTTCCACAAAACTCAATAAAATTCAATGAGACAAAAAGGATTAGAAACTAGAAACAGAGAGTTTTCCATCCATATATGATACTCTATTATTTGAATCCATACCAGTCCGTACAAATCACAACTTCAACCTGAAAACAATGTAGAAATCATAAAATGCACACCAAACTTGAGGTTGCCATTCATCAAACTCCAAAATAATGTCTCCAACCTCTCCAACCTCTCCAATTCGAGTTTTGGAGGGTGTACTTATACATTTACAACCAAAACCAACTATTTTCAACCACCTTTTAGTTAGTTTGTTGACAAAACACTTTAATGATACTTTTGACAAGTTGCTTGACAATTTTCTTGAGCAACTTTTACAATTTTTACAATATATAACAACTTTAAACATTATTTGACAAATGACTTCAAATATTACTTCCTAAGACTCAAACACCTATAAAATGGCTTGATAAACCTTATTATAAGACCCAATACATAAAATAGACCAACTATTTACAAATGGCCTCATGGAGGCTTGAAAGCAACTTGGTGCTCCTGCACCATACACCCCTTGAAGAAAAAACTCAAGTCCCCTGAGTTAGCATAGAATAAAGCACCTGCAAAAATAAATGATTCTTCACTATCATCTGCAATAAAAAACACTTGTATCTTCATCTTAACCCATGGTTTTGTCTTCCTCTTCTTCTTATACCATCTCTTCTCCATCATCTTCTCAACATCTAGGCTCCAAAACTCTATTTCTTGTGTATAAACCTCAGTAGCATCATCTATATCTTCATTCTTATCATTAGAGTACCATATATAATCTGAATCATACTCTTTCAAACCTTCATAAACCTCATTAGCAAATAGATCTGCAACATCTTTATTAACAACCTTATCATCAACAACAACTTGGTCATTAATATCAACATCAATGTTATCAACAACTTTATCATCATCAACTTGAGTATCAATACAAGGGTTATCAATAACATCAAAAACCTTCTCAAATTGTTCATCAAAAACAATTTCATCAACTACTTGATTACAAACAACAACCACATCACTAATCTCAACATCAACATGTTTATTAACCAACAAAGAAGTTTGTTCATCTTCAAACACAATTGAAATATCATGCATCTCAACTTGTAACTTATCTTGTTGAACTTGAACAATAGATTCAAACTTTACCTTTGTCTCATTTGTTGTATTCTTTTGTTTTCTTTTCTTCTTCATAATATTCTTTAAAGGCCATCTTAACCTCTTTGGCATTGGTATATTCCAACTCCTTTGTGCTTCCTTAAGAAGTTGGTGTTCTTTGTCTAATATTTCCAACCTTTGGCTTATCTTTTCTAGGGCTTCCTCAAACTCTATTTGTCTTGCCTTTTGTCTTTCCTTCTTTCTCATTTCCTTTTCCTCTCTTTCCTTCTCCCTTTGTGAATCCTCAGCCTGCCAACATCTCTTTAAAAATTCCATCTTCACAAGCAAGTCTCTCCTTGCTTCCACTTCACCTTGCCACAACTAGGCAATCAGGTTCCTTCCTCAACCTGCAAACAACCACACACAAACCACAAACAACTTCCCCAGAGCATCTTCAGGCTCTGATACCACTCTGATGTAGAGCAAATAGGACTCACAACTCAACATTCCATTTAATTCACAACTTTCATAGAATTATTCATCTCAAATAATGATTAAGTGCATTCTAGGCCACATCAGAAACATAACCATGGTAGCCCACAATTTAATGCAATGAACAGTCATTAATAACTTCCACAAAACTCAATAAAATTCAATGAGACAAAAAGTATTAGAAACTAGAAACAGAGAGCTTTCCATCCATATATGATACTCTATTATTTGAATCCATACCAGTCCGTACAAATCACAACTTCAACCTGAAAACAATGTAGAAATCATAAAATGCACACCAAACTTGAGGTTGCCATTCATCAAACTCCAAAATAATGTCTCCAACCTCTCCAACCTCTCCAATTCGAGTTTTGGAGGGTGTACTTATACATTTACAACCAAAACCAACTATTTTCAACCACCTTTTAGTTAGTTTTTTGACAAAACACTTTAATGATACTTTTGACAAGTTGCTTGACAATTTTCTTGAGCAACTTTTACAATTTTTACAATATATAACAACTTTAAACATTATTTGACAAATGACTTCAAATATTACTTCCTAAGACTCAAACACCTATAAAATGGCTTGATAAACCTTATTATAAGACCCAATACATAAAATAGACCAACTATTTACAAATGGCCTCATGGAGGCTTGAAAGCAACTTGGTGCTCCTGCACCAAAAAGGGATGAGGATCCTTCACTCCAGAAAGTTGCTACTAGGTATGAAGTAGATTGATTTGGAGCTCTGTGAAAATTGTCTTTATGGAAAATAGAAAAGAGTCTAATTTTTCAAAGTTGGGAAAGAGAATAAGAGTGAGAAATTAGAGCTTGTGCATTCAAATGTATGGGGACCAACTCAGGTATCTTCTCTTAGTGGCTCTTTCTATTATGTTACTTTCATTGATGATGTAACTAGGAAAACATGGGTGTATTTCCTAAAACAAAAATCAAAAGTGTTGGAAACTTTTAAAAAGTGGAAAGCTTTGGTTGAGAATTAGACAAGAAAAAAGTTGAAGTGTCTCAAATCTAATAATGGAGGTGAGTATTGCAGTAGAGAATTTGAAAATTATTGTTCATACAATGGAATCTGTAGGTAGAAAATGGTCCTAGAACCCCACAAGAAATGGGGTGTTTGAGAAAATGAATAGGACCATTATGGAGCGTGCAAGGAGCATGAGATTTCATGTTGGACTACCCTTACACTTTTGGGTAGATGTTATACATATTGTTGTTTATTTAATAAATAAGGGACCTTAAAATCCTTTGGATGGTGGCATTCTAGAGAAGGAATGGATAGGTAAAAATGTAAACTATTTATTTCTAAAAACCTTTGGTTGTGAAGCTTTTGTCCATGTTGATATTAAAAATAGAACCAAGGATGATTCTAAAAAATGTACCTTCATTGGATATGGAGTAGATGAATTTGGTTATCGGTTATGGGATTATGAAAAACATAAAATCATTAGGAGCATAGATGTTATATTCAATGAGAAGGTCATGTATAAGGCTCGGCTATAGGAAAAGAAGCATGAACAGGCCAAAAAGGAATATGTGGTGTTGGATGAGATTCTAGAAAATAAAATTCCAGTGGTACCCAATGCTCAGCAACAAGTTATCCCATAGACTCTTGCAAGTGTTAGATGTTCTACAAGGATAACTAGACCTCTGAAAATATTATCTCCATCATTATATTCTATTTTATTAATTGATTATGGTAAACTTGGAGGTTATGAAGAAGCAATGCAGATAGATACCAAAAATCAATGGGAGCTAGGCGTGAAAGAGGAAATGGATTCCTTGTTGTAGAATCAGACTTGGAACTTAGTCTAATTGCCTGTAGGTAAAAGAGCATTACCAAATAAATGGGTTTATAGGTTGAAGGAAGAAGATGGAGGAAAGAAAATATATAAGACTAGACTCATGGTAAAAGTTTTTGAATAGAAATAAGATATATATTTTGATGAAATATTTTCTCCAGTTGTAAATATGACTTCTATTAGAACTATTCTAAGTCTTGTGGCTGTAGAAGACTTGCATCTTGAACAACTAGATGTGAAAATAGAATTTCTCCATGGGGATTTTGAAGAGGAAATATACATGCAACAACTACAAGGATATGATGTCAAGGGTAAGGAGGAATTTGTGTGCAGGTTAAAGAAGAGTTTGTATGGCCTGAAGCAAGCACCTTAGCAATGGTATTTGAAATTTGATAGTTTTATGGCTGAACAAGGTTACAAAATATGTCATTATGATTATTGGGTTTATTTTAATAAATTGGGTAACTGAAACTATATTATCTTGTTGCTTTATGTTGATGGCATGCTTCTTTATGGGTATAACATGTAGCATATTAATTAAATTAAGAAAAAATTAGAAAATTAATTTGCTATGATGGATTTGGGTGCAACAAAACAAATCCTTGGTATGAGGATCACACGGGATAGGACAAACAAAATTTTATTTTTGTTTCAAAGTGAGTATGTAGAGAAGGTGTTGAGAAGATTTAATATGCAGAATGCAAAAGCAGTTAGTACACCTTTGCCTATTCATTTTAAGTTGAATAAGGAGATGTGTCCAAAGACACAAGAGGAGGAAGAAAAAATGTCTAAGTTACCATATACATCAGCATTTGGTAGCTTGATGTATGCGATGGTATGCACAAGGCCAAATATTGTACATGTAGTGGGAGTTGTGAGCAGGTATATGAGAAATCCAAGAATGGAACCTTGGAATGCGGTAAAATGGATTCTCTGATATTTGAGACATACTACTTCAAAGAAACTATATTTTGGAGGAACAAATTCTTCTCTAAAAGGATATGTTGACTTTGTTTTGGCGGGTGATATTGATAGCAGGAGGAGTACTACAGGGTATGTTTTTACTATAGGAGGTATTGCAGTTAGTTGGATTTCAAGGCTACAAAAGGTTGTTGCACTTTCAGCCACTGAAATTGAGTATGTTGTTGCTATGGAAGCTAGAAAGGAGATGATTTGGTTACAACATTTTTTGGAGAAATTGGGACAATGACAAGAATATATCACTTTCTACATTGATAGCCAAAGTGCCATTCATCTTGTTAAGAATTCAGCTCCGCATTCAAAAACTAAGCACATACATCTCAGATACCACTTCATCCGGTCATTTTTGGAGGATGGACAATTGAAGCTGGAGAAAATTCACACAAGTGATAATCCTACAGATATTATCACAAAGGCAGTTACATGGGAGAAACTGATTTCCTCATCAATTTCCATTGGCATTCATGAATGATAATAGTGGACATAAGAAAACAGCCAAACTTGTAATCCATTGGGAGTTGCAAGTGCAGTGGTGTCATACAGGATCAATCTCCAAGTGGGAGATTGTGTTTGTGTGGAGTTTGATTAGTCTCCAAATGGGATATTATTGGTATGTGGCAACTGATGATGTAAATATTGTACGATCTTTGTGTATCCTTGTTGGGGTTTTGGATTGAGCCAGGCCTTGAGTGGGGGTTTGGGGGTGTAGCCCCTCAAAAAAAAATTCCCTTTTTTGCACGTCAAGGGGTCGGTAATTAATTTTTGTTAATCAACAAATGAAAAATGACTTTGTAAAACTCTAATTCTAGAAGCTTCCAAAAATCTTGTTATAAGTGGTTGGGATGTAAGTTGTGGTAGGGTATTCACGAGATTGTAATCTATTTTGCACTAGATAATAAAATCATTGGATGGTTGAGTTTTTGTGGATGTAGCCCATATTGGGTGAACCATGTTAAAATTTGACATTGATCTCTTTTGTGTTATTCTTCAATTTTATTTCTAGGTTATTTAATCTTCATATAATTGTTAATGCTTATTGCTCTGATCTTCCTAAACCCTAATGACTACATGTAAATGTGATTTGTTCTAGCATGGAAAGTAGGATTCTTCACTAAACATATAGCACTCTAGTTGTCACAATAGATAGTAATCTATCATCCATCAAAACCAACATTTGAACATAGTCTCTTAAGCCAAATGGCTTATTTACAAGCATGAGTAGTTGTGATATACTCTACTTCAGTAGGGGACAAAACAACTACATCTTTCCACTTACTCACCCAAATAATTGCACCACTAAACATTGTAAAAATATATCCACTAGTGGATCTCCTACTATCAATGTCACTTGCCCAATCAGAATCCACATATCCACAAATTATCATTGAATTTCAAGGTCAAATAGATCTACCATGATAACATAGGGCATACTCAAAATTTCTCTGCAAGTACCTGAAATATATCTTAACCACATCTAAATGCACCCATCTAGGATACTTGGGAAATGTTTGGTCTCATACAGACCATAGCATACATCAAGTTGTCAAAAGCACTTGCATAAGGAAATATGGTCATGTCCTCCATCTCAGTAAGATATTTTAGATAATCCTCCACAAAAGGATGTCTCCCCTACATAAATAGAACAACTAATTTTATGCAAGTAGTAATCTTGAATCTCTCCAACACCAAGTATACATACTTTCTCTAGATTAACCAAAGCTTTGTGTTATTTCTATCTCTTATGATCTCAATCCCTAGAATTTACCTTGTTTAACCTAGATCTTTCATCTCAAACTATGCTAACAATTGAGACTTCAAATATAAAATCATGTTTTTTCCATTCTTAATACACAGCATATCATCCACATACAGAACAATAATGAGAATTTGACCATTATCAGTCTTGTAATAGACACAATGGTCATATGTAGATCTATGAAATCCCAAATACAAGACATAGGTGTCGAACTTCTAGTACCACATCCTAGGAGATTTCTTCAAACCATACAAATATTTTCTCAACCTGCATACCAGATTCTCTTTCCCTTTCACAAAAAAATGCTCAGGTTGCGACATATAAATTTCATCCTCCAAATCACCATGAAGAAAATTTGTCTTCACATCCATTTTCTCAACTTCAAAGTCATAATTTGTTGCAAGTGTGTTACTTGTAAAGGGACCCCCCCTTTTTTTCATTAATTATGCTCTTTCGACCTAAGTCTGATACCTAAACTAAGTTGGGCTGCCTTTTGTTTTCTTTCCCAAACTTGGGTGCGGTTTTAGCATGTTCGATGAACCTCTCATTATGATCACCCGCATTATTTGCACTTGGGCCCCAAGCAGTGTTTTCTTCCCACTTTCAAAATTTTCTTTTTGGTATGGTCGTACAAACATTAATATCCAATTAATAGGGTTGTCATGTGTCAGAGGCATAGAAACTTCACGCGCAAGTTATACTTTGAGTGGTATTATTCAGGTTGCTTTGAACCCAGACAGTGTTTTACCAAGTTATGTGAACCATTCATTTTGCCGCCAAAAAGGTTATGCAGTGATTAATGCAATAATAGTAATTTTATCTAATTAACTTGTGCATTATACATAAAGAAATCAACATTTCCAAGCATAATGTGAACAGAAACATAAAAGAATCCATGCATACAAAGTCACGGTGATACCAAAAAGTGATATTTTATTGATATATAAAAATGTTTTTACATTACTCTGGCATTACAAAAGACAATGTTTGGTTCAACTACAAAATTTTGTTCATTAGCAAAAGACAAAAAGGAGTGTTTTTCTCAGGCACACAGAGTGAATATCAGAACATGAATGCCTTTAATAACCATCTACAGGCATTCAACTTGTGCTGGTGATAGAAGATTCTCATGCGACTGGAGGAATTGTGCAAATAGTCCCATGTCATTCCTTGCCACCCCTATCCGCAGAAGAGCCACAGCCTCCTCTAAGGTTTCATCCGAGAGATTTGATGTAGTGTAGATGGTCTCGATATTCCCTCCAATTCGAGGGTAGTGGTTGAGCCCATTGATTTCCACTTTGATGCGATGATGAAATTCAGGCTTCACCAGGCATACCATTGCTCTCACGCCCTAGTCATGACGACCAGAAGTCCCGATGACTATATAGATGAAGCGCTCTAGCATGGTCGTGTTGTGAACATGAGCCTAGCTCAGAAACGCCTCACCAGGGATGTTGCAGAGCACCTCTTCCTCCACGTTGCTCTGCACTATAAATACTTCTTTCAACTGGTTTGAGATGTGCCTAAAAATTGGGTTGCATTTGATCTCCTCCATAATAATATAGTCATTAGCAGAATTGCCATCACTCTGAGAGCTCGCCATGTTTGATGCAACTGATTGCGAAGGAAAGGTGATGTTGGTTGAATTTATAAAATTTTGGTTGGACATGGGTACATTCTCCTAAGCTTGAAAAGATGTTGATTTGGTTTCCATTTATGGTTGGCTTATGTTGTTCTAAATTACAATTTCCCATCAAAACAGCTCACACGTGCCACCGAGTAATATTCTTATGTGTTGCATTGATGGTCAGATATTTGATTGGTCCTTTGGTGATTTTTGGTGGATTATGATTAGTTTTCCTGGATGATGTTTATCCTCTGCTAAATTCAGATGACTCTAATCATTTTCCTCTAAAGAAACGTTAGGAATACAAGCAGTTGATGATTTAGTAAAGGTTTTGGCGCTCATTCGGTGACCTTAGCCATGCTATAAATTTTAGATTGTTAGAGACTAAAAGGGGTTCTTTTCCTACTTTTGGATACACCTGGGTGTGTTATCAAGAAGGAATAAGCATATATTGTAGATTATAATGATTTATAATCTGTGTGTTATGAATTTAATGATTTTAGTATGTTGGTTTAGGAATTATGTGTACGATGTGGTTGTCTCTTCTTTGAAAGATCGACTGCAAGTTTTCATTTATTACAGTCTGGGCCCTCTCTCCTGAACTTAATGATTGTAAATTTTCAATCTTTGTATTGATATTTTATGGTTTTATTTATGCTACTCGCACTAGCCCCATATTTATGGACTAGTATCTGTCACCTTTTCTTCTTTCTGGTTAAAATCATACCCATTGTGTTAGAATAGAACAATTTATTAAAGATGTAGTAAGGGAGTTGTACCTTGAAAAAATTCAGAGAGAAGTCACAAATACAATTGCTATCTTCTCAGAGCTATTAGCAGAAGTTATTTGGTGCCAAATCTAGGCCTGGAGTCATAGTTTGAAAATTTTGTTGATGAGCCTTTTTCGTTCACTAACAAATATTTGGCAAATTCGTTGGGGATCGATCTAAAATTTATTAATACTTGATACTCTTGTCACATCATGCGACCAGATGGTACTTCCCCACCATGACATATTCCCTGTTCTGCAGTCATATTTAGATTGGGTTGGAGTTGAACAAGAAGACATCATATCCCAATTAAATACACTTGCTTGGATATATAGGAGGAACGCAGCCGACTATGTCTGGGAAAATCTTGCCTTGGAAGAAGAGGAAGAATTGGCTTAGCACCTACCTGCACCTCTGATTGAACATCCTCCAAGGTTGATATTCGAAAACTACAATGATCCTCCCCGTCACCATAATCGTCGGCCTAATCGACCATTACGTCAACCAAGGGATCCTCTCGTACCTCAACTTCGAAATCCACCTCCAACTCATCTACCATAGTAATTTCCTCTTCCTAACCAGCTTTTACTCTTGTTTGGGTTGGTGACTTCATTTATGGCTTCAATTTCCGATGTAACCAAGTTGGTCCTCTCTCCTTATCACATTATCATGACCTACCCTAAGGTTTTCGGAAAAGGATTCTCGTATTTTTTGATCTAAATAAATAATATCCTAAAGAACATATTACAACTATAACTGTTGTAATTTAAATCCTAGGAATCCAAGAAGAGGATGTTTTTGTGATAATTTTTATTGACAGTTTAGTTGAGAAGGTGGCAGAATGGTATAGGGGACTGGAAAAGGGAAGCATCACTGGATGGCAGGTTCTCAAGACTAAATTTCTCCAATGCTATGGGATTCTAGTCAATATCGCAGCTACTCTACATCTTTTCTTTCATATTGTGAAGAATGGGGCTGAAATGATGAGGGATTTTGTTTACCATTTCCATCGATTTCTTCAAAAGATTCCCAATCTAGAAAGATCTAGTCCAAAAATTCAGTATCACATATTCATCTTTGCTCTAGAGCCATATATACAATTAATCCTCAAAAGAGAATAGGTGCAAGAGATTGAGCATGCTCAATTGGAAGCAATGACAGTTAAAGATGATTTTATTGCCATGGGAAAATGGAAATCAGACTCAAAGGTGAGCCCTGAAGCCAATTGTAAGATATCTCCCAAGTTCTTGGTTGAAGGTCACAAAGAGGTAGAGCCACCTTGTCCCATGGTCAAAAATATTAATTTGACAATTTTGGATAACATGCAGCAGTCTAGTATGGGACGAGATTAGCATTGTAATTATCAAGCCTTTAATTTATATTCCTCTTTTGAAGTTGAATTTGATTCCATCTCATCCAATGATGATGAAGATGGTGAAATACAGGGAAGGTCACCACTTGCCTCTCCTTTTCTTTCTAACAAACTCTCTCTTTTTGGGACTGATCTAAGTAATCTGGTATCGACTTCTTTTTTATTCTAGAATATGGAACTTTCCTCTTCAAAAAAGTTAAGAGTAAGGACCTAGGCCTCAATTCAGAAGGGAATGATGGTGTCAGAAAGGAACAAGAATGGTTGACCTTGTCTAACCCTCTTTTTAGCTTTGATGGATTTGGAATATGCAATAACTCTCTTTTCACATATTTGATTGATGATCGATCCATATATGAGGATGAGTGTTGTTTGTTAAGAGTCGAGACTAATCCTAGGTAGAGAAAGGATGGAGAGAAAAATAGTCTCTTGCAAGAAAAAGATGAAATCTACTTCCAACCAGAAGTACCAATTTTTTCTCTCCACCAGCTTATGGAAACGGTTTCCCTTCATAAAAATAGTCAAATTAATAGGCGATGTGATGAAGCAAAAGTGAATGTTGTTTCTTGTGGTAATTCTTCTATAGCTCAAGGGACTTTTGAGGAAGATAAGGTTGAAGAAAAATTTAGGGCTTAAAATGATATATTTGAATTTGAGATGCCAGGTTTGACAGTTTTTGATGATGGGAGTTGGTTAGCAAATAATGACTCAGTCCCAACAAAATGGCAACAAGAGGAAGTTTTCGATGAAAAGTGGCTTTTTGGCAAACCGTTGGTTCACTAGCACATCCTTGTTAGCATTAGCAGTGGGATATCATGGTTCCTAAGAACGTTCCAAAAATTGTATGAGAAGGCGGGAATTTATTAGGAAGGGATTAATCTTCTCCCAGCCAGTTAATGGATTTGCATGATTAATGTCTTTCTTCCTTTCTTTGGTAGGTTAGTCCTACCTTGTAAATAGTGCAATTTTGGTTTGTTCATTTTTGGTTTTCTGCTTAGTGTCCCTGTTGACTCTGTGCCCAATGGATAGCAACTGGTCCCACATTCTAGGTTCTCTATGTCCTTGCATTCCTTGTCCCCAATCAGAGCCACTGCTACTTGTAAAGGGACCCCCCCTTTTTTTAATTAAATATGCTCTCTTTTTCCCTAAGTCTTATACCTAAACTAAGTTGGGTGGACTTTTGTTGTCTTTCTTGAACTCAGACAAGGTTTTAGCGTGTTCAATGAACCTCTCATTATACCGCCCGTGTTCTTTGCACTTGGGCCTTGGGCGGTGTTTTCTTCCCACTTTTGAACTTGTCTTTTCGAGATGGTCATACAAATATTAATAGTCAATCAATAGGGTCGTCATGTGTCAGAGGCATAGAAACTTCACACACAAGTTATACTTTGGGTGGTATTCTTCAGGCTGCTTTGAACCCAGACAATGTTTTACCAAGTTATTTGAACCATTCATTTTGTTTCCCAAAAGGTTATGCAATGATTAATGCAGTAACAGTAAGTTTATCTAATTAACTTGTGCATTATACAATAAGAAATCAACATTACCAAGCATAATGTGAATAGAAACATAAAAGAAGCCATGCATGCAAAGTCACAATGATACCAAAAAGTGATATTTTATTATATATAAAAAAATATTTACATAACTCCAGCATTACAAAAAAAATGTTTGGTTCAACTGTAAAAAAAATTTCATCAGCAAAAGACAAAAAGGAGTGTTTTTCTCAGGCACAGAGAGTGAATATCAGAACATGAATTCCTTCAGTAACCACCTGCAGGCGTTCAACTTGCACTAGTGACAGAAGATTCTCATGTGAATGGAGGAATTGTGCAAACAGTCCCATGTCATTCCTCACCACCCCTTTTTGGAGAAGAGCCATGACCTCCTCTAAGGTTTCATCCTAAAGAGCTAATGCAATGTAGATGGCATCAGCGATCACTCCAGTTCGAGAGTAGTTGTTGAGCCCATTGATTTCCACTCTAACGCAATGATGAAATTTGGGCTTCACCAGGCATTCCAATGCTCTCACACCCTAGTCACGACGATCATAAGTCCTAACAACTCTATAGATGAAGTGCTCCAGCATGGTCATGTTGTGAACATGAGCCTAGATTAGAAATGCCTCACCAAGGATGTTGCGGAGTACCTCTTCCTCCACTTCGCTCTGCACTATAAATACTTCTTTCAATTAGTTCGATATATGCCTGAACATTGGGTTGCATTTGATCTCCTCCAGAATAATATAGTCATTAGAAGAATTGCCATCACTCTGAGAGCTTGCCATGTTTGATGCAATTGATTGCGAAGGAAAGGTGAAGCTAGTTGAATTTATAAAATTTTGGTTGGACATGGGTACATTCTCCTAAGCTTGAAAATATTTTGATTTGGTTTCCATTTATGGATGGCTTATGTTGTTCTAAATTACAGTTTCCCATCAAAACATCTCACACATGCCACCAATTAATATTCCTATATGTTGCATTGATCGTCGGATGTTTGATTGGTCCTTTGGTGATTTTTGGTGATTTTTGGTGGATTATGATTAGTTTTCTTGGCTGATGTTTATTACTCTACCAAATTCAAATGACTCTGATCATTTTCCTCTAAAGAAATGTTAGGAATACAAGAAGTTGATGATTTAGTAAAGGTTTCGGCACCCATTCGGTGACCTTAGCCATGTTATAAATTTTAGATTGTTAGAGAATAAAAGGGGTTATTTTCCTACTTTTGGATACACCTGGGGGTGTTATCAAGAAGGAATAATCATTTATTGCGGACTATAATGATTTATTATTTGTGTTATGAATTTAATGATTTTAGTATGTTGGTCTAGGAATTATGTGTAGGATGTGTTTGTATCTTCTTTGAAAGATCGACTGAATGTTTTCATTTATTACATTCTAGGTGCTCTCTCCTGGACTTAATGATCGTAAATTTTCAATCTTTGCATTGACAGTTTGTGGTTTGATTTATGCTACTCGCACTATCCCCATATTTATGGACTAGTGTTTGTCACCTTTTCTTCTTTCTGGTTAAAAGCATACCCATTGTGTTAGAATAGGACAATTCATTGAAGATTTAGTAAGGGAGTTGTACCTTGAAAAAATTTAGAGAGAAGTGACAAATATAATTGATATCTTCTCAAAGCTGTTAGCAGAAGTTGTTTGGTGCCAAATCTAGGCTTGGAGTTATAGTTTGAAAAATTTTTTGATGAGCCTTGTTCATTCGCTAATAGATTTTTGGTGACTCCGTTGGGGTTCGAAAGATATCTCAAATTTATTAATACCTTATACTCTTTTTACATCATACGACCAGATGGTACTTCCTCACCATGACATATTCCCTGTTTTGCAGCCAGATTTAGATTGGGTTGGAGTTGAACAAGAAGACATCATATCCCAATTAAATACACTTGCTTAGATATATAGGAGGAACGCAGCCGACTATATCTAGGAAAATCTTGCCTTGGAAGAAGAGGAAGAATTGGCTCAATGCCTACCTGCACCTGTGATTAAACATCCTCCAAGGTTGATATTTGAATACTATGATGATCCTCCCCGCCATCGTAATCGTCGGCCTCATCGACCATTACGTCAACCAAGGGATCCTCTTGTACCTCAGCTTTAGAATCCACTTCCAACTCATCTACCACAGTAATTTCCTCTTCCTAACCAGCTTTTACTCTTGTTTGAGTTGGTGACTCAATTTATGGCTTCAAATTTCTAGTGTAACCAAGTTGGTCCTCTCTCCTTATCGCATTATCACGACCTACCCTGAGGTTCTCGGAAAAGGCTTCCTAGATTTTTTGGTCTAAATAAACAAGATCCTGAAGAACATATTACAACTATTACTGTTGTAAGTGCAATCCTAGGAATCCAAGAAGAGGATGTTTTTGTGATAATTTTTATTGACAGTTTAGTTGAGAAGGCGGTAGAATGGTACAGGGGACTGGAAAAGGGAAGCATCACTAGATGGCAGGTTCTCAAGACTGAATTTCTCCAATGCTATAGGATTCCAATCAATATCATAGCTACTCTACGTCTTTTCTTTCAGATTGTGAAGAATGGAGCTGAAATGATGAGGGATTTTGTTTACCATTTCAATCGATTTCTTCAAAAGATTTCCAATCCAGAAAGATCAGCATTGTGATTATCAGGTCTTTAATTTATATTCCTCTTTTGAAGTTGAATTTGATTCCATCTCATCCAATGATGATGAAGATGATGAAATATAGGGAAGGTCACCATTTGCCTCACCTTTTGTTTGTAACAAACTCTCTCTTTTTGAGACTAATCTGAGTAATCTATTATCGACTTCTTTTTTATTCTAGAATATGGAACTTTCCTCTTCAAAAAAGTTAAGAGTAAGGACCTAGGCCTCAATTCAGAAGGGAATGATGATGTCAGAAAGGAAGAAGAATGGTTGACCTTGTCTAACCCTCTTTTTAGCTTTGATGGATTTGGAATATGCAATAACTCTCTTTTCACATATTTGATTGATGATCGATCCATATATGAGGATGAGTTTTGTTTGTTAAGAGTCGAGACTAATCCTAAGCAGAGAAAGGATGCAGAGAAAAATAGTCTCCTTTTAAGAAAAATATGAAATCTACTTCCAGCCAAAAGTACCAGTTTTTCTCTCCACCAGCCTACAGAAACGGTTTCCCTTCATAAAAATAGTCAGAGTAATAGGCGATGTGATGAAGCCAAAGTGAATTTTGTTTCTTGTGGTAATTCTTCTACAGCTCAAGAGACTTTTGAGGAAAATAAGGTTGAAGAAAAAGTTAGGGCTTAAAATGATATATCTGAATTTGAGATGTCAAGTTTGATAGTTTTTGATGATGGGAGTTGGTTAGAAAATAATGACTCGGTCCCAAAAAAATGGCAACAAGAGGAAGTTTTCGATGAAAAGTGGCTTTTTGGCAAACTGTTGGTTCATTGGCGCATCCCTATTAGCATTAGTAGTGGGATATCATGGTTCCTAAGCATGTTCAGAAGGCGGACATTTTTCAGGAAGGGATTATTCTTCTCCCAACCAATTAATGGATTTTCATGATTAATGCCTTTCTTCCTTTCTTTGGTAGGTTAGTCCTACATTGTAAATATTGCAATTTTGGTGTGTTCATTTTTGGTTTTCTGCTTAGTGTCCTTGTTGACTCTATGCCCAATGGATAGGAACTGGTCCCACATTCTAGGTTCTCTATGTCCTTGCAGTCCTTCTCCCCAGTCAGAGCCACTACTACTTGTAAACGGACCCCCCCTTTTTTTTAAATAATTATGCTCTCTTTCACCCTAAGTCTATTACCTAAACTAAGTTGGGCAGACTTTTGTTGTCTTTGTTGAACTCAGACAAGGTTTTAGCATGTTCAATGAACCTCTCATTATATCGCATGTGTTCTTTGCACTTGGGCCCCGGGCGATGTTTTCTTCCCACTTTTGAACTTGTCTTTTTGAGATGGTTGTACAAATATTAATAGTCGATTAATAGGGTCGTCATGTGTCAGAGGCATAGAAACTTCACGCACAAGTTATACTTTGGGCGGTATTCTTTAGGCTTCTTTGAACCCAAGCGATGTTTTATCAAGCTATGTGAACCATTCATTTTGTTGCCTAGAAGGTTATGCAGTGATTAATGTAGTAATAGTAAGTTTATCTAATTAACTTGTGCATTAAACAAAAAGAAATCAACATTTCCAAGAATAATGTGAATAGAAACATTAAAGAAGCCATGCATGCAAAGTCACAGTGATACCAAAAAGTGATATTTTATTATATATATAAATGTTTTTACATTACTTTGGCATTACAAAATAAAATGTTTGGTTCAACTACAAAATTTTGTTCCTCAGCAAAAGACAAAAAGGAGTGTTTTTCGCAGGCACACAAAGCGAATATCAGAACATGAATTCCTTCAGTAACCACCTATAGGAATTCAACTTGCGCTAGTGACAAAATATTCTCATGCGAATAGAGGAATTGTGCAAACAGTCCCATGTCATTCCTCGCCACCCCTACCTAGAGAAGAGCCACAGCCTCCTCTAAGGTTTCATCCTGAATAGTTGATGCAATGCAGATGGCGTCAGTGATCACTCCAGTTCGAGGGTAGTGGTTAAGCCCATTGATTTCCACTCTAATGTGATGATGAAATTTGGGCTTCACCAGGCATTCCAATGCTCTCACACCCCAATCACGACAATCATAAGTCCTAACAACTATATAGATTGAGCGCTCCAGCATGGTCATGTTTTGAACATAAGCCTAGCTCAGAAATGCCTCACCAGGGATGTTGTAGAGTACCTCTTCCTCCACCTCGCTTTGCACTATAAATACTTCTTTCAACTGGTTCGAGATGTACCTAAACATTGGGTTGCATTCGATCTCCTTCAGAATAATATAGTCATTAGCAGAATTGCCATCACTCTAAGAGCTCGCCATGTTTGATGCAACCGATTGTGAAGGAAAGGTGACGCTGGTTGAATTTATAAAATTTTGGTTGGACATGGGTACATTCTCCTAAGCTTGACAAGATGTTGATTTTGTTTCTATTTATGGTTGGCTTACATTGTTCTAAATTACAATTTCCCATCAAAATAGCTCACACGTGCCACCAATTAATATTCCTATGTGTTGCATTGATGGTCGGATGTTTGATTGGTCCTTTGGTGATTGTTGGTGGATTATGATTAGTTTTCTTGGCTGATGTTTATTCCTCTCCCAAATTCAGATGACTATGATCATTTTCCTCTAAAGAAATGTTAGGAATACAAGAAGTTGGTGATTTATCAAAGGTTTTGGCACCCATTCGGTGACCTTAGCCATGCTATAAATTTTAGATTGTTAGAGACTAAAAGGGGTTCTTTTCCTACTTTTGGATACACCTAGGGGTGTTATCGAGAAGGAATAAGCATTTATTGCAGACTATAATGATTTATAATCTGTGTGTTATGAATTTAATGATTTTAGTATGTTGATCTAGGAATTATGTGTACGATGTGGTTGTATCTTCTTTGAAAGATCAACTGCATGTTTTCATTTATTACAGTTTGGGCCCTCTCTCCTGAACTTAATGATCGTAAATTTTCAATGTTTTCATTGATAGTTTGTGGTTTGATTTATGCTACTCGCACTAGCCCCATATTTATGGACTAGTGTTTGTCACCTTTTCTTCTTTCTAGTTAAAAGCATACCCATTGTGTTAGAATAGGAAAATTCATTGAAGATTTAGTAAGGAAGTTGTACCTTGAAAAAATTTAGAGAGAAGTCACAAATACAATTGTGATCTTCTCAGAGCTATTAGCAGAAGTTGTTTCATGCCAAATCTAGGCTTGGAGTCATAGTTTGAATATTTTGTTGATGAGCCTTTTTCATTCACTAACAAAGTGATAACAAGAATCAAATAGATGTCATCTTAGCAACAAGAGAAAAAATATCTCCATAATATATTCCCTTCACATGGGAATATCCCTTTGTGACCAACCATGCTTTATGCTTCTCAACACTACCATCAGGACCATTTTTTTCTTGAACACCCATTCGCATCCAATGGGTTTACGTCCTTCAATCAATGATACCAGATCCCATGTAGCATTATTTTTCAATTTTGTCATATCTTCATTCATGACTTCCATCTAGGAATCAGCATCATGCATACCCATAGCCTCTTTGATAGTCTTAGGCTCATCAATGTTGGAAATCAAAGCAAAGATGCAACTGGAGTCTAACATAGTATACCAAATCTATCTATTTGTAGCCTTTCTTGTGTATACCTCTTCAATGACTAAGGTTGAGGTTTTGGCTATTCCTTAGAGCTATGAATGCTAGAGCTCTCCTCATCATTAGGTCCACCAGGAGTGCGTAGTTCATCCTTTTCAAGAGTGGGTGGAATTTGAACTACCTCCTTCATTTTCTATTCTTTCTCTGATTGTAGATATATTGTGGAAGGTTTCATCTCATGGAATATGAAACTTTTATTATAGAGCACCTTCTCTACACCCAAATCTTATACCCTTCACCATAGCCAATGAAGATACACTTCACTTCCTTGTTATCTAGCTTAGATCTCTTCACATCAGGCACATGAGCATATGCCTCACAACCAACGACTTTGAGATGTATCATTGAGGGGTTAGGGATTATTTCCAAACCATACCTCAATAGGTGTCTTCTCAACAAGAATTGAGTAGGATACCAGTTAATCAGGTAACATGCAATAGTAACATATGTGACCCATAACTTATATTCAATGCCAACACCACTCAACATAATCGTAGCCCTCTCCATCGGCATTTTTTTCATTCTCTTTGTAACTAAATTTTGTTGTGGTGTGTATGGATTTTTCTTGTGTCTCTCGATCCAATGGTCCTTACAAAATCAATCAAATTTTGTAAGAAAAAAACCCACCACTGTTATCCATCCTTAAACATTTGATTTTTCTACCAATCTAGTTTTCAACCAAGAATTTGAACTCCTTAAACTGATTGAAAACTTCATATTTACTTCTGAGGAAATACAAAAATTTCCTTCTACAGTATTCATTCTATGAATGAGACAAAGTACACAGATCTAGACAAGGAAGGAACAATATCTGGACCAAACACATTAGAATGCACATAATCTAAAGCCCTAGAATATTTATGAGAACTATAATAAAAGAAAACATGGTTTTTCTTTCCATATATATAATGTGCACAAAAATTGAACTTGAGATTACAATCATGGTGCAATCACGGTAGGAGGGTTCTAGAAGGAATAGTCTAAATTGTGCAGCAATGAGTCAACACAGTGGAAATAACACAACAAATTGATATTTAGACATGAAAATTTATTGAATTGATAATTAAACATGCAACATATGCCTCATGGGCGAGTATCCAAGGCTCACAGTCTTGCCACAAGGGCTTTCAACAATACAATTGGCCAAATTACCTACCCTCGAAGGGTTTGTAAAATATAACGATCTGAATCTTATCTCTAAAAATATTGATTATCTACAATCAATTACAATGCTTATAAATATGTTTCTCGAGCTCCAATATAAGTCCACGTCGGCCACAAGGTTAATCACCCGATGAATGACCAAATATGAATGTCAGCCTCAAAATATGAAAAAATAGCTCCATGTGAGAAGATATAAGTTGTGAATCTCCAAGATAGGTCCCAATGAACCTAATATGCTTGTAATATGTCTCATTAAGCTTCACATGATCTAGAATAGGCTCGCATTAAGAATCTGGACCAGGTTGGCCCCAAATGCTCTGACTGGTAAACATCATAAAATTTAGAGAGTGATAACTTTTGATAGACAACTACAAAAAATATGAAATCTATATATATGATAGATTTCAATGTGTAGATGCTATATCTTGATTTGCGAGATGAGAAACAATGATACGGTAAAATGTGGAATGAACTATTAAAACTGCTACTGAATGCAATATGAGAAAAGAACTATTTTTGGTTGACACAAGATTGCTTTACAACAAGGGATGCTCCTACATCAGACACCTATGGTTGGAATAAAAGTGAGTCCCTCACTTTCTAGGGCTAAGAGGAAAACCAAGACGGTCCACCTCAACCTGAGAAATCCATGATGAATCCTCCACTGGTCTACCTTTCAACTTCACAAGATATTCTTTGTACTGCTTGTTCCTAGTGCTCCTTCCTATTTTGGTATCCAAAATTTTCTTAATCTCCTCTGATGCTTGATGTGGTAACTTTTCTTTTAAATCTACTTCATCATTTCTATCACTCAATTTTCCTTCATGAAATCCATATATGTCTACCAAGTTGAAAATAGGCGATATACTCAATGTCTCTAGTAACTCCACTTCATATGTATTTCCAGAATCAAACTTTGTTAGAATCTTACATCGTCCAAACTTCCTCATCTTCAACTTATTATATATACCAACTAGAAATCTCTCCTTCCTTAGATATACCATCACTTCATCTCCAACATCAAATTCGCTATGTCTTTGGTGCTCATCTACTTGCTCCTTATACTTATTGTTCATGCCTTCCAAATGGTTTTGGGCCTGATTATGCAATGTTTCCATGAAATCCACAAACTCTTTTTCTTTTGCACTCCTTTTATCCTCCATACTGATGTCTCTCAACTCTGCAACACCTCTAGGATTTGCTTCGGTAACAATTTGAAATGGTGTCTTCCCTATACTCTGGTTCACTGAATTATTATATACAAATTCTTCTTGTGGTAAAACTCTATCCCAACTTCTTGCTTTATCTCCAACCAAAAATCTCAACAAGTTACCTAAACTTGTGTTCACTGCTTTTGTTTTTCCATCTATCTATGGGTGATATGCTGAACTAAACTTCAAATTTGGCTTCTTCTTCCACAATGTCCTCCAAAAGTATCCAACGAATTTGGTGTTTCTGTCTAAAACAATTCTCTTAGGTAATCCATGTTATTGAAATGCACAAGACAACTGAGAGGAGGGGCAAATCAGTTGTATCAAATTTCTTTACTCCTAACCTTAATCAATTCCACTTTATCTTCAATTTGTTATTAAGTGTGAACATGAGAAGAAAATAATAGAAAACAAACACTAGAGACACCAAATTTATGTGGCAAATCCAATGAGGGAAAAACCATAGTGAGGATTAACTCACAATATAGTAGTAATGCAATATCAGATACAAAGGCTCACTACTCGAGGGCACACTACCCAAATACAAAGGCTCACTACCCAGATTAAGGGCTCACTTCCTTAAGAACTCACTATCCAAAAAGGAGGCCCACAGCCTATAGAAAATAAGAAAAGAGATAGATAAAGATCCACCACAAAGAGTTCCACACACTTTGTGCTAGAACTTGATCAGAAGATTGTAGATGCCATCAGCTCATTGTTTTCAGGAATCTAACACAATAAAGTATTGTTGCCTCAATTCGCACTTGCACACTCTACTTTTCACACTTTCTCACACACTTCACTTGCTCGAATTATGAATGATGGATGGATAATCAATTTGCTACAACTTGAATTTTTTTATACCATCTTCAACCCTAGAAGCATTCTCCAAGGTCGGCTTACACAATTTCATTTACAAATTCAAACTAGGTTGACTGCTCAACATTCTTGCCATGGATAATAATGAGAGAGGACCAATCACATATTTAATTTAGGACCCAAACATCTTGGATCAATCACACACTTCCACAAATTTGATGCAAAAGCATAATGTAACATGTAGACACCAAGTCGACCAAACCTAATGAGAACACCAACAATCTTTAAAGTATGTACATCTCCAGCAAGATGATCACACGTGGATCACCCAACTCGCTTCACCAGACGTATTTCCAACTCTAGGAATACCTTAGATACATCTATAGAAAATCCATCAAACTTCATTTACAAAGAACTCTTCAACAATGCAACCGGACCAACCAGCAAAACACAAGAGCTCTAGAGCAAGTCTTTTGGAGTGCCAAAACACAAGAAAGTTTGTCAGAACATAGAAACCATCAGAAATAATCATCTCCCAAATCCACAAGATCTGAAACCAAATATAAAAAGACTGTAGAGCTAAAACATTTCTCCTAGTCCATAAACCAATAGTTCTACCAAACCAGTTCACACACCAGTGAACTTATCTTTTACTCTCCATCAAACCAGATGCTAAAACTCAAGATATATTATCCATTAAATCTCATTAACATACTTAAAAATCTGCACAGGCATAGGATCAACATAGAAGAAATGCAAAGCACAATACCAAAGCACACTCATAACACACTTCAATGTTGCTTCACAACTACTACTTCATAAATATAGCTCCATGTACTCTAAACACTTCTACAGTATCTCAACTATAAAAATACCATCTTCAATCAACTTGTACAGTGTTGACATCAATGATAACATTAATGACAACACCACCAAACACATCCATACTTGCAACATATGCAATCTCATAATCTCATTGAGAATAAATCAGCAACATGCACAGCATCATTAGTCTTCTTACAAGGAATGAAATGTGTCATTTTAGAAAATTTGTCCACTACTACCATAATTGAATCATATCCTCTTTGTGTTCTTGGTAATCCCAATATGAAGTCCACGCTCAAATCTTCCCAAGGTTTCACCGGTACTGTCAAAGGCTTGTATAATCCAATTTTCTAACTACTCCCTTTTGTGACTTGACAAATTCTACAACTTTGAACATACCTCCTCACATCATTATATATTTATGACCAAAAATAATGTTCACTCACCAAAGTTGTCTTATCCACTCCAAAATGTCTTGTTAAACCTCCACTATGTTTTTCCTTGATCAAATTCTTCCTCATTGAACTCCTTGGTATACACAACTAATTTCCTTTGAATATCATACCTTCTTGAATGAAATAATTCAACCACTGCCTTCGGTTTGTCACTACTAGTTCCTTACATGCTCTCCATACTTCCCCAAAATCTGCATTATCTTCAAACATATGTTTCAATTCTTCAAATCCCAATACTTTCACTCTCATTTATGTCAGAAAATTCCTTCTTCTACTCAATGCATCTGCAACTTTGTTTAACTTTCCACCCCTATGCTTCAACACAAATATATAACTCTACAAGAACTCAACCCATCTCATATGTCTCTGATTCAACTTTCCTTGACTATTGCAAATCTTGATGATCTATATAAAATACAAATTCCTTAGGCAACAAGTAATGTCTCCACTTCTTCAAGGTTTGAATTATGGCATAAATTATTGATCATACACTGTCAACTTCTCACTAAAATAGTCTATAGGTCTTCCTTCTTGGCTTAATATTGCTCCAATTGCATTTCTACTTGCATCACATTCCACTTGAAATACTTTGTCAAAATTCATTAATTCTACCACTAGTTGTTCTATCACCTTTTGCTTCAAAAATTCAAGAATTCTTCGTGCTCTGGATGTCCACTTAAAATCGTTCTTGTCTCCTCTCATTTTCTTCGTCATGGGGTTACAAACACTAATAAAAATTTTGATAAACTTTCGGTAGAAACTAGCTAATACATGGAATGATCTTACTTCTCCAATGTTTACCATTGTAGGCCAATCTAAAATTTATTTCACTTTCTCTAGATCCATCTTCAATCCTTTAGCAAAAATAAAAAATCCCAAGTATACTAACTTTTTCTTCATGAAACTACACTTCTTGACATTAATTAGCAACTTCTCTTCTCTCAATCTCTGTAATACTTGTCGGATGTGCAAAAAATGTTCTTCTCTAGTCTTACTAAAAATTAGAATATCATCCATGTACACAATGACAAACTTACCCAAGAATTTATTCAATACCTCATTCATCAATATCATGAAATTACTTAGTCATTGGTCAATACAAAAGGCATCACTAACCACTCATACAATCCTTCATTAGTCTTAAATGTAGTATTCCATTCATCTCCTTCTCTAATCCTGATTTGATGGTATCCACTCTTCAGGTAAATCTTTGTAAAATACTTTGCTCCACTCAAATAGTCCATGATGTCATCATCCTCTGAAATAGGATTCAATACTTGATAGTGATCATGTTAATTGCTCTTGAATATGTACACATTCTCCATTCTCCATCTTTCTTTGGTGAAAGTATAGTAGGTACTGCACATGGGCTCAAACTTTCTCTGTCAATCCTTTCCTTAATAACTCTTGTATCTATTGTTTCAACTCTACATTTTCTGCTAATGTCATTTTATGTGTTGCTTTGTTTGGACAACTTGCTCTCGATGTACGATCTATATAATTATTGATACTCCAGATTGGCAGTAAGCCATCTGGTACATTCTTTGACATGATGTCTTCATATTCGATTAACAACTCTACTACTTCTTCACTATTTTCGGTAGGGTTCTCTATCTTGGGACCATTTATTTTCTTTGTAATCAATGCAAAACACATGTTCTCATGCCTCAATCCATCCAAGAATTTCCTTCCATCTACCAAAGATAGTCTGGAAGTGCCACAAAATTCAATCTTCTCCTCTTCTTCCAAAGGTATTAACTTGATTCTCATTCCATTTGATGTCATAGTATAAGTATTCCTTCTCCCATCACGAACTAATTTCTTATCATATTTCCATGGTCTTCCTAATAGTAAATGGCATGCATCCATAGGCATAATGTCACACAGCACTTCATCCCTATTTGATCCAATATGAAATTTCACCAAACATTATCCATTCACCAATATCTTATGCTCATCTTCAATCCATGCTATCCTATATGGGTTTGGGTGTTTCAATCTCTTCAAGTTCAACTTGGTTACCATCTCCTCTAAAACTAGATTATCAGTACTACCACTATCAATGATAACTTTACATACCTTTCCTTTGGACTTACATTTGGTTCTGAATAGACTTTTCCTCTACGATGGTTCCTTAGTTACTTCTTCATACATCAAATCTATCCTCATCACCAATGATTCATCTTTCTTGGGTTTCCCAATTGGGATCCAACATGCTCTTCATCCACATAAGCTTCTCTTCTAGTATGCTCAGGTTTATGTCCAGTAATTCCTTGATGACACTCAAATTCTCTCTATGTCCTTCACCTCTACACTTGAAACATGTTCCTCTAAATAGTCTTCTCTTAGATCTTCCTTCATCTCTCTAGTATCCATCATTGCGGTATCCTTTTCTTCCTATGTGATGATTTAGCATCCTTTTCTTCACTTTGGTAGGGTTTTACATCTTTGTTCTGCTCCACATAGGGTCTTCCTTCTCTGAATTGGGGTCCACTTTTGGAATCTTCCTCTTACACTTATCTTCCTTTTTTCAAATTTCTTTTTCAGCTTCTCTTCCACTTTTAATTCAAATTGGTATGATCCTTCAACTAATATCATCTTTACCAGGCTCAATTCTTCTTAATTTTTTGTTCTCATTCCATTGATATACTATGTAACCTTTTCTTTTCTTGCTTCACTATGACCAGTTATGATTGTCATCTTGTAGAATTCTTTAGTATGCACCTTCATAGATCTTTCTTTTTGTCTCAGGTTATGCAATCTCTTTAACAATTCCAATTCATATTCTATTAGTATGAATTGATTCTTTAATTTTGTCACCATTTTGTCCCATTTGATGATTATTTCTTTACATCTTCTATTTTGGTCTAACTGAACTTCTTTCCACCATAATGCAACATGTCCTTTCAGTTTTGTTTTTGCAAATTTAACTCTTTCTGAATCTTCAATTTCTTCATATTCAAAGTATTCTTCCATTTCAATTATCCAATCAATCAATTCTTCAAGATTCAAATTTCACGTGTAATTTTGAATTTCAACTCGATCGCTTGTCAATATTTTAGATCATTTTCAACATATTTACTTTATCTTATTCTTCTTATTCTTCATCTAGGATTTCTACAAATTGATTTGCATGCTTTGCTTCATCATTTTACCTAGGATTTAGGCCTTGTCTTCGATCTTCTTCAACAGCATCTAATCGAACTCGCATCTCGAGCATCATCTCTAACATCTCATCCATTCTTCCAACAACATTTACCATAACAAGTGCTCTCCTTGGCAGTATATCTCCCCTCGAATTTGGTGCAACTGCCTCAATTCAGTAATTTGGCTACAAGGGTTTCAACTGCCTCACAATTGGTAATCGATTGAAAACAAATATAATCTACCTCAATTTTATGATTTTTTCACCTCAAGGAATGCATTTAGGAATCAAAAACTCACTCTGATACAACTTGGTGCAGTCACGATAGGAGGGTTCCAGAAGGAACAGTCTGAACCATGCAGCAATTAGTCAACATAGTGGAAATAAAATAAAAAATTGATATGCAAACATGAAAATTTATTGAATTGATAATCAAACATGCAACATATGCCTCATGGACGAGTATCCAGGGCTCACAGTCCTACCACAAGGTCTTTCAACAATGCAACTGTCCAATAGGCCTTATTACCTACCCCTGAAGGGTTTTGCAAAATTATAACGATCTAAATCTTATCTCTAAAACTAATTATGATCTAAAATGAATTACAATGCTTATAAATATGCTTCTTGAGCTCCAATATAGATTCACATAAGCCACAAGGTTAATCACTCGATGAACTATCAAATATGAATGTCAACCTCAAAATATGAAGAAATAGCTCCACAAGAGAAGATATGACTTGTGAATCTCCAAGATAGGTCCCAATGAGCCCAAGATGCTTGTAAGATGTCCCATTAAGCTCTGCATGATCTAGAATAGGCCCACACTAATAATTTTGAGCAGGTCGGCCCTAAATGCTTTGATTGGTAAACACCATGAAATTTTGAGAGTGATAACTTTTGATAGACAATTGCAAAAAAATTGAAATCTAGATATGTGATAGATGTCTATGTGTAGATGTTGTATCCTACTCCGTGAGCTGAGAAACAATGATGCGTAAAATATGGAATGAACTATTGAAACTATTGTTGAAGGCAATGCGAGAAAAGAGTTGTTTTTGGTTGACATAGGATTGCTTTACAACCAGGGATGCTCCTACATCAAATCATCAAGGCCTTCAAAAAGGCTCCTATTTTTTGGGGCTCTAAGACCCTTCTCACCAGTATGGACAAGTCTTGGTGCCATAGCATTTTTTTCTCAACAAGAAGCTTCATATTCAAATAATTGGTACCCTTAAGTACCCAAAAATCATGACCATTAGATGTAGACACCACAATGTTCTTATCTACTTGATCTGATGGTGAGGATGAAGAATCCATATCCCTTTTATTGGACTTCATAGAAGAATTATTGCACTAAACTTTGCATGCATCCAACTTATACAAAGTTTCAATCCAAACACCCTTAGTAAGCACCATAGCACCTCTGGTCATCTTGCATTCGCTACTCAATAAAATAACATACACTCTTGCATCACCCAACTTACTCATTGAGAGTAGGTTTCATGCTAAACCAAGGATATGCAGAACACCATCAATCCCCCTCACTCTACCATCAAGGAATCAGATCCTAACTCTTCCACAACCAAAAATCTTCAGGTGAGAGTCATTACCCAAATACACCTTCCCACCATCATGTGGAAAGAAGCAACTAAATCAATCAACCACACATCTTTCGATGCATGTGTTTCCAAGGCAGTGAAAAAATAATTTGCATCATCCTAAGAGGATTTATCAAATTCAAAATCACAAAAAGACTTGTTTTTCTTTTTCTTCTCATCTTTACAATCTTTTCAAAAATGTTTGGATTTACCGCAATTCTATCGTTTTTCCTTGGAATATTTTTCAGGAGACTTAGATCTCCCTAAACACTTGGACTTGGATTTCTTTTCATTTTCCTTGCCTTTCTTCCTTGATCTACTACAAATCGAGAGGGCCTCCCTTGACCATCTCAAAAGACTTCCTCTGCATCTCTTCAGATAATAGTGAACTAACCACATCTTCAATCTTGAAGGTGGTGGTTGTGCTTCCAATAGCTATCACTAGGTGCTCCCACAAGTCTAAAAAAGAACAAATCAGTAACATGAAACGGTCATCATCATCAATCTTTACACCAATGGAACCTAGTTGAGCCACTAGCATGTTGGTTAGCAACCAAACCTCCTTCCTCCATCCTCGAGTAATACAACTTATTCCTTAGGAAAAGTTGTCACCAAATATTTCCCTTGATAAATATCATCAAGATTCTTCCAAAGACTAGCTATAGTCTTCTCCTCATGGACATTCAGGAGCACAAAATCAGCCAAACAGAGTTGTATCAAACCCTTGGCTTTTAATCCAATAAATCCCAATTAGCTTGGGGTTTTGTTGTTGGTTTTGTACTAGATATTTCAGCCCACAAATCTTGGTCTATGAGCATATCCTTCATTTTGAGTTTCCACAACTCAAAATTTCTTCCATTGAATTTCTCCATCTCTATTCTTCTTAATGTGCTTGCCATCTTAAACCTACAATAAGATTCCAAAGTTCTCTTTGCAAGAACTCCCACTGAATCAAGATATACAAAAAACCCCTTTTAACCCACCAAAGATAAAAAATTTGGCCAAGCTCTCATACCAATTGAAAGGAAAGCAGAGCATGGAAAACACTTCCCTAAATGAAAATCAATTAGGAGATGGTTATTAAATCTTTGTTTAAAATATCTACTCAATTACAATATCTTAAAAATGCACATGCATTAAGATTAATTTTCATATTTTAAAGCATAAACACATAACACAAGATTTTACGTGGGAAAACCCTTTTAGGTAAAAACCCACACACCAAAGCACAAATCAATTATATTACTAGAATGTGGTGCATTTACATGCAATATGCAGAGTCTATGCTCTTGTAGGTGCGGTTTCATAGTGTTACAATTCTAGAGTGATTCTGGTAGCATAACGACATATAGATATTGCAATCATAATACAATAAAAAATGCACTAAGGCATAACACTTATACATCTTCAATATGGGTTCCTAGGGTTGTCATATGTCATCTTCGCAGTATTTGCATGCATGCAAACTGTAATGAAGAACATGCATTAGTTATATTTTTCCATAAAAGCATCCTTCCAATCATGCACTGACATGCATGAATATGCAACCACATGCAAGATTAAAAACATCATAAATCATGCAACAATAAAGCAGGCATCCACCATGATAAATTCAAGTCAACTGAGTCACCCTAAGTGATAACTATGTCTTCACAAAGCAACTTTCCCTTTCAAGCTTTGTTCAAAAAGGTCAACTAATGCCACATGGAATCATGGCACACTTTTGAGAGGCTCCTCACAATATTCTTTTCTCAAAGTTCCATTGTGATGACAAGTGTCACCCTTCCTTGTTCTTCATCCTCATACAAAATAATATGCTAATCATGGGTCCCGAAACCCACCACACACTGACACTTGGCATCCAAGTACTTGTCCTATGAATTTTACAAATTCCTTTGCCCAAAATGAGCGCCCAAGTGACAAGTGACATTCTCCCATGACACGGGTTAACCAATCAACATACTCCCTACAAAATAGGAAACTTCCAAGTGGGTTTGACTTCCTAAAAAATAGGAATTGATTATTTTTTCATTTCTCGGCACAAAAAATACTCCTATAAAATTGGAACCCCTAAAAATATGATAGAAGGTTGAGACAACAATTCCCAACATAAAAATTGATTTCTTTGAAGGATGTTTTAATGAAGACTTTTGGATGAAAAAATAGTTCAAAACCTTTGTCAAACTCTAACAAGGCTGTCAAAACTGATCACCTCTCTAAAAATCCCTCGTAGTTGTTCTCATTTAAAATTTTAAAATTTCAAAGCTTGGTGCAAAATGGGAGTGATTACATGCGCTAATTATTAAAGACTTCATCAATGTTTACCTACTACTTTTAGGCATTCATTACACTCTTATATGGGGATTATGCTACCTAAAGAGCTCATTTTAACAAGTATTTGGAGATGAATTTTGTTGGATACAAAAGGAAAAAAATTTAGAGTGTGAGTAACAACTCTTGCGACAACCGATTCTAATACACATGTATAGTGGTTTTGCAATCCAAAAAACTTTGGTAAAGTTGGAAGAATTGGGTATTATTTAAGTAGCTTGCATAAGTGAATTTGACCACTCTCGAACATGAATTCCATTTGCACTCATTGGATTTTTGTTCATCATAAATTTTAAGTACCTTGGTTACGAACATTTATTGGGATTATAAGCACACTTCTAGAAATTGGGGATACAAAATTAGGGCATATTAATTTAGATGGATTTTAGGAAAGGATTTGGAAAGAATACAAGCCCCTGATTACTCAATGTTTGATTGAAAGTGGATTGTTACAAGTCACTTCCTTCCTTGTAGAAGTGCAGTGTTTTGATTTGGTCTTGGAATGCATTAATCATTACAATCCCCATGCTAGAGAAATTAGAACAAGTGATAATAGAGTGTTGGTGAAAATTAATAAGGATACCTTCACCTCATGTCTGAAAATATCAAAGAGAGGCATATGCAAACTTTGATTTCACTTTATTTTATTAGTATTTTCAAGAGAAGAAAGGATAGTACAAAAATGTTATTGCTCGAGAATTTTTTTTCACTCTAAAAAGGAAAATTTTAGTTGCACAAGAAATTACATCAAACTCCTTTTACTGATGAAATTTTTGACATGATTATCCTATTATATAGATTGAAAGGTAGTGGAAGGGCTCATGAATTCAAAGATCAGATGTATTTATTTGTGCAAATAACCATCCATGGTCAATAGTGTCTTGATTGTCTTGACTTATATGCAATTAATTACACTCTATGATAATTCACTTTCCTCTAAACAAGTCTTTCTATATGTTTTCCAACTTGTTTTATGCAATTTCCTATACAAGACTGTAGTCAGGCTTGAGACCAATTAAGGTGTAGGATGAAAAATTTCAAATATATGATTACTACAACAAACTTCAATTAGAGAGGATCTACATACACTTCAGAAGGGTGAATGATGTGTTTACAATGAGAATGGTAAGAGAGATAAAAGGGGATATAGGTCATAGAATATCTCTGGAAGCTACATAATTGATTAACACCTATGACAGCCATTTCATTCAATTCCAAAGGTTCACCTACATTAGGGTTGGGGGTTTTATGGAATTCCCTATAAATTTCCCATATGTGAAAGATAAACTTATATTTATTGAAGTGTGCAAACAAATTACAGAGGTGAACAAAAGTTTTCAAGGGAGGAAAAAGGTAGGTGTACAGTTTCCCATTAGCCTTGGTTATTATTCTTGTAATTCTATGTTTGATGCCCTCAATATTGAAAGGGACTTTCCAATATATACAATGTAATTCTATGAAAGAAGGTTCCCTTTTGATAGTAAGAACTTTGTTAAAGATAACCTGCAATTAGGACCTAGTTTCCATCATATAGAAGACTATTGGGCAAATTGTGCTAATGAATATGAGGTTCACAAAAGAATTTGGATGAGACTAACTTTAAGGAAAATAGTAGCATTTAGATTAGATTGGGATATCCAAGGTCTGGATGATGATGAGTCTGATCTATTGCATCCAGTTTATGTTAATCATATAGAAATGTAGCCAACTATTTCCATAGACTAGAGTATTAAAAAGATGGAAACTATTGATGCAAAAATTACAGTGGTGTTTAGGAGAACTCAAGATTGGGTAGTAAGGAATATTGTAGAGAAATATAATTCCCCTCCTCCTAAGTCTCAAGGCACTCAACATCAAGGAGAGAGCATCCAAGTACCTTCATAGTCTAGTATACAATAATCACCTACTAGATAAATGACATCAAAAGGACAATGAGCTGGTGATGAGGAACCCCCAAAGAAAGGTTTTCTAAAGAGAAATTATGGATAAGATGCTCCAAAACAAACACAAACATATAGAGATAAATAGGTCACAGAGGAAGAGGAAACATTCAATGTGTATTCTTATCCTTCACAGGAAAGTGTTCCTTCTTCTCTTGGTTCTCCTCTGAATGAATGAATGAACCACAAAATTCTCCTAGGGTAGGTCCTATTCCACCCTCTTGTCCTGAAATGAGAACTTTTGATACTCACCCTCTTAGAAGAATTGCAATTCACTTATCCTAGTTCTAAATCCATGGCTACATCATCTTCCACTTCATGGCTAGAGTAGACTATGTCCAAGAAAAAAAATATAGTTCAACTTAATCTTCTTAAAAAGGATTTAGTTGGTCAATTAATTTAGATAACTCCTAAGCCCAAGAAACTAAAGACTACATCTAGGTTGTTGGAAGATAACAGCACTGGAAATATGTATGTAGAAGTAGCACACCCCTCGGTGTAAAAAGAAGTAGGACAAGCAAATGTTAGTGATTTAAATATCACTAGAGTTCATTTAGGACCATCAACCAAGGATGGATATGTGAATAATTTTGAAGTAATGGTTGCCAGGTTAATGGAGATAATGGATAAAGAAAAACAGAGCAAGGATGAGTTGAAGCATCAGGTGAGAATTTCGACTGATTGCTTGAAATTTGTATTAGATACGGATCCCCAACCAATTAGTCAAGATAGTGCCACATTTGATCTGACATCTTCTATAGGAAAATAAATGGTGGATAAGATGCAAGGCTATAAGACCTATGGAAATTTTAGTGAAGAATGGGTTGCGGATATCTTAACTAAAGGAACCAAATCATCTTTGATATGAAGAAGGTATGCAAAGATATTAAAATATTGAGAATCAAAGTTGATGAAGAGATTTTTGTTTCCAAGCACGAGGAATCAATTTGGCTGAAAACTGATAATGATTTCAAAGGAATGATAGAAATGGTTCCAAACAAATTGGTTAGTGAAAAACATTTACCAAGTAATGATGATAACAGATGTGTTATGTGGAAGAGGAGCATCGAATGGAAACTTTTTGTTCTGAAACTAAATATTTTGGAACAAGAAAAGGCACTTAATAAGTGTAATGTGATGAGGGTTGAGATTCAAAAAAACATTTGGCATCATCATTTATCTCAAAAAAGAGGGGAATCATAATTATGAAGATGAGGAGACATTGAAGGGAATCTTTAAGGCAATAGTTGAGAGCCTTTGTGACAAACAAAAATTTAATGTGGAAAGTATGAGGAGGCTTAGTGTCATTGAATTGGCATTGTTCCAGTTCGATGGAATTGTAGTGACATACTCAGGGAAGATCAAGGCAACAATAGCTAACAAGGCTCTCTTGAAATTACAAAATAAAAATGTCATCATCCCTCAACATAGTGACATGCCTCCCATAGTAAAGGCATGTTATGCCTACCAAGCCAAATTTTCCACATTGGTTGCCCAGTCATCTAAAGGAGTTACTTAAAATATTCCATCTCAACAATAATTTCTTTATTTTCTCAAATATTTTATATGAACTTTTATGTTTTATTGAAGTCAAAAAGACTTATATTTGGTGATTACTTCAAGAAGTGATTACTTTGGCTTTCTTATTTATGCAATATGATGCAACTAAAAACTCTCTTAACAATTTTTGAAATATAAATACACATAACTAGCAAAATTACATTTGTGAATGTATAGTTTGGGATCATTGAATGAATTAATTAAATTATCATAATCTATGTGTTCTAATAAATTTTTGAGGTTATTGTATTTATTTGTGAATGTATAATCTATATTATTTGTTTGATCCATTTATGTTTTGGTATCATCTTTGATTATAAAATTTTAATTTACATTTCATGGGATGTGAAATAGTCTATGTGCTATGCACTTCTATGATTGTCAGTTATCTATTGTGTTCAATTTTCTAAAAACAAAGTAAAATAATTTATTATTTTGTCTTTCCTTCTTTCTAGTTAAAATCATGCCCCATTAAAATTTACTTTAAATCAAATGATTCATTAGAAGAGGGAGTTGTACGTCATAAAATTCAGAGAGAAACTATTTTCCCATAGAAATAGTTTACTCAAACATTTACAATTGATGTGCATTTAATTTGGGTAATAGAGCTAAGAATTTGAGTTTGAGAAAGTGTATAATCCGTTAACCAACATATGAAAGAGAGTTGCAAGAAATAATGTTCTATATCCTCAACAAGAAAAAGTTATAGAATGAACCTCAAGAATCTTCAAGGAGATAAAAAGATAATACAATGAGGGAGAGTTCTTTTTTAAGAGAAACCCTAAATGGTAAAGGGATTAGTGAAAGGAAAACAAACAGTGTGGAAATGCTTTCCTAACGCTAAAACTACAGAGGAGAAGTGCAAAGACCAGTTTTTAAAACTTCCAAAAAAACTAAGATGAACAAAATACAGGATAAAAATAGTAACAAGAAATAACACATACACACAAACATAACACCAGAAATACATGGGAAAACCCTTATGGGAAAAAACCCACCAGACCAAGAGCAATCACTTTGTATTATAGTAAAAGCTTACATACAAAGTTAACAGACTTCTCTCTTTCTAATATTAGCTCACAGCAGCAAACCGACCACCTTCCCACTGTTCAAATGCTTTTTGCATACAATGAATACTCTCTTTTCATCGTCACCTTAGTGACTTGTATATTCGACAGTTATAAGGCTTACGCATTATTTTGCCAACCAACCAATCAGGTGCCTTAATTATGCACCTTCCTTCTAATAGATGAATCTAATCGCTTCTGACCAAGATGCCCTGCAATCACATATAGGGCCAGCTAGGCATTAATTCTCTTTTCCTGAAATGGATTTTGTCAACCATCGAATCCAAGCCTTGGAGTTAATTCTTTCACCACTCCAGACTTTGACCAATTAGTCATTGATAACTTGCCACGTGTCGCCTTCTTATTTGTTCACTGCTTCCAGTCAAGTTAGACCGATCAAATGAACATTGAACACCTCTTATCGCACCACCGCATCAGGCCAAAGAGACCACCACAGTATGGAGGTAACACCGTGGTACCGCCTAGCTACTACTTAGCCTCCGCAATATGGTAGTAGGCATACCGCACCACCACAATAGATAAAAGGAACCGTCATGGTATGGCGATAGGTGCTTAGTCAACCATCTACCCCCTTTTACTGTAGCCACCATAGGGCTCAAACCATCCCTTTGTGGTATGGTGGTGCCACCTCCCAACTGCGAGGTTGAGCAAAGCCTCCCGCGGTATGGAGGTAACCGCCGGAGCCAACCATCAAACACACTGTGCTACCTCGCCCCGACCATAAGACCTTTGTGGTAAGGAGGTAAGCAACTTCACTAACTGCCATAGCTTGCTTCACCACCATGACATGGGAAAAAGGCCATTGCGGTATGGCAGTAAGTATTCTTTGCTGACTAGCGTTGTTCAAAATAACCACCGCGCCATCATCAAGCAACCCCTGCGGTAGGGAGGTAAACCTTCAAACTAACCATGCTAGTCCATCGCGCTACCGTCAACTCAAGACAAAGACCCTGTGGTATCACGGTAACACCGCCCAACTAAGGATAGACCAATAGAGGCTTGTGGTAAGGTAGTAAACCGCCATACCGTGCCTCTATGAAGAGTATCCAGCGATAGAGAGGTAAAGTCCAAAAAAATAGCTGCACAACGCCAAGACTTTTATAGAGGTTCAAGCCAGAAGTTGAGGCACCTATTCCCAAAAATCTCCCACTTGATGAAGACTTCTTGGCTTCCTCTAGACTTTGAATTTACTAACGATCATAGACCTCAAGGCCCATCAAAATTGTGCACCATCTGAACTTATTCGTGCTCACTAGCTTCGTTAATGCATCTGCAACATTCTTCAAAGTGTCAACCTTCTCTAAATGGACCTTTCCATCTTCCATCATATCCCTCACAAAGTGATACTACACATCAATGTGCTTTGTTCTGGCATGGAAAGTAGGGTTCTTTGCCAAAAAAATGGCACTTTGAATGTCACAAAAAATTGTAATCTGCCCTATAGTAAAACCAATATCAAAACACAAATGACTCAGCCAAACAACTTCTTTGTAGGCGTGTGTAGCTGTCATGTATTCAACCTCTGTAGTGGACAAATCGACTATAGCCTATTGCTTACTCATTCAACTAAATGCACCGCAATTCAACATGAAATTGTATCCACTGGTGGATCTCCTACTATCAATGTCCCCTGCCCAATCGAAATCTACATATCCACGAATTCTAAGTGCTCTTTGTGATGCAACCAAGTTTCCATGGTAACACAGAGCATATTCAGAAGTTCCCTTTAAATATTTGAACACTCACTTCATAGCATCCCAATGTGTTCTTCCTAGATTTTCCATAAAATGGCTAATAACTCCCATTGCTTGGGCAATGTTTGGACTTGTACAAGCAATTCCATACATTAGACTGTCGATAGCACTTGCATAAGGCACCCTGATCATGTCTTCCATCTCAGTAATAGATTTTGGATAGTCTTCAACAAATATCTTTGTTCCCTGCAAGACTAGAACAACTAGCTTCTTGCAATCATTCATACCAAATCTCTCCAGAATAGTGTTGGCATACTTACTCTGACTTACCCAAATCATTTTTCTCGTTCTATTCCTAGTTATTTCCATTCCCAAAATATACCTTGTTGCACCCAAATCTTTCATTTTGAACTTTGCAGACAACTGAGATTTAAGATCAAAAATCATAGACTTACTATTTCCTATGAACAACATATCATCCACATACAGAGTAATAATAAGCACACGATCATTTTCAGATTTATAATACACACAATGATCAGATTTTGATCTCATAAATCCCATAGACAACACAAAGGTGTTAAAATTTTGGTACCATATTCTAGGAGACTGCTTCAAACTGTACAGAGATTTCTTTAAATTGCAGACCAGAGTTTCTTTACCTTTTTCAATGAAGTGCTTAGGCTGGGACATATAAATTTATTCTTCCAAATCTCTATGGAAAAATGTTGTCTTCACATCCATCTGCTTGATCTCTAAGTCATACACTGTTGTTAATGAAAAAATAAATCTGATAGATGTCAACTTTTCTAGAGGGGAAAATATTTCTCCATTAATCGATTCCCTCTATCTGGGAAAATACCTTTGCAACCAACCTTGCCTTATATTTTTTAATACTGCAATCTAGACCAGTCTTCTTCTTAAATACCCATTTACAGCAAACAAGCTTTCGCCCTTCAGGAAAAGGTACCAAATCCCAGGTTTCATTCTTCTTCAATGATTCCATTTCTTCATTCATGGCTTCCAACCAAAAATTTGAATCATACATGCTAATATTTTTTACAATCCTAGGCTCATCAGTGCTTGTAATCAAGGCATAGGCACAGTTCGAATCTAACATAGAGAAACCATACCTATCAGGTTATCATTTTTCACGTGTAGACCTTCTTACTAGCTAAGGTTGTGGTTCTTCATCTTCAGAACTCTCAGAACTTCTTGAACTCTCCTCAGTTTTAGTTACACCATGTAGTTCCTCTTTTTTTGGAGTCTGAGGAATCTAAATTACATCATTCTTCTTTTCTCTTTTATCTTTCTCTAACTATGGATCAGTTACTAAAGGTTTTAGCTCACAAAATATTACACTTCTATTGTACAAAACCTTCTCAGTATCAAGATTCCAAAGCTTGTATCCCTTCAAACCAACGTCATAGCCGATGAAGATATATTTAACAACCTTGTTCCCCAATTTTGATCTTTTCTCATTTGGCACATTTACATATGTCTCATAGCCAAAGATGCAAATATTTCTCAGAGAGGGCTTCTTACCAGACCACTCTTACAAAGGTGTCTTGTCAACAAGAGCAGAACAAGGTGAATGATTTATCAAGTAACATGTTGTAGCCACAGCCTTAGCCCAGATATTCTACTTTAGACCAGCACTGCTCAACATACTTCTCGCTCTCTCCATTAACATTTTTTTTAACCTTTCGGCAACTCCATTCTATTGTGGAGAATAAGGTGTAGTTTTATGCTTTTTAATCCCATGGTCTTTGCAGTACCTTTCAAAATCTGCAGAACAGAACTCACCGCTAGTATCCATCCTCAAGCATTTAATTTTCTTTCCAGTCTGATTCTCTACCAAATTTTTAAATTCTTTAAACCGACTGAACACTTCTGATTTACTCTTAAGAAGGTATATAAATACCCTTCTCAAATAGCCATCAATAAAAAAAATGTAATATCTAGACTTCAATAATGAATGAACATTAACTGGACCAAACACATCAGAATGAACATAATCTAGTACACTAGAATATTTATGAGGACTCGAATAAAATGAAACACGGTGTTGCTTTCCATAAATACAATGTTCAGAAAAGTCAAACTAGAGATTACAATCATCAAGCCCTTCAACAAGATTTTTATTTTTCAAGTTTTTTAAACCTTTCTCACCTATGTGATCGATTTTATGATGCCACAGCATGATCTTCTCTATCAGGAGTTTCACCTCCAAGGCATTTGTACCTAGAGGAGCTTCATCATTCTCCTCTATAGGAGAATCTTTGCTTGAATTTACAAAGGTGTTACATTGAGCAGGACGTGCATCCAGCTTGTATAGAGTGTCAGTACGTACACCCTTAGCCAGCATCATTGTGCCCCTATCCATCTTACATCCTTTACTTGAGAAAGAAACTTCCACGCTAGCATCATTCAACTTACTGACAGAAAGTAAGTTTTGAGCCAAACCTGGTATGTGTAGTACATCACCAATCCCTTTGATTCTTTCATTAGGGAACTATATTTTGACTCTTCCATGGCCAACAATCTCCAGTGTTGAATCACTTGTACTTAGTGAACCACTCTCTATGAGACGTCATGTGAAAAGATGCACTTGATTCAACTGGGTAGACATCATCTAATGCCTGAGTTTCTAAGGTTGCAATGAAAGCATCTACATCACTTTGAGAAGAGTCATTGTTTAAAGCATTATTCTTCTTCTTCTCCTTACAATCCTTTCGAATAAAACCAAGCTTCCCATAGTTCCATCATTTCACCTTGGACTTTTTACCAAGAGACATTGATCTCCCTTCAGATTTAGATTTTCACTTCTTGTCCTTCTTGCCTTTCTCCTTCAATCTACCTCTAACAACAAGGGCTTATTTGGCCATCTTTGAAGATATCCTCTACATCTCTTCAGACAGCAGTGAGGTAACAAAATCTTCCATCTTGAAATTAGTGGTTGTACTTCCAATAGCCATTACAAGATGATCCCAAGTGTCAAGTAACAAACAGAACAGGATCATACAACGATCCTCCTCCTCTATCTTCACTACCACATACACCAACTAAGAAACACTCATATTAAATGAGTTCAAATGGTCTACAATAGATGCACCTTCTTCCATCTTCAAGGAGTACAACTTCTTCCTCAAGAATAACTTATTTACCAGAGACTTTCCTTGATAAATGTCACCAAGCTTCTTCCATAACGAAGCTGCAGACTTCTCCTCATGGACGTTCAGGAGTACAGAATCGGACAAACTAAGTCTTATCAGACCTCTTGCTTTTATATCTACAAGATCTCAACCTTATTGTTTCATACCTTGTGGCATATTTTCAGACACAGCAACCCAGAGGTCTCTATCCACAAGCAAGTCTTCCATTTTGAGTTTCCACAACTCAAAGTTGCCAGCATTGATTTTTTCAATCTCTACTCTACCTTATGTACTCGCCATCTCAAATAGAACTGATTTCTATCTTTGCAAGACTCCCACTGGAACAGTATTAGCACAAAAAATCAGCTCTACTAACAAGGATAACACAACTGGTCAGGCTCTGATACCACTTGAAAGGAAAACAGATAGTGCGGAAACACTTTCCTAACGCTAAAACTACAGAGGAGAAGTGCAAAGACTAGTTTTTAAAACTTCTAAAAACAATAAAATGAAAAAAATACAAGATAACAAGAATAACAAAAAATAATACATACACACAAAGATAACACCAGAAATACGTAGAAAAACCCTTATGGGAAAAAACCCATCAGACCAAGAGAAATCACTTTGTATTACAGTAAAAGCTTACATACAAAGTTAATAGACTTCTCTCTTTCTAATATTAGCTCACAACAGCAAACCGACCACCTTCTCATTGTTCAAATTCTTTTTGCATTTAATGAATACTCTCTTTTCACCATCACCTTAGTGACTTATATATTCAACTGTTATAAGTCTTACGCATTATTCTGCCAACCAACCAATTGGGTAACTTAATTATGCACCTTCCTTCTGATAGACAAATCGGATCACTTCTAAATAAGATGCCCTACAATCACGCATCGGGCCGCCCAAGCATTAATTCTCTTTGCCTAAAATGGATTATGTCAAATGATGAATCCAATCCTTGCAGTTAATGCTTTCACCGCTCCAGACTTCGGCCAATAAGTCATTGATAACTTGCCACGTATCGCCTTCTCTTTTTTTCACTACTTCCAGTCAAGTTAGACCAATCAAATGAATGTTGAACACCTCTTACCATGCCACCGCATCACACCAAAGAGATCACCATGGTATGGCAGTAACATCGCAATACCGCCTAGCTACTACTCAGCCTCTACAGTATGGCGATAGGCATACCGCACCACCACAGCATACGAAAGGAGTCGTCGTGGTATTGTGGTAGGTGTTTATTCAACCATCTACCCCCTTTTACCACAGCCACCATAGGGCTCAAACCATCCCTTCACGATATGGCAGTGCCACCTCCCAATCATGAGGTTAAGCAAAGCCTCCAGCAGTATGGAGGTAACCGCTAGAGTCAGTCGTCAAACACACCATGCTACCTCGCCTCGACCGCAAGACCTCCATTGACCACCATAGCTTACCTCACCACCAAGACATGGCCAGAAGGTCATTGCAGTATGGCGGTAAACATTTTTTGTTGATTGATGTCGTTCACCGCAGTCACCGCGCCATCATCGAGCAACCCCTGCAGTAGGGAGGTAAACCTTCAAACTAACCATTCTAGTCCACAGCGCTATTGCCAGCTCAAGACAGAGACCCTGCAGTATGGTGGTAACACCGCCCAACCATGGATAGACCAATAGAGGCCCACAAGAAGGTGATAAACCGCCATACCGCTCCTCTATGAAGAGTATCCAGCGGTAGAGAGGTAAAGTCCAGAAAAAAAGTTGCACAATGCCAAGTCTTTTACAGAGGTTCATGCTAGAAGTTGAGGTACCTATTCCCAACAATTAGATCATGACAAGTGTTTTCATCCTATGTAATGAGACAGAATTATCTAATAATAGCTCACTTTATTTAATAGAAAAAAGCACTCCTAAGTTTAGCTTAAGTGCATAAAATGAATTAGACTAATAATCAATTAAAGATTAATTAATTATTAACTAATTCATGAATACTCTAACACCCCCCCTTAAGATGAACTTAGAGAGTAGCTAAAAACCTTAAAAATGCAATGCATAAAAAGAAAAAAATACATGATGGGATTTAGAAAACAAGGCTCGATGAGGTACCCATGTTCAAACAATATAATCTCTCAGAACTAGATAAAAGGAGAAAACTTCATGGGAAAAAATCCTCTAAAAGAGTGAAAGGTGAATGAAGTATTGAAAAGCATCCAAAATAATGTCCCAAAAAGAATAGGAACATGAAGAACATTGCACAAGTACGAAAAAGTTGTAGACAACTATCGAATAATGACTACATAGTGCTAACATGAAGAGCCTCCTCTGAAAGATATGATGAATAGGATCAAGAAGACAAGAATCTATATGATTTCTCTCAATGACACTACTCAAATCAAATGGAGAAAAAAAGGAAAACATCTGAAATTTGAAGATACAAATGGCACATGTACCAATAGTCTAAAGAACACTGATCAAGTGAAAATAAAAGGTCACCTCCAAAAATAGGAATGCAAGAGTTTCCATATAATAAATTTTCCATCTCACTTAAATCCAAGGGTAACCAGTCATTACATTCTCCTAGTACATAGGAACAAGAACTAGATACATAGATCACTCCAAAAATGAACCAAGGAAGTATTAGCACCAACAGTAGAAACCCCCCAATAATGGGTAAAAGGGAGAGCGAAGATAGGAATATTAAAACTATGTGTCACCAAGAAGGAGAACAAACAACATTTAAACATGCACATGAAAGTACCTACAAATAAAAGGATGTGTAAACAAGGCACACACACATGAAGTAAGAATCACTGGGATTCAATGTTATCATGGAAGAAACGCTCACTTGACAAATGTGTCATGGTAGAACAAAGGCACTATGCAACCCTCCTAGGACATTTTATAACATAGTGTGAGGATAAAAGGCACAAAAAAATGTGTGAAATCCCTAAAAAGCATACACCAAAATGGAACTTTATCTTAGTGTATCTATAAAAAATAAATTGCATGCAAAATATTTCTACAATGTCCTAATAAGAAAAAATGCTGGAAATACATATAGAATAGCAAAAACAAATCATCCCACACAAATAGAAAGTTTTCAAGAGCTAAAACATCCAAGTAATTCACCATAATATGAAACACAAAAAATTGAATAAAATGTACCTAGAGAAAAATCTAGAAAAAGTACATGGATAGTTGTGAAGATCTTTGAAATACCATCCCAATGTCACTAGAATCACAAAAAATAGAGAAACGAGTCAAAATTTGTGAGCTCGGGAGTGAAAAAAACACATCTAACTTTGATTCATGATAAAATGTACTAGTAGAAAAATATCAGAAAAATAGTATTGACGAATGTTTTTTCACAACACAACATAGAAAAAACACAAAGTTTTTGGTCTCTCTTGAAAGGAAATTTAACCTCAAAACTTCAAAAAGATAACCCCAAGGCTTCAATAGTCAGGTCTTGACTTTGCATAAAACAACTTAGTGGTTTTATGATTCGTTGTTTAGAAGGGGCCTTACAACTACTTTGTTGGAACTTGAATAACAAGGTTTTAAAATACCTAAATTAATATGAAACCCTAAATAAATTTCTAGATTTGAGATCTAAAAATAGACTTAACATCTAATATGGAAATTTGAATGATGCTTTTCTTCCTAAACCATCTCAATTTTAAAAATAAAATGCAAAAGGTAAGGTGAAAGAGATTAAACTAAGAAAACCTAAGGACAATGACAATAATGGTTGATGTTGCAGATAGACGGATACCTCACAAAACCAATTCTTGCTTAATCAAAGGTTGACTCACAATACCATAGAAATAGTGCAATCTTCAAAGGAAACTAAAAAAAAATAGATTGCAAACCTTCATACATATACCCAATTTTGGCACAATATAGATGAATATTCATAATTGAACTAATATTGAAATAAGTCTAAGACTAACCATACAAAGTAACTTATAATTATAAAATCACAAATGGTATGAACCAAAGATCTATCAAATATCTTCACACTTCACCATTATCGTAACTAAACTTTATCTAAATTGAAGAAACGAACCATGCATACATAAAGAAAACAAAAGGAGTACCTTTTATAGATAAGGCTTACAAAAATAGAGGTAAAATCAATGGTGGGTATCATCTCAACGCCAATGGTCCAAATTACATTTGTATTTAATAATTTGGAGACATTAAATATTTACAACATATTCATCATCCATATCCAATTGAATTCAATTACAAATGAACCTAGGGATATGTAAATATATATTAATATATTTTTTATTAAATATAATTTTTAAAAATCTCACAAAATTTGGGGGCACAATTTCCCAAAAATATTATAGATGGTTATATTTTACATAAACTTGTCTTTTATTACACTTTTCCCTTCTATTTTTTTTTATAGAAAACTTGACAAAAACAGTGACCTCCTTGTTGGGCAAACCAGGGGCAGCATGAACCTTGTAGCACAGAATATCATATTCATCCATGAGTTGATGGTGTAACTCTACCCAAGAAGACCTTTGACTGATTACCTCCTGAGCTTTAGCAAAAGATTATGTGGCAGCATCTAAAAATTCTATAGACAAGTTGTGCATATGCTCCTTATGAATTATTGACCTCCATTGTTGCTTCAAAACTTCATCATCTAACTTTTTAGAGGGACTTATATGCACCTTCATCAATTCTTGTAAAAATTGATCAAAATTTATCACAACTTTGTTATGTTGAATAGAAGTTTTCATTGATATCAAAGGAATTCATTATTGTAAAAGGAGTTCATATTTCCAAAGGAGTTCACTAATGTCAAAGGAAGATTGTTAGAAGATCAGTGACAGTTAAATGTAATTGTATTGTCATATCATTTTGAGTTGTTGTCGAAGTATATATTGCTAGCTATATTGATAGAATAAGTTGAGGATTGTTTGTAGTATCATACTACATCTATTCATGTTGACAAAAGTGACCCAGAAGTCTAATTCATAATGTTTCAATTCGTTTACTCAAGGTAGAGAGATTTCTCTCGCAGTATATTTATGTTCAGTATTCCTTACTAAAGGTGAGTTTGGCTGTATATTTTGAATGGAGAGTATTTATACACATGTTCTATCATATTCCAAAGTTTCTAAAGATATGTTCAGCATGTAGAAAGTTTGAATTTGCAGAAGGTTCTTTGTGCTTGTCTATCAACCTATTGGTGTTCTAGAAATGTGGAGCAATGGCTAGTAGTGTGTGGTATTCAAAGTTAGCTTGTGGTGGTAAAATAGGTTTAGGTTGAGGTTTTTTATGGAAGTCCACAACATCATGTTCTTTTGGCAAAAAAAAATTTGATTTAGGACCGACATGTTACATGTTTCGTGTAATTTGATTTTAGGTCCACCTTATGTCATTGTAGTTAATTATATATCCATGGTCGATATGGAGTGATGTTAATATAATTTCTTGTATAAAATCATCATACATTTATGCAGATCCATAATGTGAAGTATGAGAATAATTGAAGAGAAGGTAGTGAGTGAAAATACAATAATGTGAATCTATGTCAGAGAGTGGTATTCAATGTGAAGCATCTCAATCATTGTGTGTCATCATCAGAAGATCTTAAAAAGTGTAGTAGAGTGTCTGAATCAATTTTAGACTGAATGTAAGTTTTATAATCGGCATTGAATTTCTCCAAGCTTTATCTTTGTAATTTTGTAAGACTAGTGTTCTAGTTACTAATTTTGTGCTCAAATCATTGTATTGGGGATTGGTGTCTCCAATAGGTTGGTTCCTATAAATAAATTTGGGGATTGGTTTCTCTGGTAAGTTGGTGCCTAATTCATATTGTAGATTCCCTTGTTATATTCTTGCTTTTTGAGACTAGATTCGGATAGTAGATCCAAGAAGTTATTCTCACCATGGTTTTTCCCATCTTACGTTTCCATGAATATCTAGTGTTCTCATGTGAAGATGTGTGTGCTCATTTGGTTGCTTGATTATCACTATCTATTTCATTTTTGATATATGTGTTGAATTAAAAAAAAATGAATTGATTTGATCTATTGATTCACCCCCCCCCTCTTAGTAGATTTTGTGCCCTTTAATTGGTACCAAAGCAAGGTTTCTTTGAAGAATCTTAACAACTTGAGGTAGATTCGAGATGGAACACTTAGTAGCTCAAAAATTATTGTCTAAAAATAAGGCACGATTCTTTCATGGATCCAATTATGCATTTTGGAAATTAAGGATGGAAGCATACTTGATGCCTAGGTCTTGAGATTTGGTAATCAATTGTAGATGGATATGAGATTCTTGAAAATCCTCCAAGGGATCAGGCCGGAAAGAAGGCTTGTGAAAATAATTCTAAGGCTAGGAATATTATTTTATGTGGTTTATCTAATTCTAAGTTTGTGAAGGTCATGTAGTGCAAGATCGCGAAGGAATTATGGGATAAATTGCACACCTTTTATGAAGGTGATGAAAAGGTGAAAGAAGAAAATATTCAAACTCATAAAGCTCAATTTCAAAGTTTGAAAATTAAGGAAGAAGAAAACATTACCAAATTCATGCGCTAGGTTGATGTAGTTTTCAACTCTATCAGAGGTCTATTAGGATTTAGGTGCCATCAACCTTGTAAATCCTTTAATTAATTATTCTCCTAAAGTGTTTTGTACATTTACCCATAAGAAGTGAAACCATTTGACCAACAGTGGTGAAAGAGACAATGTAAATGCAGTGTTACCATTATCATTTGTCCTTTTGGAAAAGGAAAAAATAGCTAGGCGTCCCACTTTGGAATCTTCTAGAATGAGGTTGTTGGGTCATACGCTATTTTTAGACCCTAGGTGCCCATGCATGAGAGATGCCTTATGACAGTTATAAGAGCATTTGTAAGAGGCTATTTTTGGTATTTTTTGACCATTTCGAGGGAGGTGTGGTTTTTTCTAGGCGGTATTGCTTCCTATTGTTTGGTGAAACCATGGTGGTTTTCATCCTCACAAATCTCTTTAAATTGGGGCCTTGAGCTAGAGTTATTCAATTCAGTTTTGCAGGTTTGCAAGGTAACAGGGTGTTGCCAGATTTTACAGAGAGTGATAAGAGAAGTCTATTGTTGTATTTAATATCTTAGATTATTAGTAATATACTTGCCTCTCTTTTGGTGGTAGAGTTTTTTCCCTTTTGGGTTTCTCCACATAAATTTGTTGTTGCATGTGTTATGATTCTTCCATCTCTCTCTCTCATTCTTTCTTCACACTAAGGCTAAAGGTTAATCTACATATTTCAGATTTGTATTCACTTATTTAATTTCATATTGCAAGCTTTCTTCACCTTGATAATCAACATTTGGTATTAGAGCTAACAGTTATGTAAAGGAAGGGATGCTTTCCTTTTAAGTGTTGAAGGTTTTTTGCTGCAGTGGGAGCTTTTGTGTTGTGGGTTTTACAGATTTGTGAAAGATTGTCTACCATGGCCTCCACCTCTCGTCAAGATATTGAGAAGTTCAATGGTACTATTTACGATATGTGGAAGTTGAAAGTGGAAGATCTCCTTGAGGAGAGAGATCAATGGTTACCAGTTTCAGTTGATACGAAGCCATCTACTTCAACCTTGTCAGATGAAGATTGGAAGAAGTTAGACAAGAAGGCTCAAGGGACCATTTGGTTATGTCTCACTGATTTTGTCCTCCTGAATGTCTCTTCACAAGACACGGCATACAAGCTTTGGAAGAAGATAGGTGAAATCTACCAAACTAAGAGTTTGTCTAATAATTTGTATCTCAAAAGGTGTTTATATTCATTAAAGATGAAGGATGGTGATTCTATTGTTGAACATTTGAATGCTTTTAATTTTATTATAAGTTTTCTTGCATATGTTGATGTTAAAATAGAAGATGAGGATAAATGCATTTTATTGATTTGCTCTTTGCCAGAATCTTGGGAAAATTCAATTGTTGCTATAACGAGTGGTGGTGCAGATCCTAAGATGGATAATATTATTCCCATACTTCTTTTAGAGGAGATGAGGAGAAAGACCATGCATAGTGGCTCCCAAGATGCCTTGCATGTGCGAGGTAGGTCCAAGGGGAAAGGGTCGAAAGGGGATAAGAAGAAGGATAAGTCTAAAGGATGATCTAAGACCCAAAGTGAAGTGTTGGAACTATGGTAAAAGGGGACATGTGAAGAAGGAATGTAGAAACAAGAAAAAGAATTCAAACTCCTCCAGGGAAAAGTCCTCTAATAACGGTGATTCTGATGCTTTGATTATTTCAGCTAAAACAGTTCATAATGATGCTTGGCTTATTGATTCAGGTGCTTCCTTCCATATGACTCCTCATAAGGAGTGATTTTCCATATACAAAGAATTTGATGGAGGAGAGGTCTTCATGGGTGATGATAGCTCACAAAATAATATCGATAAAGGAAAGGTAAAGTTGTGTTTCAGTGATGGAAGGGTTAAAATATTTGATGATGTTTTTCATATTCCAAGACTTACAAAAAGTTTAATTCTGGTTTCCAAGTTGAATGATACTGGAATGCATGTGACATTTGACAATTCTGGATGGTAAGGGGAATTTTGGTGGTTGCTAAAGGATCTCGAACAGGGAATTTGTTTACGCTACAAGCATCTACTTTTTGTAACTCCTCTTTTGTAACTAGCACTGAAAATGCATGTATGTTGTGGCACCATAGATTGGGTCACCTTGGTGAAAAAGTTCTTAGGACCATACTTGATAAGAAAATAGTAGACGGTATTTCTTATTATTCTATTGGTAAAAATGAGATGATGTCTTTGGAAAACTATGACACCTGGGATCTTGTTAGTTTGCCCAAAGGAAGAAAGGCCATTGGTTGTAAGTGGGTATATAAAAAGAAGTTTGGTGCAAATGGTAAGTTGGAACGGTACAAGGCCAGATTAGTGGCGAGGATTTGATTTTGATGAAATATTCTCTCTTGTTGCTAAGTTAACTTCTATTAGATTCCTTTTATCCATTGTTGTTTCTTATGATTTAGAAATAGAACAAATGGATGTTAAAATTGCTTTCTCGCATGGGGATCTTGAGGAAGAAATTTACATGCAACAACATGATGGTTTTGTTGTGAAAGGAAAAGAACACTTGGTTTGCCGGTTAAAACGGTCTCTATATGGTTTGAAACAGCCGCCTAGGATGTCGTACCAGAAGTTTGATGCTTTTTCATTAAAGTTGGGTTTTTAGAAGTGAAGAGGATCACTATGTTTATTTTAAAGTTATTGATGACCAAATACTGATTATTGTCTTATATGTGGATGATATGTTGTTCATTGGTAACAATAAGGCAATGATTAGGGAGCTTAAAACTCATATTTTTGGCACATTTGATATGAAAGATTTAGGGGCTGCTAAATATATTCTTGGGATGTAAATCAATAGGGATTGGGTTCACAGAAAGCTTTGGTTAAGTCAGAGTAAGTATGTTAACACTATTTTGTAGAGGTTTAATATGCAAGACTGTAAACCAATAAATATTCCATTTCCTATTGGTACTAATTTAAGTTTAGACATGTGTCCTGAAATGGATGATGATATTGATGAAATGTCTAAAGTTCTTTATGCTAGTGTTGTCGGTATTTTAATGAATGCAATGGTTTGCACTAGAACAGATATAGCCCAAGCAGTGCGAGTTCTAAGCAAATTTATGTCTAACCCTGGTAAAGAACATTGGACTTTTGTTAAAAGGGTATTCAGATATTTGCAAGGCACTTATGATTATTGTTTGGTTTATCATGGTACTGATAATGTTGATAAGTCATTGGACATACAGGGTTTTGTTGATGCAGATTAGGCAAGTGACTTGGACAATCGAAGGTCCACTAGTGGCTATGTGTTTACTTTGTTTGGAGGTGCAGTGAGTTGGATGAGTAAAAGACAACCTACAATTGTTTTATCTACCACTGAAGTAGAGTATATGGCTGCTACACATGCTTCTAAGGAGGTAGTTTTGTTATGAAGACTTGGTAATGGTATTGGTTTTGATTGCAGGATAGTGAGGATCAGATGTGATAGTCAGAGTGCCATATGTTTGGCTAAAAATCCTATGTATCATGCTCGTACTAAGCATTTTTATGTTCAGTATCACTTTGTGCGAGAAATGGTTGAGAATGGACAGGTCTTGATTGAAAAAGTTGACACTTTGGATAATGTTGCAGATTCTCTTACGAAGCCAGTCATCATAGATAAGTTCTCTTGGTGCAGGAAATCCATGGGCCTTGATCACTGTACTTGATTCTATGTAATTGTATCTCTATGGGTGTAATTTACAATGTATGATGTCAAGTGGGAGAATGTTAGGATTTAGGTGCCATCAACCTTGTAAATCCTTTAATTAATTATTCTCCTAAATATTTTTGTACATTTACCCATAAGAGGTGAAACCGTTTGACCAACGGTGGTTAAAGAGACAATGCAAATGCAGTGTTATCGTTATCATTACCATTTGTCCTTTTGGAAAAGGACAAAATAGCTAGGCTTCCCACTTTGGAATCTTCTAGAATGAGGTTGTTGGGTCAAAATAGGGTGTTGTAAATGTAGAAGTTGATAAATCTCAACCTCATAGTCCCCAAGAATCACCTGCATGCAATCACCTGTCACATGCAACAGATATTCAGAACAACCAACAAAAGATGTTTTGTAAACCCTCAGAGCAAATATGTGCAAGCTAAAACCAGAATAATATTATTGAATAATCTGATAATTACAATGTGATCAATCCTTATGAGGAGATCAAGAAAACCTAAAATTAGGAAACCCTAGTGTGCACACTTAATAATTAATAAATAATTATTAATATGCCTAATTTAGCTTAAGCAGCCTAAAGGAATAAGTGACTTAATTAATTAACCAATATGATTAAATTAATTAAGTGGAATAACTTATTACTCTAACACCCCCCCTTAAGATGAACTTAGGGAGTAGCTAAAACACTAGAAAAAAGATGCATGAAAGCAAAGATGGGTCACGAAAACAAAGGCCCAATCAGGTACCCAAGTACAAATGCAATGTAAACTAAACTAACCGGGGTAAAGGAGAACACCCAGTGGGAACAAAACTCCTCCCCAAAATATAATGCAAAGAGAAACTAAGTGATGAAAGATGGAGGACTCCATAAGACCCCCCAAGGACACCATCCATCACAAAGATACATGAAAGAACCCCCCCCAAAAGAGAGGAAGAAAGAGACCACAAATCCCCCTAGAATGAAGTAGCCCCAAAAGAACTGAAGAAACTACATCTCCTGAAATAAGTGAGAGGGAAGAGGTCGAATGAAAGAAATCTCTAAAGGTGAAGTAGGTGTAGCCCAAGATATCTCCATAGAATGAGGTGTGACCTCAAAAAATGAAGAAGTCAAAGTAGGTGAAGATTGAATAGAAACCTCCAAAGATGGATGCTCAACTAGATCCTATTGCACTGAAATGGAAGAAACCACATCTATAGTCATAGAAGTATCTGCAACTGCAATAGTAGGTGGAGGAGATGGAATGGATGGCTCAAGAACAAGATCTGAAGTGAGAACTCCAATGTTCAAGAAGCCAAATTTCTCCTTTGAATGATGATTCACACTAGAAGTGTGATGAATAGTTGTAGGAATAGAAGCACCATCAGTAGAAAAATCTACAAAGGAATACAACCGAGATGAGTGATCCACCACCCTAGTAGCAATAACTGCTCTACTCTCCAAGTCTTTGATGATAATTGAATCAGGTGTGAACTCCATAGACCTCCCATTTCCTCCATGTGTGATCTGATATATAAAAAGAAGGTTTTTCATCAAATGAGGAACACACAAGACATCCTAAAAAGTGTTGTCCCCAAAACTAATAGACCCCTTCCTTGCAACACTCATGTATGTATTGTTTCCCATAAAAATAGGAGACATAGTGTGAGACTCAAATAAAGTGAACATAGACTGTGTAGAAGCCATATGATGAGATGCTCTTGAATCTAGAAGCCATCTCCCTGATCCAAGACTCGAAGAAGCACAAAGAGCATGCCCCTTCATAGTTGATGAAGTATGTAAACTAGTTGTGCCCCTATCATGTTGTACTGAAGAAGAATAAGAACAATAGGGGGAAGGAGATGATGCAAACATCCTAGAAGGCAAATCAATCTGATGTTTCTGAAGAATATTCAACTCATCAATTTCTTTCTTGTAGAAATTATTTTTTACATGTCCTTCTCTCTTGCAATATGCACATGGTCCCTTCTCCTTCCTAGATGATTTCCCCTTAGAAGAGGATGAGGAATGTGAGGACTCCTTTTGCTGCTCATGAGATTTGGAATCCTTTTGTTTATGTTTCTTCTCATTTCCTGTAGAAGCCTTCTAATCTCTAGGCTCCTGTGATGAAGAGGGCTTCAAATTTCCCATATTAGCCAACTTGGCCTCCTCTCAAGTGAGAGAAGATGCAAAATCATCAAAAGAAGGCATAATAAATCTAGTACCAAGTGCATCCCTAGTAGCATAAAAGGTAGAAACAAAAACTGAATAATCTGGTCCAAGCTTAGAAAGAATGGATAATATCAACTGAGAGTCTTCCTTTTGAACACCACATTGTGACAACTGCAATCTAAGAGACTTGAGTTTGGTGAAAAACTCCTGGATGCTGTCAAAATCCCTAGGATTTAAGCCAATAAGCTTATTCTCTAACTGAAACCCTCTCATAGTATCATGCTTCCCAAACAAAGACTGCAAAGTAGTCCAAACCTCATGGGGTGTAGTACAAGACTCAATGTGAAAAATAAGGTCAGAAGAAAGAGAGAAATAATGTACCATAAGCTTCATCACACCTATTAAACCACTTTCTCCTTTCAGCAGCACCTGTAGGTTCAAGTTCTATACCCATGGTTACCCTGTACAATCATTTGTGTTTCAAGTGAATCTCCATTTGTTTTTTCCAACCAAAATATTTGAATGGATTAAGGGGTTCAATGTTATGTGTATCCATGACAAAAAATAGGAATATATAATCTCAAATAAAAAAACAATGCTCGTTGATCTCAAAAAAAGAGTCTGCTTGCATGCTTCCCAAGAAAATAATTGAAAAGGTACAGGCTGACATCAAAGAAAAATATCAAATACCTCGTAAAACAATTTGAAAAAATAGGTTTGAAATTTGTGTAGAGCACTGAATCATCTTTTTGATGCCTATTTTTTAACGCAAAATGGAGTTTGAACACAAAAGTTACACCTCCCAGACTGAAAATAGAAACTTTTGGCTTTTACAAGAGAAAAAGGCACCAAAACAGCAAAATCAAAAAATCAAACCTCCACCACTGTGAATTTCGTTGAACCAGCTTTCCGATGATATTTTGTTTTTGAAAAAAGGCCTCTATTTGCCAAAGTTATGAGAAAATGAAAAAAAGGCCTGTAAAAAGGCACTTTTAACACTAACTAGGCGCAAAAATTTAGCACCTTCTCCTTCAGCTCTCAGTTCTGCATGTGACTGGCCGCTGGCACTTAGGGACCCAGCAGGGCTGGCATAGGCTCCTAGTCATGGATGTGACCCTGGTGGGGGCTGAGTCCCATGGGGGCTTATCCAACGGAGCTCTCGGTTCTCAATGGAACCCCAGCTGAAGGCTACAAAGCCCACAGGGGTTGAACAGTGGGGAGTGGCGGGTGGGAGGCGCCAATTGGGGCAGTGGTACACTATTGGTCGTCGGGCAGCAAAGGGGCGACACGTGCCTGTTGAACTGGCTGCGCAAAAATTTGCGCAGGAAATTAATTTTTTAATATTTTTTTAAAATTTTCACCTCGGACTACGTGTTGGGGAGGACGTAAGGCCTCTTTGGAAAAAAAAATTTACCTTTTTTTTCAACAGGCTCAAAATCGACAAAATGAAAGGTGTTTCTATGGTTTTTGGGCATGTTGAACGCGATGGCGATGTCTGTTTGGCCCAGAAATGCACAAAAAAATTGTCAATCCCTAGAAGCTCAATAAATCAGCTTGGCTTGAAACCCTTGCACAGAAAAAGATGTTGTGAGAGAATATCTTTAAATCACGAACAAGCAACAACAAGTCTTGAGCTCTAATACCATGTAGAAGTTGATAAATCTCAACTTCGCAGTCCCCAAGAATCACCTGTCACATGCAATAGATATTCAAAACAACCAACAAGAGATGTTTGGTAAACCCTCAAAGCAAATATGTGCAAGCTAAAACTAGAATAATATTATTGAATAATCTAATAATTACAATGTGATCAATCCTTATGAGGAGATCAAGAAAATCTAAAATTAGGAAACCCTAGTGTGCACACTTAATAATTAATAAATAATTATTAATGTGCCTAAGTTTAGCTTAAGCAACCTAAAGTAATAAGTGACTTAATTAATTAACCAATATAATTAAACTAATTAAGTGGAATAAGTTATTACTCTAACAATAAGAGCATCTATGACATGTATGACAGTTGTCATAAGATGCTATGACAGATTCCCTTTGACAGAATACACTATTTTTAGACCCCAGGCACCCATGCATGAGAGATGCCTTATGACAGCTGTAGGAGCATTTGTAAGAGGCTATTTTTGGTATTTTTTGACCATTTCAAGGAGGGAGGCATGGGTTTTTCTAGGTGGTATTTATGCCTATTGTTTGGTGAAACCATGGTGATTTTCATCCTCACAAATCTCTTTGAATTGGGGCCTTGAGCTAGAGTTATTCAATTCAGTTTTGCATGTTTGCAAGGTAATAGGGTGCTGCCAGATTTTACAAAGAGTGATAAGAGAAGTCTATTGTTGTATGTAATATCTTAGATTATTATTAATATACATGCCTCCCTTTCGATGGTGGATTTTTTTCCCTTCGAGGTTTCTCCACGTAAATTTGTTGTTGCATGTGTTATGATTCTTCCATCTCTCTTTCTCATTCTTTCTTCACACTAAGGCTAAAGGTTAATATACATATTTTAGATTTGCATTTGTAGGAGTTGAGAAAATACAACTTCACAAACCCCGAAGATTGCCTGCATGCAAATAACCTGTCACAAAAGAAGAGATGGAGACAAACAAGCAAGGGTTATCTGAAAACTGAAAATGTATATATCAGAGAGAATGAGAGAATAAATTGATATGAAATACAATGGGATCAATCCTTATAAAAAGGAGATTATGCAAACCCTAATAAAACCTTAATAGGAAAACCCTAAAAGAAGCCCTAATAGGAAAACATTTAATAATTAATATAATTATTAAATGTCACTTTATGCAAACTAACGTGAAATCTTAAGAAGGGAATAAAGGTAACTTAATCAACATAATTAAGTAAAAACCTTTACTCTAACACCCCCCCTTAAGATGAGCAATAGTGCAACTACAAACAAGTGCAAGAAAGCAAAGGTAATTACAATGCAAGAAGGCAAACATGGGTCCTGGCAACTAGGCCAGATCAAGTACCCAAATACAACCAAATCTTTGTAAAGAGGACAAATAGAGAAAACCTCATGGAAAAAAGCTTTAATCCAAAAAGAGATGTAGAAAGCCAAGAAGAACATCACTGAAGCAGAAGAAGCTGCAAACAACTGTCGAAAGATGATTGCTATGGTGTTGAAGAACCTTCATTGAAGATAAGATGATCAGGATCAAGAAGACAACAATCTGCATGAGTGGCCCATACGACACTACTCAAATCAAATGGCAAACAAAGGAAAACACCTAGAACGAAGATATAGATGGCACAAGAACCAATAGTCTAAAACACTGATCAACTGAGAATGGAAGATTCCTTCCAAGGTGAAAGCAAGGAAGAATTAGCACGAATAGTATAATACCCCCCCATAATGTTGAACTGGGAGAACCTGACAGATCCACTGAAATGGTGTGAAACACCCCTGTAGTGCATGACAAAGAAGAAACAACATCTGAAAGTGCACAAGAAAGAACTTGCAACTAAAAAAGTGGTGTGCAAAACAAAGCACACATGCATGAGGCTGGAATCATATGGATCCACTTTCGTCGTGGTGGAACACTCACCGGACAAAGGTGTGATGGCAAACAAAGGCAAACTACACAACCCCCAATGGCACTTTATAAAACAATGCGAGTACAAAATATGGCACAACCTTATGTGCAAAATCCTCAAAAAATGCATGTACAATAGTGTGGCAATTTATCTCAGTGCGTTTACATAAAAAAAATTGCTTACAAATGATGCTCAAAATGCCCAAAAAAGATAAAGCTAGAAATACATGAAGGACAACCAAAAAACTAACTGTAGAATGCACCAACAGAAAAAAGAAGTGATGAAACCCACACCACTGGAAAGATGAGAAAATCAGTTTTCTGACGATATCTCATTTTCCAAAAAACGATATCGTATGCCCAAGTTACGGCCTCTGGAAGAAAATAGCTCCAAAGGGCAAAAAAGTCAACACTCGAATAAATTTGACGGTCATACGGCCGTCGTAGCAAAAATACTGGCTTAAATTTCACGGCCAAACGATCATCACCGCAAAAGCATAATAGGGCTTATACATCAAAAATTGTTTTTTTGTAAGAAAAACAATAAAAAACATTACAATAAATTTTTTTAATAAAAAAAAAAAATTTAAAAGTTTGGTGGGGGCCACCCCCACCGCACCCTATGAAGGGCGCAGGTCCCTACAGAGGCTTGCATAGGTCTAGACCTGCACAGTACCTTGCGTAGGTATGGGCTTGCACAGAGCTTGCGCAGGGAATGTACCCGCCTGCGCAGGGGCGACAGGCCTAAGCATGCCTTTAAAAGGCTAAAAAAACTTTCGATTTTTTTTTATTTGATTTTTTTTTGATAAAAAAAATCAAAAAAACATTACAAAATATTTTTATCAAAAAATGCTAATGAAAAAATGCCGAAAAAAAATTAATTTTTTTTACCAGGTATTTTTCTTCGATCCGCACGCAGATGACATCCGTACGGCTGTACCAGCAAAACAATATTTGCCCCAAAATTCAACTTTGTCCAAAATGGATGAATGAACAGTCGATTTAGGAGTTTTGGACCGTTGCGGACATAATGGCAAGGTCCATTTGAGCTGAAAATGCTTTGAAATTGCAGGTATGCCCTGGATCAAAAAATAAACCCCAAACCCTTGAAGCTCCAAAAATCTTCAAAACAAGAACAGGAAGCAGCAAGTCTGGAGCTCTGATACCATGTAGGAGTTGAGAAAATACAACTTCACAAACCTCGAAGATCACCTGCATGCAAATAACTTGTCACAAAAGAAGAGATGGAGACAAGCAAGCAAGGGTTCTCTGAAAACTAAAAATGTATATATCAAAGAGAATGAGAGAATGAATTGATATGAAATACAATGGGATCAATCCTTATAAAAAAGAGATCATGCAAACCCTAATAAAACCATAGTAGGAAAAACTCTAAAAGAAGTCCTAATAGGAAAATATTTAATAATTAATATAATTATTAAATATAACTTTATGCAAACTAACATGAAATCTTAAGAAGGGAATAAAGGTAACTTATTCAACATAATTAAGTTAAAACCTTTACTCTAACAGCATTCACTTATTTAAGTTCATATTTCAAGCTTTCTTCACCTTGATAATCAACAAGGTATTGGTGAGGAATTGAAAGAAATCATGATTATGAAAAAGGCACTCAGATCTCTTCCTAGAAGGTTTGATTCTAAATTTTTTGTTGTTAAAGAAGCTAAAGATCTAAATTCTTTAAAAATGGTTGAATTGTATGAAATATTGACTGCCTATGAAATGAGGTTTGATAGTGAAAACTTAATAAGGAAAGAGGTTGCATTCAAAGCATCTAAGAAGCAAGTTGATCTAGATTCTGATGTTGGTTCATATCCGAAGGAAGCAAACTTTGTCAGAAAATTATAGAGAGATTCCAGAAAAAATAAAGGTAAGTCACCTTTCAAAAAAATTAATTATGATTATGATTAGGTAGAACATTTAATGACTAAGTGTCCTTATAAAGACTCTAACAATGTCGAACAAAATTATGGAAAGAAGTCATATCAGAAAGGGAATAAAGTTTAGAGGGAAAAAAAAGATTTTATTTATTAATGAGGAAGGCTACTCTACTGATGAAGAGGGTGAAGATATCTCTGGAGATGAAAGAGAGAAGGATGTGTTCATGGCCAGTGAAACTACTGAAGATACTATAGAGATGAATTCTATAAATGATGATGAAGAAGTAGATTGTGTGGAAGAACTACTCTATGCTAGCAGGGAGATTAAGAGACTAAAGAAAAGAAATGTTGAGGAAGTAAAGGCTAAAGATAGTTTATCACAAAAGCTTGAGAATACGGAAAAGATGATCATTGATTTGAAATTTAAAGTAGAAGAAGCAAAGAGGATTGAAGAATTTTTGACCAGAAGGCTACTGTCAAGAGATAAGGACTATGAGAAGCTTGAAGCATAAATTGTGTCACTATTTGACAAAGTAAATCATCATCTATAGTGGTGTAGTCACGGTAGGAGGGTCATCAAAGAGAATGGTCCAAACCATGCAGCAAGAGTCACACAATAGAAGCAACACAAAATATGGAGGCAAATGCAGTTACAAAAATTCTTATTATCATAAATCTTGATAGTTGGCCACATCTGGGCTTACAGTTTTGGCACACAAGCCTGATTACAACATGCTCAAGCTATAGTGCTCATACATGCGAGCAAAAATCTTGCAGATCAAAATCTATATACACCATAATCTATCTTCTGAAAAAAAATTCTCAATCTAATGATTCAATACTAGCTTTATATCACATTTGTGGGTCAGGAAAGATTTGTGTCGGCCAAAGATCGCTACAATCTCTGAGAAGAAAAGTGTAACGTGTGCAAGAACAGGTCGTCCTCAAATTTGAAATTCAGCCACAGTCAATGTGTAAGATGAAGTGTGGACCTAAGCGTAAGCTCGGGGACACTCCATGGAACAAATCTAAACACACTGTGAGGATCCGCAAGTCACGAGAAAGTTTTGTGATCGATCCAACTAGTCATTAGGTTTTGAAGTTATTCTGGGGCCAGTCTCAAAAACTATCATGTACTCTAGAAGCGATAACTTGTCGAAAAAAGATCCAAATGAGCTGAAAACTTGGAATACAAAAATTGAACATGTCCACAATGAAATCCTAGGTACGCAAGATATGGTGAACAAACATGAAGAAACACCGGATCTACCAACTCGAACCAGAACAAGAATAGAAACAAGAACAAAATTGAATGAAGATATTTTTGGTTGATGCAAGATTGCCAAGAACCAAGGATTCTCTTGCATCATACATCCAGGGTTAATGAAAATTGAGCCTCTCACTTTGAAAGAGCCAAAGTAAAACCAATGTGGTCTACCTCAACCCAAGAAATCCAAGAAGAATCCTCTGTTGGTCTACCCTTCCATTTCACCAAATATTTTGTGTACTGTCTTCCATAAGTCCACCTTCCATCCCTGACATCCAAAATCTCTTCTATCTCATCTGATTTTTGTTTAGGAAGTTGTTCTCCCAACTTCACTTTGTTGTCTTCACTAAATTTTGCTTCATGGTACTAATGTAGATCTGCAATATTGAATATAGGTGATATACCCATGTCATCTGGTAACTTCACTTCATAAGCATTCCTTGAATCAAACTTCTTCAAAATTCTAAAGGGTCCAAACTTCCTCGTCTTCAATTTACTATATGTTCCAACTGGAAATATTTCTTTCCTCAAGTACACCATCACTTCATCTCCAACTTTGAACTCCTTATGTCTCCTCTTTTCATCTGCTTTCTCCTTATACTTCTGGTTCATGTTTTCCAAATGTTTTTTCACTTGAGTATGCATTGTCTTCATATGTTCTATAAATTCTACTGCTTCTACACTCCTTTTATCTTCCCTACTGATGTCTCTCAACTCTGATATACCTCTAGGATGAACTCCTGTAACAATCTCAAAAGGGGTCTTTCCAGTACTCCTGTTCACTAAATTATTGTAGGAAAACTTTGCTCGTGATAGGACTAGATCCCAACTTTCGGTCTTCTCTCCAACCAAACATCTCAGCAAATTTCCCAAACTCTGGTTCACTACCTTTATCTGTCCATCTATCTGTGGGTGAAAAGTAGAACTGAACTTCAAATCTATTTTCAACTTCTTCCAAAGTGTCCTCCAAAATAGCCAACAAATTTTGTATCTTTGTCTGAAACAATACTCCTAAGTAATCAATCTACCACTTCTCTAAAAAACAAATCTACTACATGTACTGCATCTATTGTCTTCTTACAAGGTATGAAATGTGCCATCTTAGAAAATTTTTCCACTACCACAAATATTGAATCATTACCTCTCTATGTCTTAGGCAAACCAAGTATGAAATCCATACTGATATCCTCCCAAGGTCCTTCTAGTACTGTTAAAGGCTTATACAATCCAACATTTTGACTAATTCCCTTTGCAACTTGACAAACATTGCATCTCTGTACAAATTTCCTTACATCCTTACAAATCTGGGGCCAAACGTAATTCTCACTAACCAATGCTAATGTCTTGTCAATTCCAAAATCTCCTACCAATCCTCCACTATGTTTCTCTTTTACCAAGTTATCCCTCATTGAGCTTTGGGGTATATGCAATTGGTTTCCTCTAAACAACATGTCCTCTTGGATGAAATAATCCAACCATTGACTTATATCCTCTGGGATCGGTTCTCTACATGCTCTCCAAGGTTCTACAAAATTTGGGTCTTCCTTATACATGTTCCTTAATTCATCAAAGCCTAATACCTCCACTCTCATTTGTGCCAGTAAATTCCTTCTTCTACTCAAAGCATCAACAACTCTATTTTACTTTCCACTCTTATGTTTCAAGAAAAAATTGTAACTTTGTAGGAACTCTACCCATCTCATGTGTTTTTTATTCAACTTACCTTGACTGTTTAAATATTGTAAAGCTTGATGATCCATATACAACAAAAAATCCTTAGATAACAAGTAATGTCTCCACTTTTTCAAAGCTTGAACTATGGCATAGAGCTCTTGATCATATATTGAATATCTTCTCCTTATATCATTCAACTTCTCACTGAAATAGGCTACTGGTCTTCCTTCTTTACTTAACACTACTGCAATTTCATTTCCACTTGCATCACAGTCTACTTTAAATACCTTATCAAAATTTGGTAAAGCCAACACAGGCTGCTCAGTCACCTTCTACTTCAACAATTCAAAAAAAAATTCTGCTCCAGATGTCCATCTAAAATCCTTCTTGTCTCCTCTCATCGTCTTTGTCATGGGGTTACAAATAGAACTAAAATTTCTAATGAACTTCTTATAGAAACTAGCCAATCCATGAAATGATCTTACCTCTCCAATGCTTTCAAGTGTGGGCCATTCAACAATAGCTCTCACTTTCTCAGGATCCAGCTTCAATCCATCCACTCATATCACAAATCCTAGGCATACCAGTTCCTCCTTCATGAAACTACATTTCTTTAGGTTTATCAGCAATTGTTCTTCTTTCAACCTCTGCAAAACTTGTCTTATGTGCAACAAATGTTCCTCTCTAGTCTTACTGAAAATCAAAATTTCATCCAAATATACAAACACAAATTTACCCAATAATTTCTTCAATACCTCATTCATCAACCTCATGAAAGTACTCGGTGCATTTGTCAACCCAAAAGACATCACCAACCACTCATACAATCCTTCATTTGTCTTGAATGTTATTTTCCACTCATCTCCTTCTTTGATTATGATCTGATGATATCCATCCAAGTCAAAGAAAATCTATACTTCACTGTGATCTTATTTATAGCTCTAGGGTCAGTACACATTCTCCATTCTCCATTTTCTTAGGTGCAAGCACAATAGGTATTGCACAAGGACTTAAGCTTTATCTAATCAAACCTTTCCTCAAAAACTCTTGCACTTGTTTGTTCAATTCTTCATTATTTTTTGATGTCATTTGGTGTGTTGCTTTATTAGTCAAACTAGCTCGAGGAATCAGATCCATGCAATGACTAATACTCCTTATAGGCGATAATCTATCAAGTACATTATCTGAAATGATAGCCTCATATTATTTCAGCAACTCTCTTATCTCTTTTGATTGTCCTTCTACATGCTTCAAGTCTTCAACTTTCTTAGGAACCAATTCATAGCACAAGTTCTGATGTCTCGGTCCATCTAGAAATATTCTTCCATCAACCAAACAGATTCTAGCAGTTGTGCAAATCACAGCCTTAGGAACATCTTCCAAGGGTAACAAAGTCTGCTTCATCCCATTAGCAACAATAGTGTATATGTTCTTATTTCCATCATGAATAGCTTGTAGATCATACTACCAAGGCCTTCCCAACAAGATATGGCATATATCCATAGGCATAATATCACACAAAACTTTGTCATGGTAGTTTCCTACCTTCAATTTCACCAAACATTGTTCACTTACCAATATTTTATGCTCATCTTGAATCCATGCTATCCGATAGGGTTTAGGGTGTTTCAACATTTCCAACTTCAATTTGGTTACCATTTCTTCAGAAGCCAGGTTCTTTGAACTTCCACTATCAATGATCACTTTGCAACATTTACCAGCTACCTTACATTTGGTCCTGAAAAAATTATTTCTCTGCAATGGTTCTTTCTCCAATTCACTTTGACACAATACTCTCCTATTCACCAATACCTCTCCTTCTTTTGGTTGATTAGATGATCCAACATGATCCTCCTCAACAAAATTTGTTCTCCTATTTTTCTCAGTCTTTGTACTTGTCTCTCCTTGTTTGCATTCAAAGCCTCTATGTCCTTCTCCACCACATTTAAAACAAGTTCCCCTGAATACTCTTTTCTCTTGTCCTTTGTCATCTTTTCTATACCCTTCATTTATGTAACCGCCATATTCTCCTCTTCTATAAGGGTTTACATCATCTCTTTGGTATGAATTTTCACTCTTATTTACCTCCTTATTCTAATCTGCAAAGGTTCCTCTTCCTCCTCCAGTAAATATTCCTCCTCTCTAAAATCTTCCACCTTTTCCTCTTTGTCTTTGTTCATGTCTTTTATTCAACTTCTCCTCTACTTTTAGGGCACACTGATATGCCTCTTCCACACTCAAAAAATTAATCAAACTAATCTCATCTTGAATAGATGACCTCAAACCATTCACATATATGGCTTCTTGTTTAATCTCATCTTCAGAATGTCCAGATCTGATATTCAACTTATAGAATTCCTCAGTAAACTTTGTTACACTTGATTCTTTCTACTTCAGGTTCTGCAATTTCTTGAACAAACTAATCTGATAATCTACAGGCATAAAATTTATCTTCAATTTATTCACCATCTGATCCCATGATCTTATCTTCTCCTTTCTTTTTCTTTGTCTATCTATCTATAAATGTTCCCACCAAAGGGATGCATGTCCTCTAAAATTTGTACAGGAAAATTCCACCTTCTTATCATCTGGGGTACCTTAAAAATAAAAGTATTTCTCCATTTTTGTTATCCAATCCAACAATTTTTGTGAATCCAACTTACCATTATAGTCTAGTGGATTGAAATGTGGCTTAGTGTTTACTCTAGTTAGGGCTCTTATGAACCTCTATTCTCCCTAATCAAGACCAGGTTTCTCTTCTCTTGTAACTTCCTCTTGTTCTTCTACTTCTTTATCACTTACTTCATCAACTGGTCGACCTCTTCTCTGGTTCGTTTCAACTATTTCCAATCTTGCAGCAATTCCTCTCAACATCTCCATTATGGTTAGGTCTGCATTTCCACATGCTCCATTTCCTCTACCATTCCTTCTTCTCGCCATCTTTACACGGGTCCTCTATAATTGTATGTCAAATCCTTAATCTGCCACCCTACAACAAATCTTCAACAGGACTATGCAAATTCTGACGATCTCACAAGGAACGAATCTTGCTCTGATACCAATTTGGTGCAGTCACAGTAGGAGGGTCCTCAAAGAGAATGGTCCAAACCATGCAACAAGAGTCATAAAACAAAAGAAACATGAAATATGGAGGCAAATGCAATTAAAAACATTCTTATTATCATAAATCTTGATTACAAACAGTTGGCCACATCCGGGCTTACAGTTTTGGTGCACAGGCCTGATTACAACATGCTCAAGATATAGTGCTCATACATGTGAGAAAAAATCTTACAGATCAAAATCTATATACATCATAATCTATCTTCTAAATTCAATTTCTTAATCTAATGATTCAATACTAGATTTATATCGCATCTATGGGTCAAGAAACATCCGCGTCGGCCAAAGATCGCTACAATCTCCGAGAAGAAATGTGTAACGTGTGCAAGAAAAGGTTAGCCTCAAATCTGAAATTCATCCACAATAGATGTGTAAGATGAAGTGTGGACCTAAGTGTAAGGTCGGGGACACTCCATGGAACAAATCTAAACACACTGTGAGGATCCGCAAGTCACGAGAAAGGTTTGTGATCGATCCAACTAGCCGTTAGGTTTTGAAGTTATTTCGGGACTAGTCTCAAAAATTGTCACATACTCCGGAAGCAATAACTTGCTGGAAAAATATCCAAATGAGCTGAAAACTTGGAATACAAAAATTGAACATGTCCACAATGAAATAATAGGTACACAAGATATGGCGTACAAACATGAAGAAACACTGGATCTACCAACTCGAACCAGAACAAGAACAAAAACAAGAATAAAACTGAATGAAGATATTTTTGGTTGATGCAAGATTGTCAAGAACCAAGGATGCTCATGCATCATATAGAAGAAGTTTTGGAAGAGCACTAATATCTTGGATCAGATAAGTGATAGCTTGATATCTCTTTATATAAAAACTGGTATTGGTTTTGATGAACCAAAGAACAAAGTGACAGAGTAGCCAGTGAAGCCTACTAAGGGGAATCTGGAAGAGATTGGTTCCAGGAGTTCAAAGTCTGAACAATTTATAGTAACCAATGATAGAAAAGTGTAGAATGATGGTTTCATCCAAGTGCAAAGGAAGAACAGAAGATCTGGAACCCAAGCTTCAAGAGGACAAGGGTACACTACCAAGTTCGATCATTTATTTTTTAGTTATTATTTTAATTGTAGTAATTTTGGTCATAAGGTTGTGGATTGCAGATCTCTTGTAAGAAGAAATAACTGTCTTAGTAGTAATACATTTTCACCTTTGTACAATTTCAATATCATTTGTAACAAGTGCACAACAATTTTGGACATATTGCTAGAAATAGTAGAAGCAATTTTGTGATTCCTCTACCGGAAATAAGAAGAAAAGGGTCAGAATTTCAAAGTCATGAATCAAATAAAGTTTGGAAGAATATATCGGAAGAGAAAAGGTCATAGAAATCCATGATAGCTAAGACTACTCTACATGCTCAAAAGGAGAAGAATCTATGGATTATAGATAGTGAATGTTCAAGTCACATGACTGGAGACAAAATTAAGTTCATGAATTTCAAGAAGTTTGATGGAGGATCTGTAACTCTTGGAAACAATTATATTGCCAAGATTATTGATAAGGGTACTTTCAGTCTTGATGGTGGTAGAATAAAAACTCATGGTGTTTTGTATGTTGAAGGATTAAAGCATAATAATTTGAGTGTAAGACAAATATGTGATAAAGGTTACTAGCTCTCATTTAGTGTTAAAGGTTGTGAGATCTGAAAATCTGGTATTGAAGAATTATTATGGAAGGAAGTAGGACTAACAATTATATATATCATCTCAGTGAGTGAAATGGACAAAATTGCCTTACTATACAAAGAGAAAAAAGTTGGCTCCAGCATAGAATATTGGGACACGTCAATTTTTATGACATTCTAAATATCATCTCAAAAGGAATGGTGTGGGACATGTCAAAGATCAAGAAGACTTAGTCTACAAGTTGCAAACCATGTCATGAGGCAAAACAGACAAAGTCTAGATTTTCTACTAAGGAATATTCTACATCAAAGCCATTGGATTTGATTCATACGGATCTATGTAGACCAATGAGAACCAAGAGTCTATAAGGTGACAGGTATTTTATTATTCTTATTTATGATTACACTCGAATGACTTGGATTACTTCTTTGAAGGAGAAATCAGAAGCATTTGAGAATTTTAAAGCATTCAAGGCATTAGTTGAGAATGAAACTAGAAGGACAATCAAGGTTTTGAGATTAGATAGAGGTGGAGAATTCACTTCTAACCAATATGATGATTTTTATGAAGAGCATGGGATTCGGAGGCAATTTTCAACTCCTAGGACTCCATAGTAAAATAGAGTTTTAGAAAAGAAGAACCGGACTCTACAAGAGATGGCTAGAACAATGTTGAGTCAAGTAGGTTTACCAGATATTTATTGGAGAGAAGCAGTTCAAACTGCAGTATATATTCTAAATAGAGCTTAAATCATACCTAAGTTTGAACAAACACCATATGATTTATGGATAGGAAGACTGGATTTAGTCAGACATCTCAAGATATTTGGAAGAAAACGCTACATCAAAAGGGATCAAGAAAACTTGGGTAAGTTTGATTCTAGATCTGTTGAAGGTATTTTTCCTAGTTACTCCATGACAAGTAAAGCATATAGATGTTACAACAAGTGATTGAAGAGGATTGTGGAAAGTGCCAATGTAAGAATTGATGAAACAATTCAATCTACTAATACACTGGAAGTTGAAGATGATGAATATCCAATCCACGACAATGATGAAGACTTGAAAGTTGACTATGAGAACACTATTACAAATATTTTGATAATGTATGTTCAAAAAAATCACTCTAAAGATCAAATTATAGGAGATAATAATAGTGGATTCCAGACTCAAATAATAATTGAGAGAGAAAATGAACAGGTACATCTTTCCCTATAGTCCAAGATTGGACCAGGTTCTTATATAGAGGCAAGTAAAGAGAAAGGATGGGTAGATGCTATGGAAGAAAATTTATCTCAAATAAATAAAAATGAAACTTCGGAACTGGTCCTAAGACCTAAAGGCAAGAATATTATTGGTACTAAGTGGGTCTTTAGAAATAAGGTAAATGAGGATGGAGAAGTGATCTAAAATAAGGCTAGACTTGTGCATAAAGGATATGCTCAGGTTGAAGGTGTTGGAAATATTGATGAACAATGAACCCAATGAAGATGCAATCTTCAATGGATCAACTGAGAAAGATACCATCCATAAGAAAGTATTGCAACATGAGAATGAAAATAGATGGTTGATCAAATGATGATTTATTGATGATATCTAGAATCTCTAGATTATATGAGATACATGGTATGATTTACAATGTACAATCACCTTGTATATATAAGCAATATGTGATGAGGTAGGATAACTACCCTTGTTACAAACATTAAATGCTCAATGCAAATAATAAATGCATGAGAAAATTATTAAATGCCTAGATGACTAAAAGTAAATAATGAGACATGGCCCCATTATAACTAATTTCTAGAAATGACACCTAGGGTAGCTTAACTCCTAAGTAGACTTATAATGTGAATTGGTCCTCACTAATTAATAGTTAGGAAATAAACCCATTCAAACCAATAGAAGAAATTGATTTTGAGAAGACATTTTCTCTATAGCCAGACTAGAAGCAATCAAAATGTTTTTGGCCCTTTCAGCATTCAATAATTTTAAAGTGTATCAAATGGATGTGAAGTTTGCATTCCTAAATGGGCAATTAACAAAAAAAAATTATATAGAGCAATTGGAAAGCTTTCAATGCTTAGATAATCTAGATTTTGTGTGCAAATTAAAGAAGGATCTTTATGGACTTAAACAGGATCTTAAAAGCTTGGTATTCCAGGTTGGACAAGTATTTGCAGTAGCAAGGGTTTTGGAGAGGTAATGCAGACAATAATTTATGCATAAAAATAAAAGATGGTAACTTGTTGATTGTTGTTGTTTATGTTGGTGACATTATCTTTGGTGGAAATAGTGATGAAATGTGTAAGGAGTTATATAATGCAATGCAAAGTGAGTTTGAGATGTCAATTCTTCATGAATTATCTTTCTTTCTTGGTTTATAGATTTCTCAATCAAATAAAGGCATATTCATTTCTCAAAGCAAGTACATAAAATAAATGTAAAGTAAGTTCAATATGGAATAATGCAAACCAATAAATACAACTATGGTTACTAGATGTAAGTTGAGTAAGGATTACGAATCTTCTCCAGTAGACCAAACTTTGTATAGATCCATGATTGGCAGTTTGTTGTATGTGACTGCATCTAGACTAGATATAATGTAGGCAATTGGAATGGTAGCCAGATTTTAGGTAGCACCTAAGGAGAATCATGTTAAAGAAGTAAAGAGGATATTCAAATATCTAAAGGCTACAATAGATTTTGTCTTATGGTATCCTAAGAGTGAAAATTTCACTCCAACAGCATCCATAGATGTAGATTGGGTAGGAACCATAGACTACTAGAAAAGTACAAGTGGTGGAGCTTTCTTCCTTGGTGACAGTCTTGTGTCCTGGTTGAGCAAGAAACAGGATTTGGTTTCCTTATCTATGGAAAAATAATAATGCATTATGGAAACTTCATGTTGCACTCAGGTATTATGGATGAAGCGGAATCTAAAGGAGATGAATATTGAGTTTGATGAACCCATTTCTATTCTTTGTGATAATAAAGAATCTAGTAATACATTCAAGGACAAAGCATATTACAATAAATTATAATTCTCTAAGGGAGAAGGTTGTAGAAGAGGAGGTGAAGTTGGAGTACGTTGAAACCAAGGAGAAAGTAGCAAAAAAATTCACAAAACCGCTTCTTAAGGAGACTTTCGAGTTTCTCCGGAAGTTTAGAGAAGGGGGATTTGCTACTCACAAGTTATCTTCATTCAAAGAGCCTCACATGATGAACTGCCCTAAACTACCTCAAAGGACAATGGCGAGAGTTCTAGATTCAGAAAGAGCAGGTCACAGAGATTCTCTGGACAAGCTGACAAGCTCTCGGCCAAAAAACGTCAACGCAGAATACAGACGACAGCACGGCACGCTAGCGTCTTGTACGGACCAGAAAGTAGGTTTATCAGATAAAATAGCTAAGTGGCTACTTCTAAGTTGATTGCTAAGAAATTCTAGAAAGCAATAGAATGTGATAAAGGAAATAGACTGAAATAGAAAAGATAAAGACAAGGAGAGAAAAGGAAAGGAAACACTTACGAACGTGCGAGTGATGAAGTTGTTGGCGCGTGATTGTCTTCAATACCTGCACATGAGAGAGAGAGAGAGAGAGAGAGAGAGAGATTTTTGGGGTTGTATAGGGGTTTGCCTCAGTCAAACCCCCATTTTGGTATTCCCACCTCCACGAATAGCCAAATAGATAGAGAGAAATGTAGGAAATGAAGTAAAAACAAAAGCACTACAATATAGTTTTATGCTACTCAACCAAATAATAGAGGAGAGAAGTGAAATCTTACCACCTCCACCCAAAGCACTCAAGGCTAGTGGGGGAGTGAATGAGAGGAACTCAAGCCTCTATTGTCATGGTGTTTCATTCCACACTTGCTCTACTAAAGTGATGGAGTGTTGATGTTGTTGTTGTGAAGTGTAAAGTGTTTGGAGAGATGATGAAGTTGTTGGAGCTTGTGAAGAACTAGAGAGTGAAGAGAGAGCTAGAAAGGATGGAGAGGTCCAAAGATCCAAGAGAGGCAAAATGGAAGCAAAAATAGTGAATATGAAGGAAAGAGGGAAGAAAACGGCCATATTCAAGTCATTCGGCCTAACAGGGTGTTACAAGTCGACTCCCAATGTGAAATGTAATGCCTCTGCAGGATCTAAATGTGGGAATATATCAAGGACATAAGCACGCCACATAGATGTTTATGCGCTGCACAGACATCTACGCGTCGCGTGGGCATCCTCGGTAATTACTCCTCTATCAACACTCAAAACAAGCGCCAAGTGGAATGAAGGCAGCGGGTTTAGGTGGAATTTCACCTTCGAATTTGGTTTTCTAAAGTGAGGAAGGGTAAAAGGGGAATTTTCATTAGGGTTGCAAATTCACTCTTATACATTTTTCCCCCACTTTAGCGAGCATGAATATTGATGAGTTCTTCAGTAAAGTAGAGTGAAATAAGTAGTAGAGTTAGAAATGTATACCTGTATCGATGAGGAAGCAGATCACAATCTAGCGAAGCCAAGAGTACAAGACAATAAAATGACTTCATAACTCCGCAAAACTATGAAACCAAAGAAAGAAAGCGCCTTACAGATCTGCAGACCTACAAGGAAGGTATCCTCCAAGAACTCTCACATGAAGGAAACCAAGAAAGCACCTTACAGACCTGCAAACCTACAAGGAAGGTATCCTCCAAGAACTCTCACATGAAGGAACCAAGAAAGCACCTTATAGACCCACAGACGTGCAAGAAAAGTATCCTCCAAGAACTCTCACATGAAGGAAACCAAGAAAGTGCCTTACAGACCTGTAGACTTGTAAGGAAGGTATCCTCCAAAAACTCTCACATGAAGGAAACCAAGAAAGCACCTTACAGACCTATATACCTATAAGGAAGGTATCCTCCAAGAACTCTCACATGAAGGAGACCGAACAAAGGGGACTCCATAAAGTTAGAGAGGGCAACATGTTTACCCGCAGATAGAACACATCAGGAAGTGGCCACACAGGCTAGTGAATAGAAAGTCACGTAAACCATCACCAAGTTGTCAGAATTTCAAAGGGGTCCCTTCGGAACCCTTCAAAAGGAAGAGGGTCTACCCAAGGGATGCACTATTTGAAAAGTGAAGTCTAGTCGGGTTGCCCCCAAGCTAGATGCAAAGATGTGAATTAGGTATAGACGGGTTGCTACCAAGCTAGATGCAAGGATTTGAAGAAGGTCTATTTGGGATTCCCCCAAGCTATATTTCAAGATAGGAAATAGGTCTAGTCAGGCTTCCCCCGAGCTAGACACCCATATGTGAAACAGGTCTAGTCGGGTTGCCCCCGGGCTAGACTCCATGGAATTCATTCATGAAAAAAGATTTCAAAGGGGATCCCTCGAGAACCCTTCAAAAGGAAGAGGGTCCACACAAGGGATGTTATATTTGAAAGTCATAACGAAGAAGAGGGGGTCCTTCAGAATGACGCACATCTCTAGAACAAGTTATCACTACCCCCAACATATAGGGGAGGAGATCCATGTGAGATATTTAGAACAGGATAGAGGTTAACCTCAATATCACTTGTCATGCAAAGAAAATTTAGGTGCATCAGTAGGCACCTCAATCATGAATTTGTTGTATTTTATATTTCAAGGCCTTACATTCATTAGTGGAATGGTCAAGCACTCGATGGTATGCGCAGAAAGAATATTTTTCTTTATCATGCTTATGAGATTTCTTGCATGTAGGAGGAAGAGTAATTAAGCGAGCTTTTTGAAGCTGCAACAAAATACGTTCTTGCTCAGATAAAGGATGAGGAGCAGGAAGCAACCCTTTCTCTTGCAGAGAAAGGTTTGACTGCTCACCAGAAGCAGATACGAAGATAGAAAACAAAGGAGGATAGAGAAATCTGCGAGAACGAAGTTGAGCGGACATCACGTCAACATTCAACCATGTTTTTTGCTTAGATTGTTTATTCAAACAACCAAGCCCTAGATTATTCTTGCGAGGTGTGAATTCTATAGGGACCTGAATTCCTTGTTCGTTACGCCCATAACCTTTACACTCATAGCCATATTTAGAGACAAGGTTAAAGTCAGGGCCATAACATGTTTGCAAATCTTGGGAAGAGGGGGGATCTACATAGAGAGTATTATTCCAGCAAGGGGAAACATGCTCTTCTATAGGATCACCATAATCCTATTTACTAGGACTACCAACATTATCCTCTTTAGTAAAGGCATAATCGTCCTCCTCAGAAGGAGGATCAACACTAAGAATATTACAATTCACACTCACATTATCCCGCAATACAGAAGGACAATCGTCTTCGATAGCGGGTGTGAATGATGTTATCGGAAGGTCTAAGCGGATTGGGTCCACTTTGTATTCCTAAGAAAATGAATTTGTGAAGTCTAAAGGACCCCAATCATCATAAAGACATGCATTCCTTTGAGAGGAAGAAGGAGAAGACTTAGAATTTCTTGCTTCAAAAGGATCTTCCTCAGGGACATTTGTCTCAAGAGTATCCTTTGTAATAGGAACTACTGGAGTGAACATCGGCACACTGGAAGATACTGAAGGGGATAACAGTAGGAACAACTGAAGGATGACAAACAACTGCTATCTCATATAAGTGCATAGCATCAGGGTCAGCCTTGACTATGACTACTCGATTATTGCAAACGAACTTAATTGATTTATGCAAGGTAGACAAGACTACACCCATAGCATGAATCCACAGTCTACCAAAAAGAAGGTTATATGGTAACTTCTCTGTCATAACATGTACAAGGGTAGGTACAGTAACAAGTCCCAACCTCAAAGACAATACTATTGTGCCTAGGGCTTTTCGGCCGACATTATCGAACCCATGAATGTCAATAGAAGATGGATCAATATTTATCTTAGGTAATAGTTCAATGCTACATACGTTAAGCACCAAACTGGAATCAATGAGAATACGTTTAATACCAATCTTATTAATATTAACTATAATCATTAGAGGGTTTGCTTGCTTTTGTACTTCCGGAGGTGGGATTTCATGGGGATAGAACGTAATATTCGGCGAATCCGCATGAATATACGCCATCAACGCATCAGCATCTACTGACCTAGCGGAAGAAGGAAAGAGGATCTTTTGCAAGGCTTCTTGAAGCACACCTTGGTAAATTGGAGCAGATTGAAGCAAGTCTCATAGTGAGATCTTAGTCGAGGTAACTTGAGGTTGCTCGACAAGATCATAATCACTAGGTGATTTAGTCATAGGTTCATGTGCTTGAAGAAGGTTTAGTTTTTTATTCATTCTAGTATCATAAGTATGGGCTACCACTCTATAAGAGGGAGCCTCAGAAAGATCAAGGGAATCACTATCAAATGGAAAACCATCAATAGAACAAACTCTTTTAGGAGGACTAGCTAGAGTCACATAAATGATTGGTCTCTTAGACCTTTGAGGGGAAGAAGAGACATAGATTACATTTACAGAATCATCACAACTAGTAGAACAATTATTTGAAGACATATTCTCAACATCGATCCAAACAGGATCAAATGTGGAAGGAGATTCATCATGCGCTAACGCATTGTCTCTAGAGGAGAGTTCATTAGGATAGATAAGAAATTCGCCATTCACAAATGCAACGTCCCTAGAAGAGAGTGCATTGGAATGAGTAGAACATTCATCATCCACAAATGCATCATCTCTAGAGGAGAGTGCATTGGAATGAATAGAAGGTGGAGTAATGTTTAGAAAGGTATCAATGATTTCATCTTCTTGCGACAAGATATCCTCCGAAGGAAGAGGACTCTCATGAGAAGGATCACAAATACAAAGTGACATAGGAAAAGCCAAGTCACCATCACATGCATGAAATGGAACATCATCAATATTTTGAACAAAAATAGATACAGAACTAATAAACGAAGATATAAAATTCATTATGATTTTTTTGGTATTTTCTATGTTCTAGTAATTCGCATTTTTGGAGGTCTTCGGGGTGGAATTTGGGTTTGAAACTTGAGTCAATCCCTAAAATTTGACTATCAAAGGCACTTGTATTTTATGGATTGAACTAGTTCTCTAGAAGATCTTTCCAATGGTGCAAACAATTCTGAATTTTGAGCACCGAGTCAAAATTTATGACCCCGCCAAGTAGGGGTAAGTAAATTCCTAGTTTTTCAAAGAACATTGTTCTTCACGTTGGGTTCACCAAAATGTAGAGAAGGTGGATTCGCTACACACAATTTCTCTTCATTTAGAGAGCCTCACAAGGCGAACTGCCCTAAACTACCTCAAAGTACAATGGTGAGAGTTCTAGAACTAGAAAGAGCAGGTCACAAAGATTCTCTAGACAAATCAACAAGCTCTCAACCAAAGGACGTTAGCGCAGAATACGGACGACGGTGTGGCACTTTGGTGTCTTGTACAGACTAGAAAATAGGTTTATCACAAAAAATAGATAAGTGGCTACTTCTAAGCTGATGTCTAAGAACTTCTAGAAAGCAACAGAATGTGATAAAGGAAATAGACTGAAATAAAAAAGATAAAGACAAGGAAAGGAAACACTTACGAACGTGCGAGTGATGAAGCTTCCAACGCATGAGTGTCTTCAATACTTGGACATGAGAGAGAGAGTGTGTGTGTGTTGGTTGTATAGGATTTTGCCTCAGTCAAACCCCTGTTTTGGTGTTCCCACCTCCACGGACAGCCAGATAGATAGAGAGAAATGTAGGAAATGAAGTAAACACAAAGGCACTACAAAACAGTGTTATGCTACTCAACCAAATAATAGAGGAGAGGAGTGAAATCTTAAAACCTCCTCCCAAAGTGCTCAAGTCTAGTGAGGGAGAGAATGAGAGGAACTCAAGCCTCTCCTGTCGTGGTATTTTGTTCCACACATGCTCTATTGAAGTGATGGAATGTTGATGTTGTTGTTGTGAAGTGTAAAGTGTTTGGAGAGATGATGAAGAAGCTGCTTGGAGCTAGTGAAGAACTAGAGAGTGAAGAGAGAGCTAGAAATGATGGAGAGGTCCAAAGATCCAAGAGAGGCAAAATGGAAGCAGGAATAGTGAATATGAAGGAAAGAGGGAAGAAAATGGTCATATTCAGGTCGGTCGGCCGAAGAGGGCATTACAAGTCGACTCCCAATGGGAAATGTAACGCCTCTACAGGATCCAAACTCGGGAATCTATCGAAGACGTAAGCACGTCGCACGGATGTTTGTGTCACATGAGAGTCCCCGGCAATTATTCCTCTGTCGATGCTCAAAACAAGCGCCAAGTGGAACAAAAGCAGTGGTTTTAGGTGGAATTTCACCTTTGGATTTGGTTTTCTAAAGTGAGGAAGGGTAAAAGGGGAATTTACATTAGGGGTGCAAATTCTCTCCTATATAGAAAGAAGCTAGGAGTTTTTTCTCCATCAAGAGGAAGTACATTTTGAGGGGGAGCTTTGTCTCCCTACTACAAGAATACTTGGTGGTCTTGCAAAACATTTCAAAAGCAGTGTAGCATGGACTCAAGGGGAAAATATCTGAGAAACAAGATTCCAGATTATGCAGAGTGTTGGAAATGTTGGTAGAGATGTTGGGAAACAAGTTTCTAGTTGACCTTTTCCATTGATATCAAAGAGGGATAAATGGAACTCAAAATGCTATATCCTCTAAGGGGATAAATGGAAACTCGGTGGTGAGGAATGGAACTCAAAATGAGGTTGTTTCTTGATCCAGACAATATTAGATATTTCTTCATGTGTGACCATAATGTTTTTGTTTGTCATCAATGACAAAGGGGGAGATTTTTGAACAAAAGTTATCATTGATGTCAAAGGAGTTCATTATTGTCAAAGGAATTCATTATTGTCAAAGGAGCTCATTTATGACAAAGGGGAAGAAATGGAACTCAAAATTCTATATCCTCTAAGGGGGGAAATAGAAACACGGTGGGGAGGAATGGAATTGAAAATGAGGTGGTTTCATAATCCAGACAATATCAAATGTCTCTGTGTGTGGCCAAATTTTTGTTGTTTGCCATCAATGACAAAGGGAGAGATTGTTTAACAGAATTTTTCATTAATGTCAAAGGAGTTCATTATTGTCAAAGGAGTTCACTAATGTCAAAGGAAGATTTCCAAAATATTAGTGAGAATTAAATGTAATTATAATTTCATATCATTTTGAGTTGTTTCATAAGTATATATTGCTAGTTATATTCATAAAATAAGTTGAGGATTGTATATAGTATCATACTACATCTATTTATGTTGACAAAAGTGATCTAGAATTCTAATCCAGAATGTTTCAGTTCAGTTATTCAGGATAGAGAGATTTCTCTAGCAATACATTTATGTTCAGTATTCCTTATTGAAGGTGAGTTTGGCTCTATGTTTTTAATGGAGAGTATGTCTACACATGTTCTATCATATTCCAAAGTTTTTGAAAGATATGTTCAACATGTAGAAAGTTTGAAGTTATTGAAGGTTCTTTGTGCCTATATGTCAACATTTTGGTGTTCTGGAATTGTGTGGAAATGGCTAGTAGTATGCAACATTCAAATTTAGGGTGTTGTGGTAGAATAGGTCCATGTTAAGGTTCATGTGGAAGTGCATGGCATCATGTTCTTTTGGCAGCAACAAATTTGATTTAGGACTAACCTATTACATGTTTTATGTAATTTGAATTTAGGTCCACCTTATGTCATCTTGGTTGATTGCGGATCCCTAGATGACATGGAGTGATGTTAATATAATATCTTTTATAAAATAATAATACTTTGTGTAAATGCATAATGTGAAATATGAGAATAATTGAAGAGAAGGTGGTGAGTGAAAATACAAGGATGTGAATTTGTGTGAGAGAGATTTATTCAATGTGAAGCATCTTAGTCATTGTATGCCATCATCAAAAGATCTTAAGGAGTGTAGTAGAGTGTCTGAATCGATTTCAGACTGAATGTAAGTTGTGCAATCAGTATTAAAGTTTCACAAGCCTTATTGTTGTAATTCTATAGGATTGGTGTTCTACTTATTGATTTGGTGCACAAATCATTGTATTATGGATTGGTATCTCCAATAGGTTGGTTCCTACAAATACATTTGGAGATTGGTGTCTTTGGTAGTTTGGTGCCTACTTCATATTGTAAATTCCCTTGTTATATTCCTTCTTTGTGAGGTTAGATTTAGATAGTAGATCCAAGCAGCAATTCCCACTGTGGTTTTCCCATCTTGGGTTTCCACGTATATCTGGTGTTCTCATGTGCAGATGTGTGTGCTTATGTGGTTTCCTTATTATCAATATTTGTTTCATGCTTGGTATATGTGTTCAATTAAAAAAAATTAAATTGATTTGATTTAATAATTCGCCCCCCTCTCTCAATAGATTTTGTGGGCACTTCACATTAATTTGACCAATGATACCTTTTACCTTTGGCTCGACTTGTATCATGGTCTCCCTTATGAAATTAAGTGTGTGTAGCCAATAATGAAGCTACTTTACTAATTCTTTCTAAGAAAATGCTTCTTCTTCTTCTATCACTTCAATGGGAAGTCTCTTTATTGCCTCAACTCTAGGAAATATTATCGTAATATTTATGAAATCCAATACAGTCTTCAATCAACTTATAAACTTCTTCACTTCCCCCTGTCATGGAGTATTGAACCTAGACTGTGTCGTAATATCATAGGTTCAATTCCTCATGTCATGGAGTATTGAACCTATGATATTGGATGCTATCAAAATTCTTAATTCTTTTGATGAGTACTATATATCTCATGTTTTCAAAGAAGGCAACGGTTTAGCATATGTATTTTCTAACCTTGGTATAAGGGGTACTAGGGAGTGGGGTGTGAGTGACCCCCTCCCTATGGAGGCTATTGCATGTTCAAATCATGATTTTCAAAATTGCCAGCATGGATGATGATTTGTTATGGCTTAGAGCTTGCATGACTAGTATCACGTGGCTTGTCATTATGTGGAGTGATGGCGTGGTTGATCCTCATCGTACTTATGGTACCTTATTGGATTTTTTAATGGGTCAATGTTCTAGGCTCATTATTTTCTTCTGCGATATTCGTAGTGCCACACAGATTGTGGGAAATTTTGAGCTTTCATTCTCGAAGTTTCTCCTCATAGCTTGCAAGGTTCTCAAACTTTTCAACTCTACAAATTTTTGAGCCATGGGAGGAGAAAGGAATCATGCGGAGCCCTTTTCTTGTGATTCTGTGAAGTGCAAAGAGGAGGTGTGGCGTATTTTGGAGAAGGGTGGACTCACTCCTTATCTGGAAAGATTGCATGGTAACAATCTACAGGATACGGCTCAATTTGCTAAAGCTTGGAATAAACGAGTTTTGAAACTTGGTGGAGCAGAGTTTGATGTTAATGAAGACTTTATTGCAAATATGAAGGGGCTTCCTACTAATGGCAAGAAGGTGTTCAGAGACAAAAAGGAGTCAAGGGTTGCAATACAGATATTTTTCAAAGGGCCTGAGGAACAAGACTTGAAGATGGCTAAGAGCGGCGAGTACCAACGCAGCTCACTTAAAGCGCTCTAGGGGGATGTTGCTAAAGAGCTCATGAGATAAATTACCCTCGAGGTTTGTTTCTCTACGTTAAATTCCTATAATTTTGTGCTTCTTAATCATTTCCACCATAAAAAGAGAATTTTTTTCCCTTTTTATCTGTTAGCGTCACTAGAAAGTGGTCTGAAGGACCACAAGAAGAACCCCAAGAACCCGGTGTTGCATGTGGGGATCATTATATTAATTTTTGAGTATGCTAAATCTTTTTTGGTGTCCAAACTGATTGCTACTCCCAAGGGTAAGCAATTGAAATCAGTTATGGAGTATGAAACTGCCTCTAATGAGGAGTCGCTTAGCAAGAAAGGGAAAAAGACAAAAATTGTCCTGGAAGAGGAGTCATTTTTTGAGGAGGACGTAGATTGTGTCGGACTCTCAAGCATCAATGGAGGTGGTATCGCAGCCCTTTGATGTGGGTAAGTCTGGGAAAGGGGTTTCGAGTTTGAAAAAGAAGTGTTATGAGACTTGCAATGATGAAAAAGCAGCAAATAAGCTGACTCCAAGCCTAAAGGATAAGGTTGAATTTGTTGTGGATACTTCCTCGTCGGCTCTTGGTTTGAATTTTCAGCCTAAGAAGGGTTCAGAGGTGGGTAGTAACAAGAAAATTACTATTAGGTCTGATCGCCATCTACAGGAGATGCAAGTTGCCTCTCCCTTGAAGACAGTTGGTGGGCATGGTGTTGTAAAGTCCTAGGGCATCAATCTTGAAATGCAAAAGAGACTTTCAAAAGTATATGAAAAGGAGGTTAGCTCTTGAGGAGATTGTAGACTCTATTCACATAATCAAATTTCTCGTTGATGGTGGTAAGGGTAAGGAGGTTAGCATTAGCCAGGATAAGGTAAGCTCCTCTCAAGAGGATGATGTTGCGGGTAAGGGTGATTTTAATTTTGACCGTGAGGATATTCCTAATGTTCTTGGGTTGGCCAGGGAGGGCTCTATTTCTTTGTTCAAATTGTTTAAATGGTTTTTTTATGAACTTAACATGACTAACATTAGAGTTCGGGGTGAAATGATAAAAATTGGTGAGTCTTATGTACAAAACTAGATTGATGAATTATTTGACTCTCTAAATATAGCAATTAATGAAATGTTGAAGATGAAATAGAACCTTGAGGAAAGAATCCTCACCCTTGAGGACCAAATGGATAAAATGTATGCTAAACTGGAGAAGGGTGGGGAGGGGATAAAATATGTTGTGAAGCTTGAGTCTGTTGGAATTTCAACTCCTTTTTAAATGGCCAAGTAATGCAAGGGAACTACTCCTAGAGAGGTTACTGTGTTGGTGGTAAGCTATTGGAGGAAGAGTTTTATGTGGAGAAGGTTGGTGGGAGGTAGAATTTTTTGATTAGCAAGTTGAAAGAGGGTGGGATTGGGGCGAAAACGAGAAACAAGACTAAGGTGCAGGTTAGTGCTCCTGTTGTGGATTCGGCTAAAGTTGTGGATGATGGTCAAAAGGTTGTGGCATGCGACATGGAGGCTACTAATATCTTGAAGAACATGTAGTGGGGCTACTTTTGTGCCTCCTTTTTGGCTTATGTTGCGTTGATGGTGTACTATTTTTTGTTGATGCATTTTTTTTGTAGTTATCTTTGTAGAAGTTGAGAAATCCAACTTCAGACTCCAAGAACACCTGCATGCAAATGGATACCTATCACAAGGAAGAGAATGGAAGAAAACAAACAAGGGTTTGAAGCTCTGAAAAATGGAGAAATTATCTTATCAGAACAAAAGGGAATTGATGAAATATACAATGGGATCAATCCTTATAAAAGGAGATCATGCAAACCCTAAAAGAAACCCTAATAGGAAAAACCTAAAAGAAGCCCTAATAGGAAAAAATTTAATAATTAATATAATTATTAAATGTCACTTTATGCAAACTAATGTGAAATCTTAAGAAGGGAATAAAGGTAACTTAATCAACACAATTAAGTTAAAACCTTTACTCTAACACCCCCCCTTAAGATGAGCAACAGTGCAGCTACAAAAAAATGCAAGAAAGCAAAGGTAACTACAATGCAGGAAGGAAAACATGGGTCCCGGCAACTAGGCCAGATCAGGTACCCAAATACAACCAAATCTCTGTAAAGTGGAGAAATAGAGAAAACCTCATGGGAGAAACTCTACTCCAAAAAGAGATGCAGAAATCCATGAAGAACATCACTGAAGCAGAAGAAGCTGCAAACAACTATCGAAAGATGATTGCTATGGTGTTGAAGAACCTCCACTAAAGATAGGATGATCAGGATCAAGAAGAAAACAATCTGCATGAGTGCCCCAAACGACACTACTCGAATCAGATGGCAAACAAAGGCAAACACCTGGAACGAAGATACAGATGGCACAAGTACCAATAGTCTGAAAACAACAATCTACATGAGTGCCCCAAACAACACTACTCGAATCAGATGGAAAACAAAGGCAAACACCTAGAATGAAGATACAGATGGCACAAGTACCAATAGTCTGAAAACACTGATCAATTGAGAATGGAAGATTCCTTCCAAGGCGAAACCAAGGAAGCATTAGCACGAACAGTATAATACCCCCCCATAATGTTGAACTGGGAGAGCCTGACAAATCCATTGAAATGTTGTTTAACACTCTGTAGTGCATGAAGGAGAAGAAACAACATCTGAAAGTGCACAAGAAAGCACTTGCAACTGAAAAATTGGTGTGCAAAATAAAGCACACATGTATGAGGCTAGAATCATATGGATCCATTGTTGTCGTAGAGGGACACTCACCAGAAAAAGGTGTGATGGCAAAAACAAAGGCACTACACAACCCCCCATGGCACTTTATAATGCAGTGCAAGTACAAAATATGGCACAACCTTATGTGCAAAATCCCCAAAAATACATGTACAATAGTGTGGCACTTTATCTTGGTGCGTTTACATAAAATATTGCTTACAAATGATGCTCAAAATGCCCACGAAGGACAAAAAACTAGAAATAAATGAAGAACAGCCAAAAAATGAAGCAACCCATGCAATCAAGAAGTTCCCAAGAGCAAATATGTTCAGGTAATTCACCAGAGTGTGAAAACACAAAAAATTGAATAAAATATACCTAGAGTGAAATCTGGAAAAATTGCATTAATGGAACTGAAGAGCTCTGAAATATGTTTCCAATGTCGCTGAGATCACAAAAAATGGAGAAACTGGTCAAATGTTACGAGCTCGGGACTGAAAGCAACTCCTTTGACTTCAACTGGCTGTAGAATGCACCAACAGAAAAAAGAAGCAATGAGACCCACACCACTAGAAATTTGACAGAACTAGCTTTTCGACGATATCTCGTTTCCCAAAAAATAATATCGTATGCCCAAGTGATGCCCTCTGGAAAAAAATAGCTCCGAAGGGGGAAAAAACCAATGCGAGATTAAATTTGATGGTCATACGGTCGTCGCAGCAAAAGTACGAGCTTAAAATTGACGGCTAAACGGTCTTCACCGCATTTGCGCAACTGTGCTTATTACATAAAAATTTGTTTTTTTATATAAAACAAAAACAAAATTAAAAAACTTTGATTTTTTTTTTAAAAATCTATAAAAAATTGGCGGCCTACCAAGGTACCGCCGTTGGCGGTATTGTCAGACCGCCGGTCGGCATTAAAGCCGCCGGTCGGCATTAAAGCCGCCGGCCGGCGTACTGAGGGCCCGCAAGCCTGTGTATGCAGGTACCTACAGGTACCCCAGTACCAGGGCCTGAGCAAGCCCTTAAACTGCTGCTTTTTCTTCTTTTTTTCCTTTTTGATTTTTAAAAAAAAACAAAACAATTAATTTCGGACAAAATAAATGCAAGAAAAAAAAAAAATTTACCAGGCAAACGGACGATCGTACGGGTAAAAAAAAATTGCCTCTCAAATCAACTTTGTCCAAATTGGACGAATGAACAATCAATTTAGGGGTTTTGGACCACTGCGAACGCAATGGCAAGGTCCGTTTGGACTCAAAATGCTTTGAAATTGCAAGTGATTCCCTAGATCAAAAAATGCAAACCCCAAAACTGGGAATGCCTGATCTAGCCCTTGTAGTTCCAAATAGCTCCAAATTCTTCAAACAAGAATAGGCATGCAACAGGAAAGCTCTGATACCATGTAGAAGTTGAGAACTCCAACTTCAGACTACAAGAACACCTGCATGCAAATGAATACCTGTCACAAGGAAGAGAATGGATGGAGAAAACAAACAAGGGTTTGAAGCTCTAAAAAATGGAGAAATTATCTTATCAGAACAAAATGGAATTGATGAAATATACAATGGGATCAATCCTTATAAAAAGAGATCATGCAAACCCTAAAAGAAACCCTAATAGGAAAAACCTAAAAGAAGCCCTAATAGGAAAATATTTAATAATTAATATAACTATTAAATGTCACTTTATGCAAACTAACGTGAAATCTTAAGAAGGGAATAAAGGTAACTTAATCAACACAATTAAGTTAAAACCTTTACTCTAACAATCTTTTGCTTCAGCTGTCCTTTTTTGTAAAGGGTTTTGGGCCCCTTCAAAACCCATTTTTTACCTCTAATAAAAAACTTATTAGCTTCTTTGAAATCAAAATTTTGTTGTGTGCTTGAGTGGCCATCCCAATTTCCTTACTACTTGTATCAAAAATACTCTTGATCCAACTTTGTGTAGACTGAGCCCATACTTTCATTTTCTCCATCCTATCTATGTCATCTTTAGATAGAAAAATAGGAATTGTTGCCTTCCCTAGAGTTCTCTAGATTGGAGTGACCAAGTTTTGAATGAAAGTTGTTAGTTTTTCTATTTGTGATTTTAATTTAGCTTTTATAGCTTCATCCTTATTCATTCTCTTCAAAATATTGGACTCTGAGCCCTACAGTTCATCAATTTTCTGATTTGCATTAGTAGGCCCAATATTTATTATAGAAATATTAAATTCTTCAAGAAAAATAGTGGTGTTATCTTTGTCTACATATAAAGTAGGCACACGCAAAATTTGTGATCCTGAAGCATCCCTAGTCATATGTGACCTTATTCTTGCCTTCTTCTCCTTTGGCCTATCAATTCAGCTTATAATAGCCTCTAGACTCAATTGAGGAGTCTCAATCATTGATCTCTTAATTTTCAATTGTTCTTCCAACCAAGCTAGAGCAGTAGCCTTATCTATTGGTTGGGCGGAAGAAGGAACTTCTACCTGAACATTTTATGATATTAATTCCTTTGAAGCCTCCCTTTGCTGATCTATAATTTTTCTTTTTTAGGGCCCTTGGGTAGTTCAATTTCAACTTCAAAAATTCTATATAAGGCTTGTCTTGGTGTTGTGGTGCAACTAAAGCTTCTTCCATTGTTGAGAGCCCTTACATGTCTTCCCTTTCTTATCTCTACATCTCCTCAAAAATTTGATCTACACTTTCCATAATGGGAGGCACCAAAATTGTTCGAGAAGATGAAGGAGTAGTCTATTCCACTTGATTTAACAAAGATTTGTTAACTTTGAAGAGTAGGGTGGAAGTTACCTCCTTGGGCATGTTAGAAAGATGAGACATAAATTTCTTGGGAACATAGAGAAAAGAAGGAGAAGTAGAAGGGATGGTAGAGTATATGGTGGATATGGTAAACTAAGAAGCGGGAATTGATGTGGTATAAGAGAAAGAAGACAAAGAAACAGAGGATTCCTCATAAATAAGAGCAATAGGAGTGGGAATGGAGGTGGTGAAATCAACCAAAATTTCAATTGGACGTGGTGAAGCGAGAGTGGAAGGGGAAATGGTGGAAATTGTAAAGGATGTGTAAATAGGTGGGGACGATGTATGCGCAGGTGACGATGGAGGTGGTGGAGAAGAGGAATCCCTCTCTTTTTTTGGCATGAGATCTTGTTGGAAGATGGTCAGTGCTCCCTTCAGGATTCATGACATGGACTAACCACCTCCCATGGATCCATTAACACTGGAAGTTGTATCGAGCATTAACAGGTCGATATTTTGGTGCAACGGCAATTATGGGCCAACAAGTGGTATCAGAGCCAAAGGTGTCGGGTTTGAATACCCTTGGGTAATGTTGAGGGGGAGTTTGATGGTAGATGGTTAGTTCCCCCTTCAGGATTCATGACATGGACTAACCACCTCTCGTGGATCCATTAACTCTGGAAGTTGTATTGGGCATTAACAAGTCGATCTTTTGGTGCAACAACAACTGTGGGCCAACAAATCTAATGTCATTGTCTTGGCTCTTCTTGTTCTTTTGGGTTGAGACTTAATTTCTTCTCCACCAACCTTCCTCTTATAGACTCAAGACTTAGTTGTGGGATGTCTCTCCTTATTTTATTTCTTCCCTTTTCCTTTGGCTCTAGTCCCTTTCCCTATGGGACCTATACTGGGACCAACTTACTCTTCGTCTTGTTCCTCTTCGCTAGGAGTAGCCTCATCATGTACTTAATCATATGTGAGCTCCACTCCCTAAGACAAGAGATTTGAAACTTGAGCTTCCATCCACCTCTTATTTCTTCTTAGAATAGGTCGGTGATGATGTTTAAATAAACCTCATCCTCCTTTGTCCAATCTAGGAGTGGAATGGATTGCTCAGCCACCTTATTAAATTCTTCCTCATCCAAGACGTGATCATCTTCCTATATCTGGTCTAGAATCAAATAGAGGTGTAATGTCCTAATATAGTCCACTATTAGCCTCATGAATGATCTCTTTTGAACCTCCAAATCATTCATTCAACTGGCCCAAAATTCCTCTATATGCAATTTGTGACCATATTGTTTCCTAACTTGTTTCTTCATTTTATCATAAGGGTCAAAGTTATCCCCTCTACTATGAAATTTGAACCCAAAGGTTTGCATCTCTACGTCGAAGTGCTCAGAAGTTGGAGACAAAGGACATGAAAACATAGCTCTCCCAAATGTTAAAGGATAAGGAACTCCAGCCCTATGCTTGGCTTGTATAAAATGGTGAGATGTATACACTTGTCGTGTCATTTCTAACATGACAATTTTGTCATTAGGGTAATTGGGTAGCCAATACGGAGAGCTTGAGAAACCTTCCACTCTAAAATAGGTGAACTTTGGGAGCTAGATAAACCAATACCCAAACCTCTTAAGAATTTCCATAGTCGAGACAGAAATTGTTCTGCTCAAATCACCTTCCAAAGTTCTAACAATAAACATGGTGAAAGCATCATTCACCCTTTTATAATGATTCTCTATATTTTGTGCCTATAGCTAAGGGTAAAAATCATAGACCTTGTACTAGTTCTAGGTCCGGTACCCATTGTACCCAAACATTTCAAACCCTTATATATAAAATTAGTTGTGAAGAGGTAGACAATGTAAGAAGTCATAAAGAAGATCAAATACTTCTTCATGACAGGAAATCGAATATGCAAATTATCACTGATCATTTTGGCCCAATCAAAATTCATTGGCCCTCTTAGTATCTCCACGAAATAAAACATCCAATTTGCAAAAGTAGATGTCAATGAAATCCCCATTACCCTGCTGAGAAGGGTGACTAAATCATTAACTTCATCCTAGAAGTTACTCTGATATAAGGTTTTAGGCAACTTATTTGGATTTCCCCTTGGGTGATTTATCCATAAGTCATTAACAACCTACATGCTTGTATCAAGGTTGCTATCAAACATTCTAGCTACACACTCCTTACTGATAACATTCATATGGGAGAAGGAAGGAATCCCAAAGGTGTGGGAGATAGAATCATCAAATAAGTTTGCCAAAACTCTCATGTCTACAGCAATTATCTTTTGAGAATCCTTGTGATAATATTCTCAAGATCCCATGATTCTCCAGACACAGCATTGAATATGGGAACCCAGCTGCCTTTATTATTCCACTCTATTTGATCTTTGTAGCAAGTTTTTTCCTTTTATCCCCAAAAATATGTTCCTTGAATTCCTCGATATCCACATGACCTATATTAGTGTCACTAATCAAGAGCCAATTTTATGAGATTCTTGAGGGAGGGTCAACTCCCTTGAACTCAAACTTCATCTACGATGTTCTATCAATATTTTCCATAAAACCTGCATGACACATCACGTAATAAGGAATTCAAACAATTTTAAACTGATTAAAATGTTTTGCTTCAAGTTACAAAAAATATAACTCATTTACATTTCTACAAAAGGCATAATATTGTGATCATATGTCACCTACAACATCAAATATCATCTACAATTCCTCATGCAAAAGGATTCCATTTAAACAATCATGATTTCAAATTGTGGGTTTTGCAACAAAGAAATCCTTACAGAGAATTAAGGGTTATCAAACCATTGCAAAAATACAAGACTATCTCTTTTTACAAAGAGCTTTCAATCACCAAACCTTGCAAGAAGTAATACACTATTCCTTTGCGAACATTTCACCATTGTAAAACCTACGGGGATAATGCTCTTAGAATGTTATCAAACCAATGTTCACCAAATCCTTGCAATCACAAATTTGTGAGATTATGAACAGTGCGGGACAAATAGCATAGCATGTTTTATAACAAGCGCTTGGACCCTACAGAAAATTCTTTGCGGAAATTCAAACTTGATGAATCTTGTGGAACTTTAAGCTTTGTAGGACTTTGGCCTAAGTAGACAATTCTCTCGACATTGCTTTGAAGAATACCTGAATGATCATCCCTTTTCCGAAATTTTTAATAACCTATTCGAAATTATTACTTAATTAATATTACTGTAAATGGCACATGAATATACTCCAAATTAAAAAGACATAACTACTAGCTAAATTCATGGAGACCATTGGGGAGAAGACTATTTCAGTGGCGGGCTTGAGTAATTTGAATTTGAACTCAATCCCTAGAAATCATGGCAACTTTTAGTTCAGGCAATCTACGAATTTGGGGATTTTTGATATTGTTGCAGGAAAGATTGGATCATGTGGTGGGGATGTGTTGGTGTTTTTTGGGGATGTTGTTGGGAAGGACGGGTCATGTGGGGAGGATGTGGTCAAAGATGTAGTTTATGAGGGTAAGTGTGTGAGTGACACATTCAAGGTGTCTTGTGATGGTTGTCCTGCATTGGAGGTGCTTCCAAAGGACCCTGTTTGTCATGAGGTCGCTGGTGATAACAAGAAAGTCCCATATAGAGAATCTTTTGCAGCTATTTCGATTATTCCTCGGATTAAGCTTTCTCCTATGGGAAATGGTCAAATGGCAAGGCAATCATCTTTGTTGGGATAGAGATGGGCTGACCTTTTTTCATCAAATCTTAAAGGCAAGGGCATCACGTTTGAATTTGTGTCCTCTTCTAACATTGAAGGTGATTTTTCCCTATCCGTTTTGGACTCTCTTGTTGACAAAAATATTGCTAGAATGGACTTTTCTCTAGTTGGCAAGTTGTTCTTAGGTCCTCGACCCAATATTGAGGAGTTCTGATCTTGGGTTCGTAAGAAGTGGGCTTTGAAAGGCTAGGTTGAAGTCACAGCTATGGCTAAGGGATTCTTTTCCTTTGCCTTCTCTTGTGATGAAGACCTAAGAGAAGTGTTTGTAAAAGGACGGTGGTCCTTTGGGCATCTTACTTTGGTCTTATGCCCTTGGGAACTTGGGATGGATCTCTCCAAGTGCCTTTTTCATTATGCCCTTGTGTGGGTTAATTTTCCGAACCTACCCTTGGAATATTGTGATGAAGAATTGTTTAAAGCAGTGGCTAACTCTCTAGGATGACTTATATCTATTGATTAGGCCACTCTCTCCAGAAGGCGGTTGGTTGCAGCAATATTTTGTGTCATGATTGATCAAGATGTTGTGATGCCTAAATTATTTCACCTTAACTCAAAGGTGGGATCTTGGAAGTAGCAGATTGTCTTTGAAAATCTATTGTTTTCATGTTTCAAATGCAAGAAAGTGAGGCACCAGGCCAAGGATTTCCCTAAAAAGTTAGCCCATCCTAAGGTTGTTCCTTAGAAAAAAATTGGAAGGTAAAGGAGGCCAATGGAACTACAGTGTAGTCGGAGCATGGTGAATATGTTGTTGGCAATGGCTTGGAAGGTGAAGGTAATTTTGAAGATCATTCGATACCTCATCCTGAAGTTGGCAAGGAAACTGAGAAAATTGTGGAAGAGGTTGTTGGCCAATCTGTAGTCCAAGAGGTGGATCATGTCTCAAATTCTTTGTGCTCCCCTAAATGTCCCATTTTGGAGCTTGTTGTTGCCCCTTCTCCCCCACTAGAATGTACGTCCAGGTTGGGGGCTGCAGTTAATGATTTGGTGGTTGCAAATACAGGGAGTAAGGGTGAAGAAGGCTATATTTTGGTGAGGGGAAGAAAGAATTCCTCTACTTCTCCTCCTCCCCAACGTCATAAAGGTGTTACCACGACAAGGCAAAAAGTAGGTTGTGGGTCTAAACTAAGGAGCTAGGGGAGGCCCTCCCTACAGAAAAGCAGGGAGAGGGATTGTAAGAGGGATATTGTTGAAGGGGTTGAGAAAACCCTCTTTGATTTGTGCTCGAAGAGCACCCCCTCATCATGTAAATGAATATTATTTCTCGGAATATCAGGGGGCTGAATAATCTTCATAAACAAGACCTCCTGAAGAACTTGGTCTGGGATCACAGGCCGAACATCTTGTTGATTCAAGAAACAAAAATGCAAATTGATAAGCTAGAAGCTTTAAAGAACCTCTTTTTCAAGGATTGTGGTTTTTATGGGGTTAGCTCCAAGGGAGCTTCGATGGCATCGCAACCTTTTGGAATGTGAGATTGATTAATTTTTTCCTGATTGTGGAAGGCTTCAACCATGTGGAGACAAAATTTGTGTTGATTAGGGACTCTTACTCTTGGGTTATCTCCAACGTGTATGCTCCTAATCTAAAGAGAGCCGAGAAGAAATTATGGGATAATCTTGGGAGTCTCAAGCTTAATTTTTTGGATAGCCCCTAGCTAGTCATGGGATACTTCAACACTCCTCTATGTGATAATGAGAAGGTGGGTGGTTTGTATGCCAATCCTGATAGTTGCCTAGATTTAAGAATGTTCATTAATGATAACACTCTTATTGATGTATAAATTATTGGGGCGAAGTATACTTGGTCTAACAAGCATGTTGATGCGGAAAATATTCAAGTAAGGTTGGAAAAATCTTCGGCATCAGCAGCCTGGTTTGTGGATTTTTCTTGTTCTCTTTCCTCTTTTATGAGGTGTGGTTCTAACCACTTCCCCATCTCTTTTGTGGCTGATAATTTTGGGGGTAAGAAGTGGTCTCCCTTTCAGTTTGAATCTTTGTGGATTAGGGATCCAAGGTTTATGGATTGTATTAAGAAATGGTGGCAAGTGAATATTGATGGCAGTGCAATGTTCAGAATAGCCAAAAAGTTGATTTTCATTCAAATAAATCTCAAGAAATGGAATAGAGATTCATTTGGTCATATTTTTGAACCTAAAAATATGGTTATTCAAAGGTTGTATGGTATTTAGAATGACATTCAGAAAAAGGGCCTATCAGAGGATCTCCAATTGCAGGAGGATGGACTTCTCGCTCAGCTGCATGACATTTTTGCAAAAGACGAAGATTTTTGGAGGCAAAGATCGCGTGCAATCTGGTTAAAGTCTGGGGATCGTAACTCCAAGTTCTTTCATCTCACTGCCCTCAGGCATAAATTTTCTAATAGGATTTCCTCAATTTTGGTTGATGGTTCGATGTTGGAGGATGAGGTAGATATTAGGAGAGTGGCTACTAGTTTATTTGAGAGCTTGCTTAAGGATGATCTAATGTTGGACCAAAATAGGGTGGAGGCTTCGCTAGAGGTTATCCCCTATCTCGTCTTGAAGGACCTGAATAGGGATCTCATAGCTATCCCTTCTGCTTCAGAAATTAAGGATGTGGTCTTCTCTTTTGAAGGAAATGAGGCCCTTGGGCCTGATGGATTTCCTTTTCTATTCTTTCAGTCATGATGGGAAATTGTTGTGGAAGATGTGATTAATGCTACTAAGGAGTTCTTTGGCTCCAGAAGATTACTCAAAGAGTTGAATGTGACCTTCATTTTCATAATTCCCAAGTATGTTGATGCTAATAGCTTTGGTGAGTATCGTTTGATCAATATTTATAAAAAAATTTATAAAAATAATTCGAAGGTGCTTGCCACTAGACTTCAAAAGTGTCTCTCAGAGTTGATATCTAAATAAAAAAGTGGCTTTGTCAAGGGTCATCAAATCCTGGACTCTTTTGTACTATGCATGAATTTTCTCATTCTATTAATTCCTCGAAGAAGTTGGGCTTCTTCCTAAAATTTGACCTTCTCAAAGCTTATGACAGGGTCAACTGGAGATTTATGTTGGAGGTTTTGGGTCGCTTTGGTTTCTATAGGAAGTTTCTTCAGCTTGTTGATCAGCTTATCTCTACTCTGTCTTTTGTTGTGCTTGTGAATGGATCTCCCTCCCCATTTTTCTAGATTTTGTGTGGTCTACGACAAGGAGATCCTATCTCTTTGTTTCTTTTCATTTTGATGGCACAGGCTCTTTGTAGAAATATTCAGAGGGATTTGTCTTTTGGGGCCCTGAAGGGACTTTATTCTTCTCCTATATGTGACCCTATTACCCATCAACAATTTGTTGATGACAATATTTTGACGGGTGAATCCTCTATCTATGAAGTCAGAACTATGAAGGGTTCGATTGAGGACTACTAGAAGGCTTTTGATCAACCTATTAATCTTCCTAAGAGTCAATTTTTTTCCTTCACACCCATAAAGCTCTGCAGTTGAAGCTTGCCAAGATTCTATATTGCAATAGGGGTGAACTCCTGTATACCTACTTGGTGCTTCCTTTGTGTATCTCTAAGATTCCAAAGTCTTTTTGGCTGGGTTTATTGGATAAATTCAGTAGAAAGTTGGTGGATTGGAAAGGGGCGCTCCTCAATCAAGCTGGGAAGGTGCAGCTCATTGCCTCTACTCTTCAAAATATGCCACTATATGCTATGAGCCTCTTTAGAATTCCTGTCAAATTTGAAGAGAAAATGGAACAAATAATGAGAAGATTTTTGTGGATGGGTGTTGAAACCAAATCTAGAATCCCTCTTGTGGCTTGGGACTTGGTCTACAAACCAAAGAAATGGGGTGGTCTTGGCATAAGAAATTTTAAAAAATTCAATAAGGCTCTCTTGTTGAAGACTGTTTGGAGGCTCCTTAATGGTGAAGCAGGATGGGCTTCCCTGGCTAGTAACAAGTATCTACATGGCCTCAAGAGAACCTGGAATTTTTTGACCTCTGATGATATTCCTTCCGGTTCTTGTTTTTGGAGGAATATTATTCCTTGTCGGGATTTGGTTGCTAATGGTGTTAGATGGTTGTTGGGTGATGGTACCAGAATTATCTTCTGGGAGGATACTTAGTGTGACCTAAAACCTTTGATCAATCTTCCTTAGGCCCCTCCCATTGTTCCTATTTGCAAACTTTTATTCAGTACTCAGGTGGTAGATTATTTTCATAATTAGATGGTTGTTGGGTGATGGTACCAGAATTATCTTTTGGGAGGATACTTAGTGTGACCTAAAACGTTTGATCAATCTTCCTTAGGCCCCTCCCATTGTTCCTATTTGCACTTTTATTCAGTACTCAGGTGGTAGATTATTTTCATAATGGGGAGTGGAAAAACTTCCAAGACTGGGACCCGTCTTTGAAGGTTCTTAAGGACTTCTTGTGCAATGTTTGTATCCCCATATTTCCTAGACCGGACAGGATTGTTTGAGCTCCTTGTGCTAATGGAAATTTTTTGGTGGCTTCTACCCTTGTTAATTCGCTGGAAAAGCCTGATTCTATTCCTTTTTGGAGAAGCTTATGGAACAAGAAGTTGATTCCCAAGGTAAATGTCTTCTTTTGGATGCTTATGCAAGGTAAAATATTAACTTAGGATAATCTTTGTAAAAGGGGCTTTGCTTTTCCCAATAGATGTGTTCTTTGTGAAGTTGATGCTGAGAGTGCTTTCCATTTATTTCTTGGGTGTAATTTTTCCTCTATTCTTTGGAGTAAATTTCTTGGGTTATGGAATCTGGTTTGGGTCTTCGCATAATCCCTTGACAAATTTGTTGAACAATGGAAGTGCCCCTCCACTTCTCCTATTCTCCATGGGCTTTGGGATCTTATGGCCCCACACATTGTGTGGGGATTATGGAAAGAACTAAACAACATAATTTTTCATGATTCTAAGCTTAAAGTTGGCAGTCTTTATATCAAGATTCGTCAGGTGATCCTGGAGAATTTTTCTATGAGAATTTTTCTATCATTGATCCTGATTCTTCTCGATGTGCTCATGTTGCATGTTTGGATGGGTATGACCTTTTGGTGATTTTTAATTGGAAGATCTCATCCATCCCTGCCATGAATTCTAAGTCTAGATTGAATGCTAGATTGAACACTAAGTGGCAACCACCTCCTTCAAGGTGGGTAAAAGTTAATTTTGATAGGACAACAAAGGGTAATCTCGGACTTACAAGTTGTGGGGGGTGTTGAGGAATGAAGATAGTAGACTCTTAGGCATGGTGGCACTCCCGTTGGAAAATTGGACCAATCACTACGTTGAGGCAGGGCTGCATTTATAAGTATAAAATTTGATGTGGAAAGGGTTTATACAAAAATATGGGTTGAAGGCGATTCTTCAAACGTAATCAATTATCTTTGTGGCACTCATAAGACTAGTTGGAATGTGGAGAAATTAATCAAAAGATACTATAATCATTCTTAGTTTTTGTGAAGAGACCTGTGTATCTCACATCTTTCGAGAAGGAAACTCATTGGAAGATTTGTTTGCTAATGAGGCTATCAGATTGAATAAATTTTGTGCATGGGAGGAGGGCTCAATCCTTCCCAAGAAATCTAGGAGCTTAACGAGAAATGATGGTGTGGGTTGAGTTGATGCAGTGGCGGCATTTAATCCTGAGTACCTTATTCTGACACACGTTTTGTGGGTATCGTTTGGATTACTAGCGTTTAGTTGAGTAATTATCAAAAGGGTTTTCTTTTCCTGGTATCTGAAGAAATGGGTGGCAATAGAAGCATAATTGAGCCGCACTCTTGTGTGGGTCTGAGGAACAAAAATAAACTTTGGAAGATTCTCAGCCATGGGAATTTTACGCTATTTCTAGAAAGATTGCATGGGCATGACCCAAATGCCTCGATGGAGTTTGTATCATGCTGGCATAACCATAAGCTTCAGATAAAGGGTCTAGAAGTGAAGGTAAATGAGGAGTTGATTTCTACTATGACTAGGATGTTGATGGTTGGCCATAAGTTTTACAAAGACAAGAAGAGTAATGAGGAAGTGATGGCCCAGTTCTTCAAAGATGACGAGAGGAAGAATTTGATTAAGATGGAAAGTTGGGGCTATGAGCGCAAGTCACTTAAGAAGATATGGGCAAAGGTGGCCAAGGTGATTATGTGCTATGTGACGTTGGAAGGCAAGTTTACTGCTATACTTGGTCACCATTCCACTCTTTTAAATCAATTCAGACATGGGTTGTTTATTTCCTTCCCAGTTTTTCTATTGTCTTCCATGGAGATTTTTGTTTATGCACATTTAAAGAATAGGAGGGCTCTGTTCCTCCATGAGGGTCTCATTATTTTAATCATGGAGCATGTTAGGTCTCTTCTCCTTGCCTTTGCTATTAAGGGAAAGGAGAAGACTCCGAATGATGGATCTGACTCATCTGGTTCAGAAACTAGAATTTTTGAAGAAGAGGAGTGGGAAGAAGAGTATGATGATGGTCCTTCATCCCCTCAGGCTACCTCCTCGAAAATGAGGAAGAAGGGTAGCCTTAAAAATAATCAAGCTGCTAAGAACCTTGTTTTTTTTTATAGTAAGGATACGGACGTGGGCTCGGATGATTCATCTCCAAGGAAGGTGGATTTTGCTATTGTCTAGGTAGAAATCGAAGATGGAGGTAATAAGGAGGGTTTGCGGGAGAATGTGCTAGCTTTGGAGGCCAAGGACAAGCCGAGGAGGATGTCCAAATGCATTGCCAAGCTGAAAAACCAGGTTTCGAATGTTCTTGCAAAGGATGCCAAAGTGATTTGTAAGGAAAAGGCTTATGTAGAAAAGGCGGTGGAAATTGATGACTCGCCGACTGATAACTTGACCAATGATAATCTGTAGTAAGAAAACAAGTGTCAAGATGAGGAAGACATTGAGAAGAAGAACGCTAAGTCAAAGGCCCTAAAGGTAGATCCCCTTTCTCAAGACTTTTCTTATTTAAATGATGAGTCTCCCTCAATGTTTGAGTTGTTGGACATGGCAAGGGTTGAGACCATCAGAACTTTTAAATTGGCTAAGTGGACTCTTCAGGTGTTTAATAAAGTAACATTAAAATTAGGGGTTTGAAGGAGAACTTGAATAATGTGCTGAAAAGTTTAGTGTCGGACATTCTAATTGACAGAATTGTGGACGTAGAGATTTTTTTCCATGATTTCAAATCTTTGTGTGAAGATCGGTTGGTTGGGTTAGAAGCCAAGGTTGTGGGCACCAATGCAGACATTAAGAAGTTTTTGCATGCGTGCCATATTTTTGTTAAAAATAGTGCAGACTCCTTGGAAGTCCTATTCAAAAAGATTAGTGAACTAAGGGAGTACCAATTGAACTTTTTTGAATTAATGGAAGAGCATGCAACCAAGGGAAAAGGAAAAAAAGGGGTGAATGATGGTAGCAAAGGCCTTGCTGCTAAAGGGTCTGTTGATTGGAAAAGGTCCTTTGAAGCTAAGAAGGAGTTGTTGGATATGATTGATTTGCACAGGAGCCAAGAGCTCGAGGTGGCCTACACCTTAAGCAGTATGAAATAGTGCTTGGTTCTCTTTGTCTATTGTTTTCTTTTTGTTGGGTCTCGATTTTCTTTTTATTGTTTTGTTGTTTTGTTGTTGATGGGTGTTGTTGATGGTCTACTATTTTATCTCTCGCACAGCACTCTGTTTGTTTTTGTTTCTTTGGTTATGGTATGTTGCTGGTATCTTTTTTCCCATCTTCTGAGTAGCATTTTGTATCTCAAGTTGTAAAGGGTTTCAGGTCCCTTCAAAACCTATTTTTCCCGTATAATCAAAACTAGTGGCTAAAATCAATCATAGCTACACATGTCCATTTAAAATGAGTCAAAGATTCATATATTCACTTCAAAAGTCAAATTACAATATCAGGTTTGACTTGGCTCTTAAGGCCACAAATTCATTACATTGTACATTTTCCATCAAGTACATGAATGTATTACATCAAGTTACACCATAGACTTTAATAGTCTTGTGAAAAACTAAGGTTCTTCTTTGATGCTCACCTCCACTGGTGGACGAGAACATGGCTAAAGCACTTTACCACCCAAACACAAAGCTTATGCTTCCCCAATATTCTTTTGACTTGAAGAATACTCGACCCTACATGAAAATTTTAGCAAGAGAACAATCTACAAGGTGGAATCTAGTGCATGCCCATACATCAACATGCAATTTCTATCTACAAATTAGAAAAGAAAGTGCAAGATCTATGCTAGGAATGACATAGAGTGAAATCACAGAGTTTATTCATACATAATGAACTATATTGCTTGACCAAGCATAATAAATGTGTTGCAACAACAACAAACAATGGGTTCTAGTAAAGAAAACTTATACTCTCTGAACTCCATTTTGGCACCCATCCCAAAAGGTAACTTTCTACTATACATCTCATAACAGCTATCTACCCTCTAGCAGCATCCCCCCCCCCCCCGTGAGATGCTCTAGTCAACTAAGATATCACTATCTCATTCAAGTATTTAAAAAAATATACTTTCACAAATGTCTTCAAAAGAAGAAACAGAATACTAATTTATACTCTATACATAAATCAAATTTATGATTCATAGAGTAATTCAAGAATCAGTCATATCATTCTTATGATTATTTTCTACTTATCATTTCAAGCATTTTCCTTTTAATAAATGTACTAAAAACAAAAGAAGGTATGTCACAAGTATGTGTATGTACATAGACGAATTTTAAGTGCATACACATATATGTGCCTACTTATGTTTAAAATTTGTGCATACATTCTGAAATAATTATAAAATTTAGATTGCAATCTTAAAATAGTAAACCATTTGATGTTTCTTGTCAAAAAAAAAAATTAGAACAAGTCTATACTAACAATTTCACACATATTGTTATTTCATTCTCACAACTGTGATACTCTAACATTGTTGTTTACATAAGAATGTTCATTGTTTGAACAGAACGAGTATTGTTTCCTACTAAACAGTCATAAAACAAGTTGTTTACATATGAACATTCATGGTTTGAATAGAACCAATACCGTTTCCTACTAAATAGTTATAAAAAAAATTATTTGTATATGAACATTCATAAAAATAGATCAAGTGTTGTTTCCTACTAAATAGTTATAAATCAAGTTGTTTACATATGAACATTCATGATTTGAATAGAACAAATATTGTTTCCTACTAAACAGTTTAATGAGCAAGGCTATTTTCAGCTACTAAGATAACTTAACAACCAAACAATGTCGTTTACAAAAGATTAATCACTGTTTACATCCTTACAATACTGTTTCAAATTAAACATTTACATTTAATGACAGAGTATTCACTGACATCCATTTTATATTGTTGTCTCAAGCTAACAAAACTAGTTTTATATCAAGTCTATGTCATTTCCGATAGAGCATTCTTTGTTTGCAAAGAAATGAATATACAATGCCAATAAAATATTCACTATCAACTTGGGATGACCCAATTTCATTCATGCAAAACACAATGCCCATTTTCATCAATTTGAAACATAATCAATGTTGGAGAATTCATTGGCAACAAGATAAGTAATGAAAAACTGAATCATATGTAAATTCTAAGCAATCATATAATGCAAATATTCAGTCGACCTCGGGTTCTTGACAGAACTCTTGCTCACATGATTATAAGCCAAGCATTCTCTAGTCGCTCTTAAAGCGGCTACCCCTTACATACATGAAACAATATTTATAAATATCATATCTGGAATTTTCCCATATGGGCTTACTGGCTTATATACCGTATAGATCTAAATAACAACATGCAAACTTATGTCTCTAATAAACTTCAAGAAATAGCCCGTCGATCCTTTAGATCGAACTAGACAAGGGCATGATGAGTCCACAATTTAAACAAATCCATCATTCTTGTTGAACGAGGTCAGCTTAGGAAGGTAATTAACAATATACATATTTAAATAAAGTTTTACAGTCACTTGCTTTGCCCCTCCCATTATTGGCTCATCCAATAACCAATAATATGAATAAAAAAATAATAGGGTATCATTTTCCCTTCCCTACGATCAATAGTCGATCCTCTTCATGGATTTTAGTATGTTAGCTTACACATTCATATCCGAATTATAATACCGATATCCATTACATGGCCTACACTTTTGTGCGACACCAATTGATGGTCAATTTGTTAAGGCTTTATGCCTCGGCCCTAGGTCAAAATGGGTTAAATTTTAGGCAGGTCGAGGCCATATGACCCCTCAAGGAGGTCGATCATACACAACCATTCGGATCAAGCCGACCTTAACACAGTCACAGACCTTCACACCTAATAGTGTTATCAAAATAATCGACAACAAGAAAGAAAATACTTCTAGCAAATATTGATGTTCATAATAGAATAAGTCTTATTCTAAGGGAAATCGATTTACCTCAATTTCGAGCCTTTGAAATTCTTTCCCATATTTTTCCTTCCATGAGCACTTTTCTTTGTTTTTTGCCTTCCCCCGCCCATCAAAATCCTTCTTGCTACTTTTTCCTCTATTTTTCTTCATACAAAAATGGAAACAAATCTTGAATGCACTAGCATCACCATTATGGCGTTATTTTCTTGCCGCTAGCCACTCTCTTCCTTATTTTGAGTATTTCCATTATACTTGTGGCAGGCCACTACAACCATAGTGGACTGTCTTTAATATTTTTCATTCATTTTTAAACAATCCGATTTGAATATATCAGTTATCGAATTTGAATTTGATATAAAATTAAACATGTGTACATTTATATGTATATGTATATATGTAATATATATACATATATATCTATACGTATTTAAAAATGATTTTTATTCATATTTACCATGTTTCAAATAATGTGTATATATATACATATGCATTCATAAATAAGTTGTTTGTTTGGAATGGCTTATAAGTTTCATACACTATCATTAAAATTAAGGAACATGAATTTTCATTTCAAGCATCTATATATATATATATGCCAAAAAACGAATTTTCTTTACAAAGCTCATTTTTCGTTTTCTTCAAAACATAGAGTTTAAATAGATAATTTAATCTACAAACCATTCATTTTCAAGCACTGAAACAATTCAAGTCAGAAAATCATGTTCTCTTATATATAAAAATTAGTTCAAATGCAAGTCTTTGTGCCATTTGTGGTGTGTGCATCAATATTCCAACTAGCTTACAGTTCAATTCGGCTAAACAATCCTACTTCAACCGTGTTTTCATCCTTCAACCTGTCACCCTACAACTGCACACACTTGCACTTGCAAATTGATCAGTAACGTTCAATTTCTTGGTAACATATAAAACAATTTTCAAAGTCAACATCAATCAACTTCTTTCATTCAATTTTTTTTTAAATTTCTAAAAATTTCATTTAATATTTATTAAATTTCTTCAATAATTCAATTTACCATATTATAATAAATATGCAATAAAATTGGGTTATGAAATCCTTCCCCTCTTGGAAGAGACATCGTCCCGATGTCTAGTAGATCAAAATAAAAGAATATCATATCAAATTTTGAACATTCATGTCTATTTCAACATCACATCAAAAATATGTCTATTTCAACATCACATCAAAATATATGTCTATTTCAACATCACATACAAAAATATATGTCTATTTCAGCATCACATCAAAAATATATGTCTATTTCAACATCACATCAAAAATATACGTCTATTTCAACATCAAAATTTTAAAGCATGAAATATCATAGTACTTCAATCCAAAAAAATTCAAACAAAGTTATTGAGTTTCTTTTTCAAGAAAGCAAATGTGGAGAGGAGCATTCTATTTCTTCTACATCCTCCCAAGTAGCACTGTCCTCTGATTACTGGTCCCATTGGACCTTAAACTGAGCAATATCTCTACTCTGCAACTTAACATGCGTCTATCCAAGATTCTAATGGGCTCCACTAGCACCACTTCTAGATCCTGTACCTACAATGATTGCCAATCAAGCACATGAGTCACATCAGAATGATATGGCTTAAGCAAGGAAACATGAAAAACATTATGAAGTTGAGCCAGAGAAGGTGGTAGAGCTAGTCTATAAGCAACTGGGTTAATCACTTCCAATACTTCAAACGATCCCACATATCTTGGGGCCAACTTGGAAGACTTTCCAAAAGCAATAGAGCTTTTATGAGGTTTAACTCTCAAGAAAACTTTTTCCCCTATTGCGAACTGTCTAAGAGTTCGATTTTTATCAGCATGACTCTTCTTTCGGTCTGTGATCTCTTCCAATCTGCTCACCCTAATTTGTTCTTCCATTTCCTTAAGCATTTCAAGTCCTAATATGATCATGTCCTCCAATCTATCCCAAGTGTTGCGGGTACGACACTTCCACCCATACAAGGCTTCAAATGGTACCTTTATCCATTCTTATGTCAAGAGAATCTTATTTTGAGTATTGCCATTATACTTGTGACAGGCCACTACGTCCATTGTGGACTGCCTTTAATATTTTTCATTCATTTTTAAACAATCCGATTTGAATATACCGGTTATCGAATTTGAATTCGATATAAAATTAAACATGTGTATGTTTATATGTACATATATATATATATATATATATATATATATATATATATATATATATATATATATATTACACATATATATATATATGTAATATATATATACATAAAAATGATTTTCATTCATATTTACCATATTTCAAATAATGTGTGTGTGTGTGTGTGTGTGTGTATATATATATATACATATGCATTCATAAATAAGTTGTTTGTTTGGAATGGCTTATAAGTTCCATACACTATCATTAAAAGTAAGGAACATGAATTTTCATTTCGAACATCTCTCTCTCTCTCTCTCTCTCTATATATATATATATATACCAAAAAAGGAATTTTCTTTACAAAACTTTCTTTCGTTTTCTTCAAAACACAGAGTTCAAATAAACAATTTAATCTACACACCATTCATTTTCAAGCACTTAAACAATTCAAGTCAGGAAATTATGTTCTCTTATATATGCAAATTAGTTCAAATGCAAGTCTCCATGTCATTTGTAGTGTGTGCATCCAGATTTCAATTGGCTTACTGTTTGATCCGACTAAACAATCCTACTTCAACTATGTTTTCGTCCTTCAACCTATCACCCTGCAACTGCACACACTTGCACTTACAAATTGATCAGTAACATTCAATTTCTTGGTAACATATAAAATAATTTTGAAAAGTCAACATTAGTCAACTTCTTTCATTCAATTTTTTTTTTTTAGTTCTAAAATTTCCATTTAATATTTATTGAATTTCTTCAATAATTCAATTTATCATATTATAATAAATATGCAATAAAATTGGGTTATCATAGAATTAGAGATGAATTTTGTGGGAAATTCTTTGTGGAAGTTTAGGATAATCCCTCTTTACACGGATCGAGGTGACCCAAAATTTTTGCAGGCTAAAGCTTTGTGAAATTTTGACTAAGCGAGACTTTAAGGAATATCTTTCTTATATTCTTGCAACAAAACGATTCTACCAATATTTTTGCAAAAATTCCAACCATAAAGAATGGCAGGTATAATAAGGGTAAACTTCAAAATCCAAAGGCTATGGAAATCCCACATTATCTGCTTCTCCATAAAATGAAGTTTACAGAGATACTAAGCGCAAACCCTAAGAAAATTCTCGAGCAAAGAAAACTCTTAACCTAGCAAGCCACAACTTTCCATGTGGACAGGTGGGGATCATGCGGGTTTCCACATAGGCTTCAAATATTTCATTTTTAAAATATATTTGATAGCCCTAACCCTCAAAAACTCAAAACCCTAACTATATGATCATTAAGGGGAAAGCACCATGATTCTACATTTTAGCTAGCACGTAACTCCCAACAATCCCATAATGACTCCATATATACTGAAAACACATGTATGTAACACTAGGGCCAACAATTTAGATAAAATACATTTTAAATTACAAACCCTGGGTAATATTTATTCCACAATGTCATTTATTAAATGTAATGATCATTTAAAATAAAAGAACCTAATGGGCCCTTAATAGGTCGACCTGGAATTCACACGAGATTGAAGACAAATTGACTTGCAGGCAAGAGAGGAGGTGCACTCAGGGTTCGAACGAGCTCTTCTTGCAACTAAATTACTCTTTTGTAGGTGACAAATGGTGAAAATTACATTCGAGATCATTTATATAGCCCCAATAAATCTATCGCCATTAATGCCTAAAATGACAGTGTACAACACTTACACGGCAATACAAATTAGGTTTAAATATTGTGAAAACTCAACTCTGCAAAGATTTAGGGCCTTTGGTCTTTGTGAAAAAGGTGGGCTTGCAATCCCTTGCAAGAAAATGAAGGCCATCCAACTTTTTGGAAATTCGGAGTCTCCATTCTCTACAAAAAAATGGGTGTGTACTTCATGCGGAGAAATCATCAATGACAACCTCTACGGGGATCCAAGTTTTACAAGATTTTTACACTCTACTATGAGTTTTTTACAGTTTGCATGACTTTGGTATGACTTTGGGAAGAGTCTTGCAGGAAGGGCTCTGATACCATGTAAGAGCTGAAGATATTAGCTCGACACCTAGGGACACCTGCAAAAACAATAATAAACCTTCCACAAGAGGATATGCAAGAATGAGCTTGCTTGATATTAAGACCTCTCAAATGATGAGGTATGAAATGATAAATTATATTACAAATGATACAATAACCCTCCTTATATAGGAAAGGGTGAGATACAAGATGCATTAAGATGTTGCCATGTATCTTGATCAAACATCATGTGGCAACATGAAAACCCTAACAACCTACCTAGGGAATGATGACAAGATAGAGATAAGTTCTAGAAAAGATAACTTATCTTCTAGAAGGGAATCTTATCTCCTATAAACATGGAAAGGGGAATTACCAATTATTTATGATTTATCTAATGATACGACCTAGGACCTAATTAATTAAACAAAAACCTAAGTAAACTTATGCTAGTGTAATAAATAAATAAGTCCTAGGTTGCATCATTAGATAAATCATAAATAATGGGGTAAGTCCCCTTTCCATGTTTATAGGAGATAAGATTCCCTTCTAAAAGATGAGTTGTCTTTTCTAGAACTTTTCTCTATCTTGTCATCATTCCCTAGGTAGATTGTTAGGGTTTTCATGCCACATGATGTTTGATCAAGACACATGGCAACATCTTAATGCATCTTGTATCTCACCCTTTCCTATATAAGGAGGGTTATTGTATCATTTGTAATATACTTTATCATTTCATACCTCATCATTTGAGAGGTCTTAGTATCAAGCAAGCTCATTCTTGCATATCCTCTTGTGGAAGGTTTATCATTGTTTTTGTAGGTGTTCCTGGGTGTCAAGTTAATATCTTCAGCTCTTACAAAATTAAACTGTGGGTTTTACAACAATCCTACCTTAATCAAATTTCCGCTATTGTATTTTTCTGCAAACCTTTCTCTTGACTCCCAAAATGCAACTTAGACACCTGAACCAAAAACTAGCAACCAACCAAAAGAGGACTAACCAAAAATGAAATCAAAAGAAAAAGGGGGGTCCTCATTTTCAATGGGGAGTGTGTGCAAGGCACAAAAAACATCAACACCATTAGATAGTTCTCAGAACCAAATTTCCAACAATATCTTGTTTGCATGATTTCAATAACCAAGCGAAAAGTTATGTCCCCAAAAAAAGTTGCTTAATTAGGGCATCAAAGGCAAAAAGAACCCCCTAGGGGCTGGAAAACTTTGACCCCTGGTCACATGGGTGACTTGTCACTAAGGCGTAAGGGATAAAATTTGGGCCCTTGGTCATTGATGTGATCGCAAGGATTTTGGTGTTGAAGCAAGGGTTGGGCATGTGCTCTTGCTCCTGGTCAGATATGTGACCTGCATAGGTGCTTGCTAAGGCCCTCGGGGGATAGATTAGGTTGTGGGTGGTGTCGTTGGCCATCAATATCGCAAGGCCACTCAAGGTAGCGCGGGGATGGTCCACGAACGAAGCACTAGTGAAGCACTTTAAAAAGTGTTGTGCGTCCGCTATTAATTTTAGTATTTTTTATTTTATCGTTGTATGATACAATGTCTAAGGAGTTGTATGGCCTCCCAAATAAATAAAAATGCCTCATAAGCTTTTGACAACAAAATAGGGCAAATTTATAGTCAAAATTTGTCGAATCGGCCTCCTGAATGCAATGGTGGGGTCCTCTTTGTACCAAAATACACCAAAAAAAATCCCAACTCCAAAATCACAAAAAAAAGTAATGAAGATTTCATATTTGCTCTCGTAACCCGAGTTCAAGAAAAAAAAACTCAAAATCGAGAAAGGGTTCATTGAATCCTTGCTCTGATACCATATTAGAATTATTAATAAATACAAGATATTGGATCAAAAAATAAACAAAAACACCTTCCATGCAAGAGAATTGCAAACAATATTTTGTTATATCCTCAATAAGAAAAACTTACATAATGAACCTCAAGAATCTTTGAGGAGATCAAGAGATAATATAATGAGGGGGAGTGCTTTTATAAGAGAAACCCTAAATGATAAAGGGATTAGATCATGACAAGTGTCATCATCAATGATAACTTTAAGAATCCCCCTCAAAAAAATATATAAAATCCTAGCGAATCCTTCATTTTTTTAGGAAAAAATATTAATTTCTATTGGTGAATCTTTCCTTTTTTTGAAAAAAAATAATAATTTTATTGACAATTTTTTTATATCACTAAAATTTTGGTGAATCTTGAAAATAATAGGAAAATGCATTAATTAATTATAATGGAAAATCCATCTAATCTAAAAATAATTCTCATGGAAAAGTAGGGGCCCAAGGGTGGAAATTATCGATGGGTTTAAGTGGTAGACTATAATATTTACTTGCCGCCACTATTTTAAAATATAATATAATGGCCCTCATTATATTCTGCAAGGTAAAATGTACCCACAATTTGTAATTCTCATGGGGTTCAAAATTTCTTTTAGATCATTGATCTAACAACCCTCGTACTTTGTGAAGTAAAATTTACCCACAATTTATAATGCTCATGAGACACGAAATTGTGGGCCCCATGAGCATTATAAATCATGGATACATTTTACCTCATGGAATATAAGAAGGGCCATTAGATTATATTATAAATCAATGGTGGAAACTAAAGATTAGAAATATGGTCCTAAAGCAACTAATAATTATGATATACTATTGGCAAATTAATATAGATTTATACTATAATTTATAAAATTTAGGCAAATATGATCTAATCATGTATCGAATATTGTGGAAAAATTTTGAGTTCAATTTTTTAATAAAATAAACTCTTTGGTGATTTAAATAAGACTATAATAAAAAAAATTTAAAATGTGGCAATTCAAGTCATGCTATAGCTCAAACTATTAACCATTTTGGATTCCCAAATTTCAACTATTAGCCAATTGGCGAATATTAGCCACTGAAACAATCATTGGCCGTCATCCTATGTGATGAGATAGAATGACTTATTCGATTGCATGGTGGATACCTTGCGCCATTTGTGCTCCTCATATAGTTGGACCAATGAGCCTAGTGATCCAATAATAGCTCATTTTAGTTAACAAAAAAAAGCACTCTAAAATTTAGCTTAAGCGCATGAAATGAATAAGACTAATAATCAATTAAATATTAATTATTAGCTAATGCATGAATACTCTAACACAAACTAACTTTTATTCTTTTCTATTTCTACCTTCATTGGCATAATGTGTGTGTTTACCACAGTAGTAGCATGTTGGATTTTGGCTTGTTCCTCTTCCATGGCCACCTCTAATATTTTGTGGTATCTCCTCTACCATATCCTTGAGAATCCTCATTATTATAGCTTTTGGAAGGCTCCCCATTTTGTATTTGTGGTACCACATGGTTTATATTGTTAGCTTACCTTTGATTTCTACTCCATTACAATTTCTATTTACCATATGTTGAGTATCCATTTAATGCACCTATGGCCAATCTCCATACCCTATCCATACCAATATCTATGAAGGAATATTCTCTATTCATTCCATAAAATATTGGTGCATACCCATCTTCTTGAGTAAAATGGGGCAATTATACATCTAATGATTATCCTATTGTTGGCATAGTCCAAACAAGACATGTATTATCCTTCTAGGGGATTTTTCCAATTCTATCCTTTATATGGTAGATCTTATTATTCCTTATATTATTGAATATTAATTTATTAGTTGTCCCTCTCTACTATAGTGCGTACATCAAATATTGGTCCTTCTAACTAAAGGAGAAGTACCAATCTTCTCACTCGTCACTAGAATTTTCTATTTTAGTTTTTATTTTTTCTAATTCTAACCTTAATTTTTAATTTCATCATTTTCATAGGAGTCATTCTCTTTCCTTCAAGATTAATATTTCATTCTAGTAACCAATTATGTTGCTTCCTTGTATGTGGAGAACATTCTCCCATCTACCACAACTCTCGTATGAGGTTTTAATCATGATACAAACCACAAATCTATTTTTTCGTTGGCAATTCCTTTAACTTCCTAACCACACTTTTACAATTTGGGTCATATTCTCTTACCAATTCATTTTTTTCTTGCATCATTTCTCTCATCGTTCTTGTACTTTTAGTTGGGGCATTCAGAGAGTAAAAATTTGTCAAAAATAAATTGTTAAAGCACTTCCCATTTCTTATCATTTTTTGGGCATTCTTTGATATACCACCTTGAGGCCTCATTCCTAAAAGTTTCTATGAATTCATGTTATTATATTAATAATACTCAATACTAGCCCTACACTGGTGATATTCCAAGATAAATAGATGATTGCCAACATCTTTGGTATCCTTGCTAAATATAGGAAGCTTAGTCCTATTTACAAGCATATTTGTAGGAGTAAAAGATGTTTTTGGCTTAATTTTTATGGTCTAGGGATTATCAATTCTCCTTAATTATCTTATATTCTTGGTTCTCTCTCTCTTTATTTTGTTCAAGCTTTCTCTACCTTATTCTATAATTTTGAAAGATACCAATTTCCTTACCCTGCATTTACCTCTAGACACTTGAATGTCAAAGAACTCACTACCCAGTATCTCTTTAAAATCCTTCACATAATCACTTCTTGCTCTTTATTTCTCTGGCTTGAGCAATGATTTGCAACTTATCTCTTATTTGGAGACTCTTCTTGTCTTAGATTGCATATGGGTGGTGACTTGGCCTTAAGGGTTCGTCTCCTCAAAGGGTCTCTTCAACTTGGGGGATGTATCTTTTTGTAGCTCTATTTTTCAATAGGTTGTATTTATTAACATCTAATTCATTTTCTTCCTTATCATTATTTGGTTGTTGTTCTTTCAACATCTCTAAGGTTTCCATAGCAGATTCAAACAAATTATGAATATTTCTTACATTTCCTTCTCTCTCGTCATCTTTACTAAATAATAATATATTTGATTCCTTCCCTTCTTTGTATCACATCATACCTACTCTCTTTAGCATCCAAAGGTCATTGCAAAGGTTTAGTGTGCTCCTTATGGATTGCTAATATTCATATTATTTTAGCCATCTTATCATTCTGGTTAGATCTTCTTTTGTAATTCAAATTAAGGTTATGAGATGCTCTAGTTCCTATATATTAGTGAGTATCATGTCTATTGAGCATCCACCTTTCTCTATTTTAGAGGTTTCTTCAACTGCAACCCTTGGGGCACACTCTTTTCATGCCTCTTGCATCTTCTCTATATTTCCCTAGTATCTTTCTTCTCTTTCCTAGGTCTTTCTATCCCTTCTTTCTTCTTATTTCTTCTTTCGTATTTCTTCTTTCTTTTGTCTTCGTATCATTGATCTAGTAGAAGCACAACCTACATCATTTGACATTCTAGAATTCATTTTTTTTATTTCCTCTTCCTCCTTAGCGGTCATTTTAGCTTCCTTCATGCTCAAGAATCTATAATTAAAATATTGAGGTTAAATTAAGTATAGATGGAGCTTAAAGATTCTTGTATCACATCTTGGGATCTATTTATGAGCTTTGTTCACACATTTTCATTGTGTTGGGATAGGGAAATCATTGGAGATTTGCAAATTGGTCTTTAAGAAAGTTTTGATTGTTTGTGAGCACTCTTAGATGGCTTATTACTTGAGATCATTTGTCTTAATTCCATTTTGGAGTACTTTACTGAAGTGACTCAAATTTTAGGGTGAGGGGGTTATGTTATTATTTTTTTGTTTCACTTGTTTATGGGGTTACTCTCTTTTCTTGTTCTTAATTACAAATTGCATTGTGCTAGTAATAGATAATTTACTTTCTCAGATAATTTACTTTGTCTACATTTAGTAAGTTGGTGACTAGTGTATGAAGTGCCCATCTTAATTTATAGGTCAATGCTTTCCTACTTTTTTTCTTCCTTTGTGGGCAATGGTTCCTCTAGTCCATCTATAATATGACACACACAAATGCCTTTTTTGGTATGGAGCTCACACAACTCTAACTCACAAGACTTAGTCACTACTCTAATATCATTTGATACAAACAAGTAGGTCAAATGAACAACTAGCTAACAATTACCCAAAGTTTCACAACAAAAACAAAAGAAAAGTGAGGAACAATAAAATTCAAAAAAACACAATCAATATTATTTGCAAGAGATTTGTGTATCCTATTGGCCACTCCAAAATTATATGGAACCTAACCAACATACTCTAACTAGATCAATGAATATTCGCCAACTTGCAAATACACCATTATAATATATCCCTTTTATGAGCCTAGTTATGCCTATGAATTGTTGTGTTTTGATTCTCAACTCCAACTCTAACAATATGTCTAGTGCCTCAACTCAATTCAGTCAAACTTCAACTTCTATAAAAGAAGATTTCCACTTTCATGTTGACACGGTGACTATTAATCTTCCCCAAAGCTACAAAAAGTGTTGTCTATTACAATATATCCCTTTTACAAGGCTACATATGCCTATGAACCACTATGTTTTGATTCTCAACTCCAACTTTGGCACTATCTATGGTGCCTTCACCTCAATTCAATCAAACTTCAACTTCTATAAAAGAATATTTCCATTTTTATGTTGAGACGTTGATTATTAATCTTCCCCAAAGCTATAAAAACTGTAAAGTCTATGTCACACAACTCTAACAAGACTTAGTTCCTACTCTTATATAGCTTGACCAACTAGCTAAAATTGCCCTGACAACAAAAGCACGAGAACATGGAAGAACAACAAAATTCAAGAAAACACAATCAATATTATTTGTAGGAGATTTGTAGATCCTATTGGCCACTCCAAAATTGTATGGAACCCAACCCAACATACTCTAGCTAGATCGATGATATTTAGCCTACTTGCAAAGACACTAGTACAATCCATCCCCTTCTACAAGGCTAGCTATGCCATGAACCACTTTGTTCTAATTATGAACTCCAACTCTGACAATAATTCTATGGTGCCTTCAACTCCACTACAATCCAAACTTCAACAACTTATACAAAAGAAGATTTCCACTTTTATGTTGACATGGTAATTGCTAATTTTCCCAACATATACAAAAACTTTAAGGTCTATGTCACATCACAAACTTTAATCAAAGCTTCAAGAAACCTTATGCTTTATTTATACTTCATTTTCCATCATATGGTTTTGCATATTCCTTGTTTTTATGCACCTTTAGGCCATTCTAGCGAGTGAATTAATTGGGGAAACAATGTCATTTTCTATTTATTGACCAAAGAATGGCTTCTCAACGTATCCAACCTTCTAGACATGAACTTGATCCAACATGGCTTTTATAAGCTTGTGTAATAACACGCGACACACTCTACTCTATGTTATTCTATGAGGATTCACTTTGTACGAAAGCAAGAGTCTACATCAACTTGTGCACCTCATGCAGTACCAATGTCACAACTAATGGCCTTTGCAGTAACATTGTAGATTACTGTGGCTCCCAAACACGCAACCAAAACTGCACATTGAAACTCACAAGCAAACTTCAAACCAAAATACAATAAAATGAAAATAACCTTTCTTTTTTAATGATGCAAGATTGCTAAGATTCGCTAACATACTCATACATCAACAATTCATCTTGAAACCTGACTCGTGATGCACTTTATCTTTTGTAGCATCTACAATCACTATGCTAGTATTCACTGAAGCATCTTAAATAGGTTTTTATAAAATTGCTTCCTTGATTGTTTAATTTATAAGTAAATTCCATACTTTACTCTAGATCTTGAATTAAAAAAATCACGTACTAGGTTACGACACTTTGATTGTTTTATTTTGAATTAATTCTCAACAAAATTTGTAAGTTCTGATTTAAATCTCATACTTGATCATGACTGTCATCTTTTGAAGAATGGATTTTCACATTAAATAACTCGTTTGCGTTGCTAAATTGCACTCTAATATGTATAGATATTGAGCTTTAAGAAATCTTTATTACAAAAACTCGATTACAAATTAGTAAAGTAAATCCAGCCGATAACTTGAATTTTATATAGAAATTGAAGTTTAAGATACTACAAAGGTGTTGGTTATAAAGAACAGTCTAATGAATGCATCATGAAAATTGGATATATCCACTAAGAATAACTAACTAAATGCTCTTGATACACACTCAATCAGGAGTTCCAATGGTAATATTCATCTTAGTTTCTTCTACTAATTCTGGTAAGATTACTTTCTGCATTTGTCTTGTTTATAAAAATATTCCACAAGCTTTGTTTGATAACTTAAAATTCATGTTCTAGTTTATGTGTAAACGTAACAAGCCACGATACTTCTTCCAAATTAAAAAGTTAATCTTAGCTATTCGTCTTTACTTCTGTATGCTTGTGGAACTTGTGCAGTTCTCAACCAATTTAATTTTCAAACATAGGCCCCGTTCACTTTTAATTATATGGAAATAAACCCCGGCTTTTTTCTATACAAATCTAAATGAAAACAATTTTTCATTCGAAGATTCAACATTCAGGCAAACTCGATTGTTTTTAGATCCTTTACTTCATTAGATATTTATTCTAAAATATAACAACACTCCGTTCAAGGAGAAATAAATTCATAAAAAGTTTACTGATTCATTCAAAAATATGAAGTAAAAGAGTAAAGAAAGAGGAATAAGAATCAGGCACGTAAATTGCATGATAAATCTACTAATCTTGCTAATTCATTCACCTAAGCTCAAGAGGCAAATACAACAGATGAGCAAGGCAGAGACATATCAAATATAGTATGGCATGCGACTGCAAAACTCACATTACCTCAATACAGAACATGGGCAAGGAAGCCATTGCATGTGTGGACCTCATGAGCCACATTTAGGCCAAAGCAGTTCATTTGCAGCATGCTGGACTCATTTTTCTGTTTTAACAAGCCCAATGAAACTGTAAAACTGAAAGAAAAAATAGTAATGATAACAAGAAAATACAAATCTACAACAATATTAATACTTAGTAAAATGTTTGAAAAGGTGCCTAGAAAAGGCATGGTATCTAGGTATTAGACTAGTTTAAGATTCAAGAACGTTTCCAAAGCATCAAGCATTGACAAAGAAAAGGTGACAAGAAGCTGACTGGAGATGACAATCATAAATTTGGATGCATGAAAAAATTCTCAATTAGCATTCATCAGCCAACTGCTTCAGCATTTTTTGCAGTGTAAATTCTCTCTCTAGCCCTTCATACTCCCACAAACAGCTATTTGCTGGATAGTGGAATGCCAATTCTCCATAAAGCACTTGATTTGGCCATTTTGGATTAAAAGGCTATCATGTTTCACCATTAATAATTCAGGGACATGTTGAGAACTATTGAGCCTCTGGTCTGTGGGGTAATGGAATAAAATATGACATGAAACACAAAATTGATAGAGCTAGTGAAGGCCACGCAAAAGTGCTTTAAAAAAAGTTCCCAAAATGTTCGTTAAACAGACTTACACGGGCTTTCTCTGACAAGGAATTTTCAATCAAAAGCCAACGTCAATTGTTAATAATTTGAAAATAGAATGGCATATCTCTCATACCCAATGTAAGCTGTATACAACATATTCTGTATTCATGCTTCACTAAACATATGCCTTCAAAGTTTGAAATCCAAATTAGAAACCCCCACATACAAATAAACAAGACTGACATCAAATATAACAAGATAATACACAATAACCAATGAAGCCACTTAGTAACCAGCATAAGAATAAACAGACAGAATAACTGTCCAGCAGCTTGAGTTCATTACAATAAAATAATACAAGATTTGAGATGAAATCTTGCATCGTAAAGCACTTTACCTAATGCCCACTCCTTGGAAAAAATATCATAATATGCTAAATCATTATGGTATTCTGAATCAGAAGAAAGGATAATCTAACTTAATGAGAGGATCTGATACCGGGCAGTCATATTTCATTATAAACAAATACAAAATTACACAGCAGAGGACCTTGGCAGAGGACCATTCCTTACAGGTAAACCATACCTTTCCATGGATTCTATTTTTGATGGTGAGTTACTTCTGACATCAGCAGACGAGCTTCCCTTCTGAGCAACCACTTTCCCATCATACCTGTCATAGCTTAGACTCCGGCTCCTACTCCTACTGTAACTCCTTCCCCAGCTCCTACTCCTGCTATAACTCCTCCCCCGGCTCCTACTCCTGTTTGGGCTCCTGCTGTAGCTACGACTGTAGCTCCGGCCTCTTACCCTCTCATCAATTTTTTGGAAGCCACCCCGTACTCTGTCTGCACCATCATCAAAATACCTATTATGCCCACCCTTTTGATGTCTTTCTCGACTATCCCTGTCATATTTTCCAGGGAAAGTCTCATATCGGTCAGATGCCTCCCGGTCAAACCTGCCACGACCCCCAAATCTATCATATACCCTGTCCTGTCTCTCATTTCTCCCCCCTGCCATTCCCCATCCTCCACCCCTCGCACCAAAGACCTCCCCACGACCACTACCATAACCTCTACCTCCCTCTCCTCTTCCACTTCGCCCTCCGACTCGTCCACCATGGCCCCCAGAATCCCACCTTCCACCACGTCCCCTGTTATAACCAGAGCGAGCAGCCATATCCCTCAATTCTGGAGGAACTCTTTGACCAGCAACTTCAAGCACCTTAACGAGATCTTGTGCATATTTGGCATCATGGTCTGAAAAGAATGTATATGCTAAACCTGTAGCACCAGCTCGGCCAGTTCTGCCTATTCTATGCACATAATCTTCAATTCCAGTAGGGAAATCAAAGTTTATCACAATTCTGCGAACACAATTTCACAAAGTAGTGAGTGACAAAAATGTAAAACAAAACAATATGTTATTAAAAAAAATAAGAAGCTGTTCTTGTATCAAGCGTCTTATGGTTACCTAATGTCTTTAATATCAAGCCCCCTTGCTGCCACATCTGTTGCAACTAGGACAGGTGATCTCCCTGTTCTGAACTGTGTTAAAACCCAATCTCTCTCACTTTGAGATTTATCGCCGTGAATAGCAGCTGCTCCAAATTGTCGACTAAGAATTCGAGTAAGTTGATCACACATTTTTTTGGTTGAACAGAAGATTAAAATTTTAGATCCTGGTTCCTGACTTCGAAGAATTTGTTCCAGCCTTCTATGTTTCTCAGAGGCTGAAACAAATTCGACACACTGCAAAAGGGCATAATTTTCAGAGAGACTAAAAAATTATAAAGTAAATACAAACTCTGTAAGGTGACAACAAAACTGCCTTCAATCTCAGAAATTACATCAAGAAACATAATATTGATGGGGGAGATAGAAAAATGATTAGACCTGTGTAATAGACTTATTTGCAGAAAGCTCGTCAATATTTCCAATATTGACCTGAACAGGATTAACAAGTAAATCACTGGCAATCTTTCGCACCTCCTTTGGCCATGTTGCAGTATACATCAGAGTCTGTCTTCGAGGAGGAATTTCATTCACTATTTTACGTATCTGTGGCTCAAATCCCATATCAAGCATACGATCAGCTTCATCAAGAACCAAAAAAGAAACCTGTTGCAGGCTAATTTTCCTGACTTCTAAAAAATCATTCAATCTTCCCGGGGTGGCAACAACAATGTCTGCACCCCTCTCTAAATCTCTTAGTTGAGGACCCTTTGGTGCACCTCCATATATACACTGCAAAATAAAATCAAAAAAAGGAAAAAAGATATTAAACTATTGCAATAAGCTTTGTTAATCTTAAAACAAAAACATTCAAGGAAAGCATGGCATACAGTGCTTGTGATCCGTGATGATCTGCCAAATTTTACAGCTTCTTCTTGTATCTGTGTAGCAAGTTCCCTTGTAGGTGCCAAAACAAGTACAGTTGGACCCCTATGTGAATTATTTTGACACCGTCTCAAATGAAGAAATGCTGGTAAAAGATAACCCAGGGTTTTTCCAGAGCCCGTCTTAGCAATTGCTACTATGTCACGGCTCTGTAGAGCAATTGGCCAAGATTGTGCCTGTATAGGAGTAGGAGACAAAAACCCTGCATTTTGAAGCTGAAAAGGGAAAAACGCATTAACATCAGGAAGAATAGCGACAAAATAACTTCTCCCTTTTAAAGTAAATTAACCCGCAGCAATAAATAAAAAGAGTTATTTCTAGCTTCCCAAAGTCTAAAGTTTAAACAGTGGATATAGATAAATCTTATTGAAACAGAGACTATAAAAAGTGTTCCCAATATATAAAGTTCTGCATGGTTGCCATGGGAGCAACCTGAAGCAGAAATCTGGGGCTTCTCAGGCCGATGGCTGACCCAAATAGTGGCAGCCCAACCCTGTTATGACTTGTAAGCCATCCTCAGACAGCAAGTCCCAAGTAGACAGACCATTTAGATTAGCCCACAGAGGACAGCAATGTGCTACGTTTCTGTTGTACAGCAGCACAGCGTACGACATGTGCTCCTATCTGGAGCAAATATCGCACCTGCGACAAGTTCAAATGACAATTGACATGTAAGTTTGAACTGCTCAAAAAGACAATCAAATGGTATTGTGATACTAAGCACAGAAGCAGCTCATACCTCAAATGAAATAAATGCATGATAACAGAAATGAACAACTAATCCACAACAGCATATACACAACAGAGATATGGCATGAAAATAAATGCATGCTAACAGAAATGAACAACTAACCCACATCAAATGTTGAAACTTGAGAACAACAAATACAAAACCATAAAACCAAGACAAAATATATCAGTATATTCCTGTTCACAACATGAACATTATAATTGCATACCTCTCTTAGAATTTCTGAAGGAATACCAGCAGCATCAAAGGTGATGAATGGAGCAGGGACATTTTCACCCTGGAAAATAAATCCAGTTAAAAATCAAGAAAATTTTCATAAAAAATGAATTCAAAGTTTCATCCTGTCCATGAACTCAAAAATTCCTCAAGCTCCTCTATTAGAATAGAGTTTCCATTAATTGTTTGAAAGACAAAAGAGCTAATTTATCCAAAAGTGAACACTATTACAGCATATCCAGTTAGCATGCTGAAGAAAATATCTGGTAGAAGATTTCTTAACAAAAACTAGCTCTATGCAACCATATAGACATGTTTCTGAGCATAGATTGCAACTTTAAGAAAAACAGTTGATGATGAAAAGAGCAATTTCAGTGAGCAATGCATTAAATATATAATCAAATTTCTCCACTTACCAAAGCAGAAACTTCATGCTGTCTTTTATAAGATTCTATATCCGAAGTATTTGGAAGGTCAGAGAACCCGTGCAATCTTTGACGTTTGAAATCCTGGCCAGAAGAGCTATGGTCACTCACACCACGCTTAAGCATATTAGGTCTTACCCCAGATGCACTGGAGGCATTGAGATGTCCTGTTGGAGCATGTGATAAGTGCATCTCCCCCATACCCTGCAACATACCATAGCTACAATAAAATATGACAAAAAGAACATACCGCACATAGTATTACTAAATTTGGCAAAACAAACAACGTGAAAGGAACACTTAAAGGCATAAAAGGGATAAACAAACTATCACATTTGCAGTGAAATTCATGAGCATATCAATCAGTAGCTCGCTACCCTACTGTCCATATTTTAGCGGACAAGCCTTACAAAGGAGATATTAAAAAAGCCGTAAATTGCATTGCATAATGCCTGCTATATATAAGACGGTAGCCCCATAATGTAACAAATAAGACAAATGGACTAATACTACATGCTTTGATTAGAGAGAACATTCTACCTATATTAACAAACTTAAACAACTAAATAATTTGCCTAATCATATTATAATTTATCTAATAGCCCACTTGCCCTTAAACAACTAAAGAGATAGAATCTCGAGTGTATCTCTAAATTTGAAAAATTTATAGCTGCCAAGGGATTTAGTCATTATATCAGCAATTTGCCTATAATGACTATGAACAAGAAGAGGCCAAATCAAAACCAGGCTCATAAGGATCTCCAAGACCAGTTCTGCAAGCTCCTATGTTGTCATGTCCCTGATTGGGACTTATCTCTTACTGGGTGGGAAAAAGCATTTTTAAATGCTAATTTAAAATAATATTAAATATTAAATAATAATATAAAATTTAAATTATTAAAAATAATATTTAGATTTAAGATTTTGGCCGACCCACTTGGGAAGGCAATCCTGATCCAGTATTTATACCAGCTCAAGTCATTATGGAGATCATCTGGAAATCACGAATTGGGACGTAGTCTTTGCGGCAAAGGGACGAAAACCCCCGAGTCGGCTACCAAGTGAGACATTCACTCAGGCATTTCGTGAAATCCTTCTTTCGCATATTCCTCAGTTTGACATTATATTTACATTCCAGGTAGGATCGGGAGTGTGAGTGATATATATTGGGCGATCAGGCCGAGCCTCCAACTCTGGCCGCACTTCATCTCCTCGATCTTTCCCATTCAAGCTGATGGCTCAGCATTGGCATCCCATGTCCTGAGAATCGTGCTTCAAGGAGTCAAAGATCCATACTCATAGCATAGAAGCCTGTCCATCGCTGCACTGCACAAATCATTCCGCTCGGTTTGGAGAAGGCGACTTCTTATAGCGCGAATATTACCAGAGGCAAACTCACATGGATTGGCGGAGGCGACATTACCATTGAGTAGTCTTCCAGTTAGCACTCGAATTGATACACCCCATGCATAATTGTTCGACACCATTCGTCAGAATCTTGGCAGGTGTCATCTGAGCCTCTTAGTTGTCCTGTCATCGCGATCTGGAGGAAAACAGGCTAACACAGGAGAAGTCATACTTACACACGCACCCTCTGATCAGTTCATCGTCGGGTTTGAAGCACATGACCATCAAAGATTTGTATATGCTAATAACTCTCAGAGACTGTATGTAAGTAAGCAATCCCTGTACTGATCTCAGGCAATCGATTCATAAGACTGAGTAATCAAATTTCCTGCGTTACATATCTCAAATCAGATTTTGGTTCATGATTTGCCATTCTGTGTATGTGTGAAGCTGTTAATTGGTGATATCTCTGTATTTTGATTTGAAAGCGTACCATCTATTGTTTGAAATTTTATTGCAAATCTCCAGTTCTGTTACAGTTTTTGTGAATGTCAAACTTGCTCCTTACATATGTCCACCAAGTTTCCAAGAAGGGGATGGCAAGGGATGGGGAGGCGCATTTTGTGGACGGATTCTTTGGAGGCCATTTTGGAGGATGGCAAGGGACAGCAAAAGCAATGGCTATTACAAAATAGGGAAATTTCAAATATTCATGTAATAACATTGATAAGTCATTCATCATATACAATATAGATCTTTAATACATAACATTTACAACAAAATGCTCGAAGGCTGCAAGTTCCAACTACAAAATGAAAAAAACATAGAAAATATTGCTGCTACCCTTGAACTTAAAAATAACTTGTGCAATCAATGAGCCTATCTCTCTTGTCTCAGAATTGTAGTGGTTGACACAAGCGACAACAAGTTCATGACTTTGTATTGAGATTGGAAAGGAGGCTGACTTAATAAGACTGAAACCTTTGCCATTTTATATTGCAAGCCTGCAATTTTGTGACTGGAAAAACAACTAAAAACTGTTGTTTCAGTGATAGAAAATCACTATCTTGGGATTGAAACACCACCTTGAGAGGTACAAATGGAGTTTGAAATCCTAGGTATTGTTTTGCCTGATTTTATCTTGAAAACCCTGCTATTTTACTAACTGCAATGGCTGAAAACTGCTTTCAAATCTTACAAAGTCAACCCTAACAACATGTGACTATCATACACCATAAAGGAGCTTGAAAATATGTTCTTTTGCAGACCAAAATCTCTCATTCAGTGCTGAGAGTGGTGTGGGGCCCACAAAAGAACAATAAGAAAATTGAGTGTGATTGTAAGGGGAGAGCTGGTTGTCCCCAAAACAGTCAGGGGAAATCTGTCTTGGGGACCAAGAAGTTCCCACATTTCCAAGACGTTTCTGAAGAGCACAGACTTATACTGAGAGGGGGAGGTGGATTAATATAAGATAAACTTTTACTTATTTTTTATTCAACAACCACAATAGAAGCAAGCATACAAGATCCACGCAATTAAGAACACAACATTTACATGGAAACCCTTTCAAGAGAAAACCACAGAGAAAGACTGCTTGGATCTACTGTCCAAATCCAGCCACAACAAAAATAAAATATTCTTACAAATCTTTGTAGGCACCAACCTACTAGAGACACCAATCCCCGCTACTAAGCACCAACTTAGCAAGAGACGCCAATCTCTACTATTGAGAGGCACCAACCCCTAATGAACAAAAATTTCACCTTTTTGAATAATGCTTCTTCAACAGATAATGATCATTTGAAACTACTTCAAATATCTCCTGGCAATGTTTTTCGCATATGCCCCCCTTCTTCAAAAACGTGCTGAAATAAACTTGCTCTGCTCTTGTTTCTGAATGATATTGCATTTATTGCTTTCTTTCTAACCTCCACTTCAACTTCTATTTATACCCCAATCATGCCTCTTCACCAAATAGGGTCAGCCTTCTCAAGGGAGGTCAGCCACATACAAATAATAGTAATTTTAATTTATTTTTAATTCCCCCAAGAGGGGTTGGCCCATTTCAAAGAGGGGCGATTTTACAAAATATGGGTGCCATAAATTGGCGCTAATATAAGACAAATTGAGTTGGCAAGCATTTGCAATAATTTATTATTCAAGCAAAATAACTCATGGGTCGGCCCACCTTCTTGATTTCCTTCTTTGACAGTGATTATGCTCCTTTGACATCAATGACAACAATATTTCCAACAATATCCCCCTTTGTCATTGATGGCAACTCTACAAAGAAATAATTTGTGAATGCAACAAGAACAAAGTTCTCTCCCTTTTTGTAATTCTCATCCTTTGACATCAATGGCAAATATTTCACAAAGCTAAAAGATGATGCAGTGATTAGCTCCCCTTGAAATTGTGCTTCCCCTTGATAAATTAGTGACTAGATGAGAGTGATATCACTCCCAAATTTTGCCTAATATACTCAAAAGTCTCTTTAGGAAAAGGCTCCATGAAAATATCTGCAATTTGTTGTGCCACAATGTACTCCAACTTGACATGTTGGTATGCTACCTATTCTCTTAAGAAATGATACTTGATAGGAATATGCTTTGTCCTAGAGTGTGCATAACTGGATTCTTTGTAATATTGATTGCATTCGTGTTGTCACAAAGTATTGAAATCGGATGATCATATTCTACCTTCATGTCCTTCAATGTCTACTTCATCCAAAGAACTGTGCGCAACATGATACTGCTGCTATATATTCTGCCTCTATTGTGGATAAAGAATCAGAAGCCTACTTCTTGCTTAGCCAAGATACTAGAGAAGAATGCTCATCCCTTTGTACTTTTCCTATCATCAACATTGTCGGCCCAATCCACATCCGTATATGCTGCTAGAGTGAAATCGTCACCTCTCGGATACCACAAACCAAAGTCCAAAGTGCCCTTTAGATATTTAAATATTCTTTTGATTGCTTGCACATGAGTTTTTTTTTGTGCTACTTGAAATCATGCCACCATGCCTACTACTTGGATAATGTTTGGTCTTGATGTTGTCACATATAGTAGGTTCCCGATCATTGACCTATATAGTGTTTGATTTGCTTCGAGAGACTTGTCATCCTTGTTTAATTTATAACCTGTGGCCATGGATGTGCTAACTAGATTGCAATCTTCCATTCTAAATTTTTTCAACATTTCCTTGATATATTTGGTTTGCGAGATAAACATGCCTTTATCAGATTGGGAAATTTGTAAACCAAGGAAAAATGATAACTCACCAAGCATAGACATCTCAAACTCCTTTCATATTTCCTTTGCAAATTCTTGGCACATATTGTTACTACTACCTCAAAAAATGATGTCATCTACATAAACCACAGCAATCAATTGATTCTTACCTTCAGTCTTGATGTAGAGATTACTACCAACAATTTCCCTTTTGAAGCCTTGTTGTAGATATTTGTCAAGTCTTGAATACGAAGCTCTTGGGGCTTGCTTTAGCCTATAAAGTGCTTTCTTTAGGCTGCACACATAATCCTCATTTTCTGATAATAGAAACCCTTTCAATTGTTCAATGTATACTTCTTCTTCTAAATTTCCATTGAGAAAGATCGACTTAACATCCATTTGATAGACTTAAAAGTTCTTGAAACAAACAAACTCCAAAAACATTCTGATAGCTTCTAATCTTGCAACAAGAGCAAAGGTTTCTTCAAAATCAATACCTTCAACTTGAGCATAACCATTACAAACCAACCTTGCTTTGTTTCTTACCATTTGACCATCTTCATTTGGCTTATTCCTAAAGACTCACTTTGTGCCAATCATATTCTTATCTTTTGGTCTTGGAACAAGTTCCCATGTCTCATTCTTTCAATTTGATTATGCTCTTCTTCCATAGCAGCAACCCAATGCTTGTCTTCTCCAACTTCTGCAAAGTACTTAGGCTCTATTTTAGATAGCAAGGAGAAATTTGCATGTTTTGATGTGCTTGCTAATCCTCTAGTCTGCACTCCAATATCTATATCACCAAAAATTAGATTTTTTGAATGATTCCTCTGGACAAATCTAGATGGTGTCTTTGTATCCTTTTGTCCTATTTCTTCTTCGTCTTCTTCTTCTTCCTTGCATCTTGAATCTTCAAATTCTTCTTCCTTGCAGCTTGAATCTTCTAGGTAATCATTTGCCTGTACTTTCTCCTTTTGATGCCTTGCTTCATCCACTTTTATATTGGCACTTTCTATAATCTTTTGCAATCTTTTATTGTTACTTCTATTAGCCTTGCTGCTTGAGGAATAATCAAGGAAGATGCCTTCACTAGATCTATGTAGCACTTACTCTCGAAAATTTTGACTGTTGTTGGTCTTCCCTTCCATAATTCATAAGGTGTCTTGCTATTGTTGACTCTAATTTTCCCTCTATTTAAAATGTAACCTGTTGCGTTAACTGCTTCTCTTCAAAACTTGTCTGGCAGCTTAGATTCATTCAACAATGTTCTAACCATCTCTTGCACATTCCTATTCTTCCTTACTACAACTCCATTTTGTTGTGGAGTCCTTGCAGCCGAAAAATGTCTTTTTATTCCATGATGCTCACAAAAGTCTTCAAATTCATTTGAGGTAAACTCACCTCCTTGATCCAATCTCAAGCACTTGATTCTCAAAAAAGTAATCCATGTCATTCTAGAGTAATCATCAATAAGCAGCATAAAGTAACTTTCACCTTGCAAACTTTGTGTTCTTGTAGGACCACAATGATCCATATGGACAAATTCCAATGGCTTCATTGTTCAGTCCTCCTTTGACTCGATGCTGATTTTCACTAGATTATCAAAGTTCATATGGCCCATTCTTTTATGCCATAGCCAGCTTTTATCTATCTATCCCATTGCATTTTTCTACCTTAATCTCATTGAGGATGTGTAGATTGTTTGTTGTTTTGTTTGCATCAGCAACTATTTTCATTGTACTTGCCTTCCTTATCTCGCAGCCTGTATAGGAGCGAATTTGCACCCCTAATGCAAATTCCCCTTTTACCCTTCTCCACTTTAGAAAACCAAATTCGGAGGCTTAATTCCACATAAGCCCACTGTTTTCATTCCACTTGGCACCTGTTTTGAGCGTCGGTAGGGGAGATACTGTCGGGGACGCCCGCGTGGCACGAAGATATCCGCACGGTGCACTTACGTCCCTGGCAGATTCCTGTGGCTGGAGTCTGCAAAGGCGTTACACTTCCTATTGGAAGTCAAATTGTAACGCCTCCTTTTGGATGGCCGACCCGAATATGGTCGTTTCTTCATATTCACCTCTCATTCATTCATTTGAAGGCTGGTTGATCTCGGGTTGATCTCTACACACTCATCCACAAGCTCTTAGCATTCACTTCAAGCATTGAGGCAGCATTTTACACTCCATAGCAGCAATCTCATCACTCCATCACTTCAATAGAGCAAGCATAAGACAACACCATTGCAGTAGAGGCTTGAGTTCCTCTCATTTTCTCCCCCACTAGCCTTGAGCACTTTGGGTGGAGGTGGTAAGCTCCTCACTCATCTTCTCTATTACTTGGATTAGTTAGCACATTACTGTTTTGTAGTGTTTTAGTGTACTTTGCTTGTATCTCCTTTATCATATTATTTCTACATCGTTGCAAACTTGGTTGTCCGTGGAGGTGGAAACACCAAAACGAGGGTCTGACTGAGGCAGACCCCTAAACAGCCCCCCAACATTTTCCCTCTTTTTTGTGTGTAGGTGGAGATATCTCAGAGCGAGCTGGTGAACAAGCTATTGTGTGAGATTGTTTTTGTCACCCTTGCGGTAATATACTTGTTTTACCACGTCCGTTTATATGTTTCGTATTTCATAGTATTATTTTGCTACCTTAGAAACTAGTAACTAGGTTGTTAGTTTGTTTTTTAGTGGTCAAACCTTGTCTTCTTGGTTCTTTGGTCGTACGAATGGCAGCACACCTGAGAGACGCCAACGAAGCTATTGTGTAAGATCGTTTTTGTCACCCTTGCGATAATATACTTGTTTTACCACATTCGTTTATATGTTTCGTATTTCATAGTATTATTCTGCTACCTTAGAAACTAGTAACTAGGCTGTTAGTTTGGTTTTTAGCGGTCAAACCTTGTCTTCTTGGTTCTTTAGCCATACAAACGCCAGCACACCTGAGAGACGCCAGCGCGCTGCGCTGTCGTCCCAGAACCATGCTTATGTCCTCTGACAGAGAGCTATCTGAGACACGGAGTTGACCCTGAAAACCGACTTGCCTAGTCTCCATTAGAATCTCGAGTTTGCAGGGTGATAGAAGGATCTTATAGTCCTCGTCATTTCATCCCGCTTCTCCTAACATTCCCCGTAAACTGAGGTAAGTTAGGGCAGCCTATTACTCTCAGCACTCCATGACCTAGGGCCTTGCAGTGGTTGGTCCCCCTCTCTTACATTTTTGGTGAACCCGACATGAACCAACGTCTACTCATTTGTCGGTGTTCTGAGCTTTTTCTCTTGTACCCTTTGATCATTGTACTCTTGCACGTTGTGAAGGTTTATGAGCATCACAACCCAGTCCACGACCTCTGGGTTTATTGTCAGGGGAAGCTTGCAACACCTATTGATGGAGAAGACAAAGGTCTCTTCTAGTTTCACTACTGGTCTTTTCTTCGATTCTGCGGTTGGTCTTTCTATGCAGGAGCAGGTGTCATGAGGCAAGTCTAGATTCTTCGATGAAATTGACCGTGTCCTACCCCTCCTGCATCACCTACCTCATCATCCATAGACAATCGCGAAGTTGTCCACGTCCCTTCCGAATACATCACTAGTCTGAGCAAAGGGTTTACTTTGGAAAATCACTTGAAAAAAGACCCGAAGCTGGCTAGGGCCGCTAAGGTTATCAGTGAAATAAAGTATATGGTAGGAAAGGACCAAACAGGTGTAGAACTCCTAGCTAGTCTCACTGGTCTGACTGAAGCATGCGATCCCTTGAACCATGGCAGCATGATCCGAGGTAGCTCGTTTGAGGAACACAAGAGACGGTTAGGAGTGTCCATGCCTCCCACATTTGTGTACATAGCCAACACGGTCCCTTTGATCACTATCCCCACTGCTTTCGAAAGTTTTGAAACTGTCAAAGTAAACAAAAACCCTTTGGGTTTTAACTTCACCCCTCCTGTCACCTCTAGTGGTGGAGGATTTCGCGAGATGATTGGTGGGGGCTTTGGTGGTGGTATCTTCAATGGCGGAGGTGGTACTGGCAAAAGTGGTTCCAGCAGAGGTCATGGTAGTGGCTTTGGAAGTGGCGGTGGCTCTAACGGAGGTCATGGTAGTGGCTTTGGAAGTGGTGGTGGCTCTGACGGAGGTCATGGTAGTGGCTTTGGAAGTGGCGGTAGCTCCAGCGGAGGTCACACTGGTGGTGGGGGCATCGGTGGTGGCTCCAACAATAGTCACAGCGGTGGTCCTAGCGATGGCTCCACTAGTCCTATGTCTTCTAATGACCCGCTTCTAAATACCCTTCTTTAGAATATGGGGAAGATGCAGAACCAATTGGCGAACCTTTCCCAAGCTTCTGCCCAACCCTTCTTCCAACATAGCCCATTGTTGGTAGCAATTCTAAACACTCCTTTCCCACAAGGGATGGAGATTCCTAAATTCGAGAAATACGGTGGCAAAGGGGACCCACAAAAGCATGTGTCCGCCTTTAATGCCTTGTATACAGATTTCTTCCATCATGATGCATTGATGGCCAAACTGTTCCCCCGATCTCTCAAGGACACAGCACTCGAGTGGTACTGTTCCTTGCCCGACAATTCCATCTTTTCGTTCGATCAGCTTGTGAACCAATTCCTACGACAGTTCCAAGCCAACATCGAACCCAAGATGACCTTCTCTGACCTTGTCAGATGTAAACAAGGGGATAATGAGAAGATTATTGATTTCATAGCGTGCTATCAGGCGCTCTTTTCGCAAATATCATACCCGTTACCGGACTTCGATGTGCAAAAGGTGTTCATAGGGAACTTACAAAGGCCTTGGCAAGAGAAGTTTGCCCTTATGAAATACCCTTTCTTCGTGCATTTGTGTGCGGCCCTAAGGGAGTATCAACAGAGGGTGGCTCTGATCGAGGGACCTTCCTTGCGCTCCCGTCCTGAAGGGAAGTCCATAGTAACAATCTCTGGAAAAGGAAAAGCTGTTGCGAATGTAGTAGCCACTGTGGATAACAACGGCCTCAAACGCGACCAAAAGTTCACAAAGTTATCAAAATCTTATTCCTCCATCTTACAAAAGCTACTAAAGGATAAGATCGTTAACTTTCCAAATCCAAAACTAGTTAGGGAACCATATCCTAGTTGGTATGAAGCAAATACCTATTGTCAATACCATCAAGTTAACGGGCATGATACCGAACGCTGCATGCGCCTGTGTCATGAGATACAGGATCGCATCGAGGATGGTACTATTCATCTCGATGGAAGCAAACAAAATACAAACAAATCAATGGCAAAACCTAATAGTGAATTGCAGATATACACAGACCCGTCTTTGTCGCATTCTGCTAACATGATTATCGATCCCTCTAATTATGTTTCTCAACCTGAAGCCTACATTAACATGGTTACTATTACTCCTCGTCTTGCGACCAATTTGTCGAATATAACTTTCACCTCGCAAGATGTACCAACAAATGACAAACCTTCTCCGCTTTACATTCCTGCTCGCCTCAATGGCAACATTGTGATAGGGGTCTTAGTCAACCTCGCGAGTAGAGTGAATGTCATCACGGAGGAGACTCTATTCTTGAACTCCTTGCAAAGGGAGGAATATGGAAAAACAAAGTCCATCATTTGTATGCATGATGGTCTTGCTCTTAAACCATATGGATCAATAACGTTGTTTGTCCTAGTTGGACCTAGGAACATAGACACAGTTTTCGATGTTATTCCAAAGTCCGACCTATTCAGGGTGAAGTTAGGTATACCATGGCTAGCTTCCATGAATGGGATCGCCTCCGTAATTCACAAGTGTAAAAAGTTTTCCCATGAGGATGTCGTGCACGTAGTGCATGACACTAGATACTAGCTTGTGGTGTCTCGTAGGAGATATTCGTTGGATCACTTTTGGCCCACTCCATTCGGTCTGCTTCCACCAAGAATGGACCTACTTTACAAGAACTATGTGAAGTATAAGACTGGAGGCAAGAGACGGCCAAAATTGACCCTTCCCGTAGCAAAACAGCCAGCTGCCTCCTCTTCTCAAATGTGAAAGGAGAAGCTTGCTCCTTCTCGAGCTGCCTCGCCTGCTCCCCTTGAGGAGTATTGGATGAGTAAGCCTCGCCTCTATCCATTAAGTCTGATGATGCCTGCTTGGCGAAGACCCAAAATCAGGATATCGGATCTCCCTAATGGGTCTCCTGGACCTTGGTGCTATTTGTATGGCAGGAAGAAAGGCTCGCAAAAAGAATTTGCTCCACAGCCTCTTACCGCTACTGCTCCTAAAGCAGTGAACAGGAAGAGGCCCGCCATCGAGGCACTAGAGTCAATTCCTCCTGCTGTTTCTAAACCTGTTCCTCCTACTCCCATCTAGTAGCTTGTCACTCCGCTAGAAACAACTGTGGAGGACACTCCCATGGTTGAGCAAGAGACTTCAGTTCCTTCGCAAACTCCGACCTCTAGTTCGAAGAGTCGTAGAAACTGCCTTGCACGCGAGCACAAGCATTGGTGAAAGGTTCTCTTCCGCCTCACAAAATAAGGAAGAGGAGACAACCGCTCCTGTATTAGGATCCCTTGCCATGTCCTTCTCTCTCCCTTCTATTCAAACTAGCTTCGTATTGCTTCCGACTTCCACTGCGAGTGCACATTCGCTCTGAAAGGTGCAAGTGTTCATCGCTCCTTCGGTGGAGCCACCTCTGTTGACATCCGTTCTGGATGTCCCACCTTTCCCAAAGCCCGTAGACATGATTAACACTTCGGTTGTATCTATTGCGGTTCTTTCCTCCTCTCCCTCTGCCCTTCTTGCTTCATCTGTGGGGAGTACGCCTGCTCCGACAAAGAAGAAGGTAGAGAGTGGTCCCTCCAACAACAGAGGACGTAAGAGGAGCCCACCTCCTTCGAAAGGTGGTCCCACACTGACTTGTTTTGTCTTAGTGACAGAACCAGTCCCAGCCTCTCTGAAATTTGTTACCACTCCTGAATCTCTCAATGAGCTTAGCAGTGAACCTTGGGCGCAAACTCCCCCGTCCGCTAAGGTGAAACATGGCACTCCCGTTAAGTGCATGTTTAACTAGGTGGATGCAGTTTCATCCTTGTTAGCAATCTTCACGAGATCGTTGACCTTAGACCCACAAGAGTTGAGCGACAAAGACCTCACAAGTCCTTCCTTAGCCCTTGTTGTGAGAGGGTCAAAAGCTCTTCCTCTTAACATTTCGCCATTGTAGGCTCTTCCTCCTTCCCCCTACGATAATCTAAAGTGGGAAGCTGACAACCTCTTGGTTGACCAGTGTTAGTGGTAGACCCCTTTATCTTTAGATTAGATGTGTGTGTCGTGATGTGTTCCCCCATGATCGTGCTATATGTGCCTGGATGACCCTTGTCACCCCTGTTGGTACTTGGATACAAGCGTGGTGTTTGTGTTGTAAACCTTCTTCTATGTGTATCATTATTTTTCTATGTTTGTGATTGACTTTCGACAAACTGGGGACGATGCAAAGTGTTGGGAGCATTTTGGCTTCCCTTCCATGTTGACCCAATTTTTAATTTTTACTTTGTCTTTCGTGCATTCTTCCCGATCTAGTTGGGGATTGATGATCTTTCGACTTTGCACCGCAGTTATCTACTATTTATACAAGCAAGTGCAGATCTGACCCTACGAAACCAAATCCCCCAGTGCCCTTTGTTTGTGTTCTCTTTCCTTTTGCTTTCTCTTTATCTTTCTCTTCTTTGCTTGGGTTGTCCCTCTCATGTGTGTTGGAATGTGGTGACTAATCATGCTATATTGTACACGCTTTAGTATTATACACTCTTCATGTATTCTCGTCGAGGGCTGAGCAAGGCTACAACAGGTGTAATTCAGACCATTGTGTTTATTTTAAGATGTTAGGTGAAGATAGCTACATTATTTTATGTTTATATGTTGATGATATGCTTGTAGCGAGGTCTAACATGGATCACATAAAGGAGTTAAAACAACAGTTAGCAAATCCATTTGCTATGAAGGATTTGGGGGCAGCAAAACAAATCCTTGGTATGAAGATTACAAGAGATAGGAAAAACAGGAAATTGTTTTTATCTCAGGTTGATTATGTTGAAAAGGTGTTGCAGAGATTTCATATGGAGAATGCAAAAGTTGTCAGCACACCTTTGCCCAGTCATGTCAAATTGACTAAGAATATGTGTCCAAAAACACAAGAGGAGGAAGGAAAAATGTCCAAGGTACCATATGCTTCAGCTGTAGGCAGTTTAATGTACGCCATGGTATGCACGAGACCAAATATTGCACATGTTGTAGGAGTTGTTAGTAGGTATTTGAGTCATCCCGGAGTTGAGCATTGGAATGCGGTAAAATGGATTCTCAGGTACTTGAGAGGAACATCCAATAAATGTTTATGTTTTGGGGGCTCTAATACTGATTTACAAGACTATGTTGACTCAGATTTGGCAAGGGATATAGATACCAGGCAAAATACCACAGGTTATGTATTTACAGTTAGTAGGACAGTAGTGAGTTGGATTTCTCAGTTGCAAAAGGTGGTTGCTTTATCCACCATAGAGGCAAAGTATGTGGCTGCAACAGAGGCAATAAAGGAGATGATATGGCTGCACGTTTTCATGGAAGAGTTGAGCAAAACACAGGTTGAAAATCACTTGTTTACAAATAGCCAGAGTGCTATACATCTTGCAAAGAATTCTGCCTTGCACTCTAAAACCAAACACATATAGCTGAGATATCATTTCATTCAATCAATCTTGGAGGATGGACAGGTAAAGCTGGAAAAAATACGTACAAATGACAATCCAGCAGATATGTTTACAAAGGCAGTGACAAGGGAGAAGTTGAGCTCCTCTTCAGCTTCGGTTGGCCTTCAAGGTTGAATTCAAGTATAACAGAGCAGCATGGTCCAAGGTGCTTATTTCCAATGGGAGTTGTAAGTGTAGCGGTGTCGTCCAAGATCAGTCTCCAAGTGTGAGATTGTGTTGGTATGGAGCCTGATCAGTCTCCAAGTGGGAGATTGTTGGAATGAGACGACTGATCATGCTATACTGTACACTCTTCATGTATGCTAGATTTTTTTTTCACCTTTTTTCGTTTCATCACCAAAAAGAAAAAAAACAGACTTGTAAACCCTAATTTTTGGAAGCTTCTAAAAGCTTGTTATAAGCAGTTGGGATGGAGAGTTGTAACATGGAATTATTTGCGATATTGTAATATGTTTTGCACTGGATAATAAAATCATTGGATGGCTACAATTTTGTGAATGTAGCCCAGATTGGGAGAACCACGTTAAATTCTCTGTGTTGTCTTTTTTTTGCTATAATTTCCCGTGTGTTTTATTTTTCTGTTTTATTGATCAAATCTGCATTTAACTTGTTAGATATCTGCCTTCTAACCCTAACAATGTGTGACAACACCACTTCTACATTACTTGGATCTTTAGAAAATGCATTTGTTGCCAAAGAATCTTTTTTGAAGACCCTTCACACACTCCTTTGTTAGAATTGCATTCTCGACTTGAAACCCTAACGAAACATGTTTCCTTCATCACGGGTTCGTAAAGAAAAGACTTGGAAACCTTCCTCTGAAGTAGGAACAGCCTTGATCTTCCCCTCGCGTGGAGGCATATCCTTCCTTTCGAATTCCTTGATGAAGTGAACATCTTTCAAAAGGATTCCTTGATGATGAGTCGATTCAAGAAAGAAAGCATCAGCTTTCGAACAGCGAATCCCTTGAGTGGACCCTTTCTTTTCACATCGGGTTCCCAAGAGACCCCTTCGAAAGCTTTTACATATTGGCATCTAGCTTGGGGGCAGCCCGACTAGACCTCGCTTCACATCTTTACGTCTGGCTTGGGGACAACCTGACTAGACTTCACCTTTCAAATAGTGTGTCCCTTGAGTGGACTCCTCTTCCTTTTGAAGGGTTCCCGAGGGACCCCTTTGAAAGTCTTCCAACTTGACGATTTGCATGACTGTCCGCTTACTAGCCTGCGCAGCCGCTTCTTGACGTGTTCTATTTGCGAGTAAACATGTCGCCACGTGCTAACTCTACGAAGTCCCCTTTTCTTGGTTTCCCTCATGTGAGAGTTCTTAGGGGATACCTTCCTTCCAGGTCTGCGAGTTTGTAAGGCGCTTTCCTTGGTTTCCTTCATGTGAGAGTTCTTGGAGGATACCTCCCTTGCAAGTCCGCAAGCCTATAAGGCGCTTTCTTTCTTCAACTTCATAGTTTTGCGGGGCTATGAAGTCCTTTTCCTGTCCTGCACTGTCGAGTTCGCTAGACCTTGATCTGCTTCCTCGACGATTCAAGTATACTTTTCTAACCCTACTGCTCCTTCAATCTACTTTACCGAAGCACTCATCAGTATTCGTGCTCGCTAAAGTGGGGGCAAAATGTATAAGAGCGAATTTGCACCCCTAATGCAAATTCCCCTTTTACCCTTCTCCACTTTAGAAAACCAAATTCGAAGGCTTAATTCCACATAAGCCCGTTGTTCTCATTCCACTTGGCACTTGTTTTGAGCGTCGATAAAGGAGTTATTGTCAAGGACGCCCGCGCGACGAGCAAACGTCCGCGCGGCACGCTTACATCCCTGGCAAATTCCTACGGGTGGAGTCTGCCGAGGCGTTACATTTCCTATTGGAAGTCGAATTGTAACACCTCCCTTCAACTAGCTGACCCATATATGGTCGTTTCTTCATCTCTCTTCTTCATATTCACCTCTCATTCATTCATTTGAAGGCTGGTTGATCTCTACACACTCATTCACAAGCTCTTAGCATTCACTTCAAGCATTGAAGCAGTATGTTACACTCCATTGCAGCAATCTCATCACTCCATCACTTCAATAGAGCAAGCGTAGGACAACACCATTGCAGCAGAGGCTTGAGTTCCTCTCATTTTCTCCCCCACTAGCCTTGAGCGCTTTGGGCGGAGGTGGTAAGCTCCTCACTCATCTTCTCTATTACTTGGTTGAGTTAGCACATTACTATTTTGTGATGTTTTAGTGTACTTTGTTTGTATCTCCTTTATCATATTATTTCTACATCATTGCAAACTTGGCTATCCGTGGAGGTGGAAACACCAAAATGGGGGTCTAACTAAGGCAGACCTCTAAATAGCCCCTCAACATTTTCCCTCTTTTTTGTGTGTAGGTGGAGATATCTCGAAGCAAGCTGGCAAACAAGCTATTGTGTGAGATCGTTTTTGTCATCCTTGCGGTAATATACTTGTTTTATCACATTCGTTTATATGTTTTGTATTTCATAGTATTATTCTGCTCCCTTAAAAACTAGTAACTAGGCTCTTAGTTTGCTTTTTAGTGGTCAAACATTGTCTTCTTGGTTCTCTGGTTGTATGGACACCAGCGCACCTAAGAGACGCCAACGCGTCGCGTTGTCGTCCCAGAACCGCGCTTCTGTCCTCTAACAAAGAGCTATCCGAGACACAGAGTTGACCTTGAAAACCGGCTCGCGTAGTCTCCTTTAGAATCTCGGGTTTGCAGGGTGATCGAAGGACCTTATAGTCCTCATCACTCTCATCCCACTTCTCCTAACATTCCTTGTAAACTGAGGTAAGTTAGGGCAGCCTACTGCTCTCGGCCCTTCGTGACCTAGGGCCTTGCAATGGTTGGTCCCCCTCTCTTACACAACCTTAAGCATGAAATGTAAGGGTGTGTCCTTGATCACACATTTGACTAACACTGAGATGATTATGCTTCAAACCTTCAACATACAACAAATTTTCTGTTTTTGTCTTCCCATTAGCAAGAATAAATAACTTTTTCATTATCCTTGTTGTAGCATTATCTCCAAATTTCACAATGCCTCCATTTACTTCCTTTAAAGTGAGAAACTTGCTCTTGCCCCCTGTCATGTGGCTTAAGAATCCACTGCCAACGTACCAATGATTTCCTTCATTTTGGGCATGTAAAGCTAATTGCACAAGCATAGATTTCTCCTTGTGTTTTTCTTGCTCTTGCTTCCTTTTCCAAACTTTTGTAGATTATTCCCGTTGCTTGCCAAGGGTATCCACCTTCTTGTCCTATTTAGGGGATTCCACAAAACCACTTCTACAAAATTGTGCTATATGAACAAAGTTGTTGCCCTTATAACATATGACATTATAATCCAGCAAAGGAGCAAATGAGTTGTAGTTTCTATTTAAGAGCCCAAAATTATTGCTTGCATGCACCCTACAATTTGTTGCTTTATGACCAAACTTATTACAAAATAAGCAATAACCAAAGAAAGAGTTTTGAAACTTAGTCATGCAAGACTGGCTTGGATGAAATGATCTTTTGAATTCGTCCTCATTGTCTTTGAGAGGAATGTTGGTTTTTAAGGGACATCACTTTCTTTCTTCTTGTTGCTATCACTATTGATGGAGCTCTTGAGCGCATTTGCATAAACTTTAGGCTTTTCTTCATTTGTCTTCTTTGATGACTCAATAGCCTTAGAATTTGAAACTTCTTTAGTAGTCTTCTAATTTTTTTCATAGCCAAGACTAGTCTTAATGAATTGTGACCTATGGGAATTGATAAAATCATCCAATATTTCGATGCTCTTCTCAAACTTTATGCTTTTGTTCAACTGAGTAGTTGTTTTCTCTAATTCCTTTCTCAAGGAAACGATTTCAGCTTCCAACTTCTTGCAGTTTTCTTCCTTTGTCTTTAGCTGAATTCTCGCCTCCTATTCTATCATTTTTGCCTCTTCAAGTTGATCTTCAAACTAATAATAATCTTTTCTAATTCTTCAAGACTTTGTGATATTTTTGTCTTTGAATCACGATCCTCTTCTTCATATTTCTGCAGCTGCAACTTTTGTTTCAAATTCCTTTTCTTAAGCTTCTTGATTTCACTTAGGGAACAAATGAATTCTTCTTCAAGATCCACTTCTCCATCCATTTCAACAATTTCTTCCTCTTTTGAATCCATTTTTGTTCCTTTGCCTTTGCTTTCCAAGGCATCACTCTTTGTTTCTATTGCCATGAATAGAGTTCTCTATCACTATTGGAGATACTTTCATTGCTCTCCTTGGATGAGCTACTTACTTCTTTGGAATAAAGGTCTTTCTTGTGCTTTTGAAAGTTCTTCTTCATTCCTTGTTTGTGGCTCTTTTTGTATTTATGATGTTTACTCCCTTTCTTTATGTTATGATCTTCTTCATCATCACTACTTCCATTTTTTGCATGTGTGGGCACTTACCAGCAAAATGTCTTACTTTGCCACAACTAAAGCATTTGAAGGGTACCTTACCTTTGTATTTGTTGGATCCTTTCTTGAGCTTTTTCACAAAATGGGCTTCCTTTGCATCTGATTCATCATTGGAGCTATCACTTGATTTGAGCTCTTTATTTTTCATCTTCTTTGAAGCTTTGAAGGTTGCTTCTCACTTTAATGACTTCTCTTTTTCAATCCTCATTTCTTATGTCGTGAGGATCCCATGCAATTCATCCATTGTTAATTTATCTAGATCCTTCATCTCTTCGATGGCGAAAACTTTCGCATCAAATCTCAAGAGAAGAGACCTTAGCACCTTTTGCATGAGCATTGAATCTTCAACCTTTTCACCAAGTCATCTAATGGTGTTGACGATTTCATCCACACAAAGAAGATAGGCTGCAATACGTTCTTCATCTTTCATTTTCAAACTCTTGAATTGTCTTCTATAGGTTTGAAGCTTATCCTTCTTCACTTTGTCATCACCTTCATAGATGTTCTTAAGTTTGTCCCTGATTTCTTTTGGCGATTCACAATGCATCACCTTGACAAACTCTAATTCCAATAGACCACACAAGATAGCATTCATCGCTCTCACATTGTTTTCACTAGCCTTCTTTCTAGTTGGATCTGTTGGTGGAGATGATAGAGCTACATAATCGCTCACAATTGATTGTTGACAATATTGTCATTGATGTCAAAGTAAATAAAGTATGGAGATATGATTTGAAGAATAGCATGACTAAAAGATACAAGCAGATTAAAGCGAATCCTATCAGCAGGTCCTAAAGGATATTATTACAGTTATAATTATCGGGTTATCCATGCTTATCAAGTATAATCACATTGATTGGAAATTCGCTCTATTCTATGACATCTATGATATGAAGATTATCTGTGACAAAAGCTGCAAAGACAAAATGAATAAGACAAATCTAAAGTGGGGTGAATAAAGACGAAATCAGAAAAGACAAAGATGCTTGTGAATGAAGACAAAATAATAAGCAGTGATTCATATTTTTAAGAAAAGACGAAAAGGCACATAAAGCCAAAAATCAAAAAGACAAAAATAAAAAAGGTGCGATTATAAAAGATAATGAGGAAGTACGAATTCATGAAGTGAAGCGACTTATTACTGAAGAGACACGATTCAGTTTTTGAAGAAATACAATTTCATATTAAAAAAAAAAAAACATCAGATTTATCAATAAGCAAAAAAAAGGTAATTATGAAGAGCTGCGACTTATCCTTGAAAAGGAACATTTTTTCTTGCTGAAGTGGTGCGACTTGTCTCTTGAAAGAGTATGGTCTAGTTCAGATTCAAAACTAATCACAAGTCAAAAGGCAGCGATTATTCTTTGAAAAATATTAACATCAATATGTGTTAATATAACTTTTAGTTTAGATGTATAAAGGCAGCGATTCTTTTTTAAAAGGCATGAGTTAGTAAAAGATGTCTCTTTTCATAAGAGTTGCATCCATTAAATTGAGTCATTCATATTCGAGAAGATATAAGTAAATTTGAAGAAAAGAGATATGTGTGAGTGTGTGGTTGTGCAAAATTGTAGACTAGCAGTTCAGTCAGATTCCTACCTCCTTGTGTGGGCTGAAGGTGATATCTTGGATCACATAGAGCAGATTGGAGAGTTGGGCTTGTGCAGATCAGATTGAAGGCAGTCTCACTTCCATCAAGGCAAGGTTTGGTGCCTTGCATTAGGGGTTGGTGCTCCTTGTAGGCAGGAGTCTACTAAATTTTGAGAGGTCTAGGTGTTCCTTGTGGAATTCATTCTACTAAATCATCTTATTGAAAATTTGTAGGTTAGTACCAAAAAAAAAAGAAAATTTACTTCAATACAGTTGTGTCAACTTGTGGAAATTGGTTTATATCAAAAAGTTGATTGTAATAAAGTTGAAAAGATTAAGAAATAAAAGTTTGTGATTGATTTACTGATTCACCCCCCCCTCTCAGTAAATCGTTTGTGCTCTTCAATTGGTATCAGAGCGAGGTCCTTCTTGAAAGCCTAACCGTTTAAAGGAGATCCTTAAGAGCACATATGGCGAATTCAAGCAACACTGTGAAAGCACCCATTTTTGATGGGACTAATTATGCCTTTTGGAATATCAAGATGGAAGCATACTTGAATGCACTTGGGTTTGACGTGTGGCAATCTGTTGTTGATGGGTATTCACCTCCAGCTACCCCTCCAACGGATCAAGCAGGGAAAAAGAGAAGTGAAAACAATGCAAAGGCCAAGCATGCTCTTCTTTGCAGCCTAACAGATTCTGAGTTTACAAAAGTCATGAGATGCAAATCAGCAAAAGAAATTTGGGACAAACTTCAAAATATTTATGAAGGAGATGCAAAAGTTAAAAAGGCAAAGTTGCAAACTCATAGAAGAAGGTTGGAGACTCTCAAAATGGAAGATGATGAAAATATTGCTTCATATTTCCTTCGTGTTGATGAAACAGTGAATATCATGAGGGGACTTGGTGAAGAGATCAAGGATGACTTCATTATTGACAAAATTCTAAGATCTCTTTCTACAAAGTTTGAAGCCAAGGTTGCAGTGTTGGAGGAATTAACAAACTTGGATCAGCTAACCAAAGATGAATTACATGGAATCCTTGCTGCATATGAGATGAGGATTGAAGATAGATCACCACAAAAGGAAGTCTCATTCAAAGCATCCAAAAAGGGGAGGAACAAGCATGAAGAAAAGGATGAAAAATCAAATGATGAAGCAGAAGCTTACTTCATGGGTAAACTTAAAAAAGGAAAAGGAAAATACAAAGGAAAATTTCCTTTTAAGTGCTTCAATTGTGGAAAAGTTGGACATTATGCCTCAAAATGTCCTCAAAATGAAAACAGCTCTAGTGAAGAAGAAAAAGAAATCAGCAACAAGAAAAAGGGAAAGAAGAATTTCAATAATAACTCAAAATGGAAGTTTCAAAAACATAAGAAGAGTTTCTATTCAAAGAAAGATAGTAGCACCTCCGAAGAACAAAGTGAAGATTGCTCTAGCAATGGTGAAGAGGAAATTCTATTCATGGCTGAATGCGAAGAACTAAATGTGGATGAAATTTTTAATAAAGAAGAAAAGATTGATCAAGAATGTAATGAAGAAGAGGAAGTGGATCTTGAAGAAGAACTGCACTATGCTTATAAGAAGAATGAAGATTTAAAGAAGAAAGTTACCAAGTACAAATTGAAAGTCAAAGTGATAACAAAAGACTTGGAGAATTCAAGCAAAACCATTGAAGATTTGAGAGCTCAAATCATGGAAGCTGAAAGAAATGAAGAAGAATTGAAAAACAAACTCAATACAAAGGAGATGAAATGTAACAAGCTGGAGCAAGAGATAGCAATGCTAAAATTGGAACTGGAGAAAACAAAGGTTCAACACACAAAGATTGATGAAGAATCCAACAAATTGATTGAGCTAATGAAGGGTCAAGATGTTCTTCAAAGCAAAATGGAAGGTAGTTTTGAAGAACAATCCAAGAAGGTCACTAACTCCAAAGAAGATTTCAAGACCTTCTCAAAGCAAGTTGAAGAAGAATGGATAAGTACTGATCCTAAAAGAAAATCAAACATTAGGCAATCATATACATTCAATGGGTATTGTTTTGTATGTAACAAATTTGGCCACAAGGCCTTAAATTGTAAAAATAAAGTAAAAAATATTCCTAGCTACCTTAGGAGAGATTATAATCCTTTCACACCATTAATGGACTATAATAGTCTATGCTACAATTGTAATAACCTTGGGCACAAAGCACAAGCTTGTAGGACAGTTTTTAATGATTCTCCAAAACAAAACAAGAAAGAAGATAAGTCTATTAAGAGGAAAGAAATACCTATCAAAATATGGAAGAAAAAGGAGAAATCAATGTTCATTCAAACAGCCTTACATGCTGAAAGTAAGAAAGATAGGTGGTACATTGATAGTGGGTGCTCAAAACACATGACAGGTGACAAGAGCAAATTCATCTCTCTTGAACCTACTGATGAAGGAACAGTAAGATTTGGTGATAATACAAGAAAACAAATAAAAGGAAAAGGAACACTTAGTCTAGATAATGGGAGAACAAAAACAGAAAATGTTTTGTATGTTAAGGGCCTAAAAGAAAATCTTCTAAGTGTTAGTCAACTTTGTGATCAAGGACATAGTATCACATTTCTTTCTAATACATGTGATATCAAGAAAGATGGAAAGCTGGTTGCTCAAGCTGAAAGAAAACATAATTTGTATATTTTAAAGGAGATAAGTTGTGAAAGTTGCAACCTAGTACAAGAGGATGAAAGTTGGTTATGGCACAAGAGGCTAGGCCATCTCAACTTTGATAATATTGTCAAAGTTAGCAAATCAAATGCTGTGAGAGATATGCCAAGGATAACAAAACCTTCTAATATCATTTGTAGAGAGTGTCAACTTGGAAAGCAAACAAGGTCAAGCTTTAAGTCTAAGGAACATTCTTCATCAAAGCCATTAGAACTCATACATACAGATCTTTGTGGGCCAACCAAATCCAAGAGCATGAATGGAGAAAGATATTTTATGTTGCTGATTGATGACTTCTCAAGAATGACTTGGGTTGCATTTTTGAAAGAAAAATCTGAAGCTTTTGATAAATTCAAAGCTTTCAAAGAGCTGGTTGAAAATGAAGCAAACATCAAGATAAAATGTCTTAGATCAGATCGAGGAGGAGAATTCACATCAAAGGAATTTGAAAATTACTGCGTAGAGCATGGAATTAAGAGGCAATTTTCTGCAGCAAGAACCCCTCAACAAAATGGGGTTGTAGAAAGAAAAAATAGGACGGTTCAAGAAATGGCAAGGGCAATGCTAAATGAAACCAAGATAGCAGATTCCTTTTGGAAGGAAGCAATTCATACAGCAGTTTACATCTTGAATCGTGCACAAATAAGAGTGAACAATGAGAAGACACCATATGAACTTTGGAAAGGAAGACCAGCAACTGTCAAGTACTTCAAAATTTTTGGAAGCACTTGCTACATTAGAAGAGATGAAGAAGATTTGAGCAAATTTGACACAAGAGCAGATGAGGGAATCTTTCTTGGCTACTCATCAAAAAGCAAGGCATATAAATGCTACAACAAAAGAACTCACAAAATTGTTGAAAGTGCTAATGTAAGAATTGATGAAGGAAAGAAATTCAAAGAAGTTGGACAAAGTGATCACCATGTTCAAACTATGAATGATGAAGACAAAGAGGATGAGGACTCCCAAGAAGAAGAAAAGGAGGAAAAGACAAAGGAAGAAGAGTCTTCACAGAAGACTCCCATGAAGACACCAAAGACACCTTCCAGGTTTGTTCAAAAGAACCACCCTGAAGATTTGATTCTTCAAGATAGATGTAGATCTGCAAGGAGAATGGTGAATTACAATGAAGATTGTCATGCAGCATTTCTATCTCAAGTTGAGCCCAAAACTTTTGAAGAAGCAAGCAAAGATAAAAGTTGGATTGGTGCAATGAACGAAGAATTGGATCAAATAGAGAAAAATGAAACTTGGGTACTTATCCCAAGACCAAAAGATAAGAATGTAATTGGCACAAAATGGGTTTTTAGAAACAAATTAAATGAAGATGGTCAAGTTACAAGGAACAAAGCAAGGTTAGTATGCAAGGGCTATGCACAAGTTGAAGGAGTAGATTTTGAGGAAACATTCGCACCAGTTGCAAGGATTGAAGCAATTAGAATGTTTTTATCCTATGCAAGTCACAAAAAGTTTAAGGTGTATCAAATGGACGTTAAATCTGCTTTTCTTAATGGAGATCTAGAGGAGGAAGTTTATATTGAACAACCCGAAGGCTTCCTATTATCAGAAGACAAGGATTATGTGTGCAAATTAAAGAAAGCTCTCTATGGGCTTAAACAAGCTCCTAGAGCTTGGTATTCTAGACTTGACAAGTATCTCAAAGAGCAAGGTTTCAAAAGAGGAGATGTAGATAGCAATCTATACATCAAAGAAGAAGATGGACATTTATTGATTGTGGTGGTGTATGTAGATGACATCATTTTTGGTGGAGACAAGGACAAAATGTGCAAAGAATTTTCATCATGTATGCAAAAAGAGTTTGAGATGTCAATGTTGGGAGAATTATCCTTCTTCCTTGGGCTACAAATTTCACAATCAAGTAAAGGTATTTTCATCTCCCAAACCAAATATGTGAAGGAAATGTTAAAAAGGTTTAGAATGGAAGACTGCAATCCTGTGAGTACTCCCATGATTACAGGTTGCAAACTAAGCAAAGATGATGAATCCCAAGAAGTGAATCAAACACTATATAGATCAATGATTGGGAGTTTGTTGTATCTAACTTCTACAAGACCAGACATAATGCAAGCTGTTGGAGTCGTGGCAAGATTTCAAGCAGCACCAAAAGAAACTCATGTTCATGCAGTAAAGCGTATATTCAAATATTTGAAAGGCACAATGGAATATGGTCTATGGTACCCTAGTAGAAATGACTTCACTCTTGAAGCATTCACAGATGATGATTGGGCTGGCAATGTGGATGATAGAAAAAGTACCAGTGGAAGTGCTTTTTTCCTTGGAGGAAATCTAGTGTCTTGGATGAGCAAAAAACAAGAATCAGTCTCTCTATCTACTGCAGAAGCTGAATATATTGCAGCAGCAGCATGTTGCACTCAACTTCTGTGGATGAGGCAAACTTTAAGAGACATCAAAGTGGAGTATGATCATCCTTGCACTATATATTGTGATAATACTAATGCAATCAATATCTCCAAGAATCCAGTGATGCACTCAAGAACCAAGCACATCCCTATTAAGTATCACTTTTTGAGAGAACAAGTAGGAGAAGGACAAGTGTGTTTAGAATACATAACTACAAAAGAGCAAACTGCTGATATATTTACTAAACCACTTCCAAGGGATACATTTGAGTATTTAAGGGACAAATTGGGAGTTGTGCCACATCCATCAAATTGATTGGTGGAAGCATACACTTAGGGGGAGCTATACATGGTACATTTGCTCCATGGAACAAAAATGCAAAACATTGTTGGAAGACCCCTTGCCATTGATGTCAAAGGGGGAGAAGTTGGACACAAGGGGAGCAAAACAAAAAAAAAAAACAAAAACAACAAAAAAAATCAAGGTTGCCATCAATGACAAAGGGGGAGATTGTTGACAATATTGTCATTGATGTCAAAGTAAATAAAGTATGGAGATATGATTTGAAGAATAGCATGACTAAAAGATACAAGCAGATCAAAGCGAATCCTATCAGCAGGTCCTAAAGGATATTATTACAGTTATAATTATCGGGTTATCCATGCTTATCAAGTATAGTCACATTGATTGGAAATTCGCTCTATTCTATGACATCTATGATATGAAGATTATCTGTGACAAAAGCTGCAAAGACAAAATGAATAAGACAAATCTAAAGTGGGGTGAATAAAGACGAAATCAGAAAAGACAAAGATGCTTGTGAATGAAGACAAAATAATAAGCAGTGATTCATATTTTTAAGAAAAGACGAAAAGGCACATAAAGCCAAAAATCAAAAAGACAAAAATAAAAAAGGTGCGATTATAAAAGATAATGAGGAAGTACGAATTCATGAAGTGAAGCGACTTATTACTGAAGAGACACGATTCAGTTTTTGAAGAAATACAATTTCATATTAAAAAAAAACATCAGATTTATCAATAAGCAAAAAAAAGGTAATTATGAAGAGCTGCGACTTATCCTTGAAAAGGAACATTTTTTCTTGCTGAAGTGGTGCGACTTGTCTCTTGAAAGAGTATGGTCTAGTTCAGATTCAAAACTAATCACAAGTCAAAAGGCAGCGATTATTCTTTGAAAAATATTAACATCAATATGTGTTAATATAACTTTTAGTTTAGATGTATAAAGGCAGCGATTCTTTTTTAAAAGGCATGAGTTAGTAAAAGATGTCTCTTTTCATAAGAGTTGCATCCATTAAATTGAGTCATTCATATTCGAGAAGATATAAGTAAATTTGAAGAAAAGAGATATGAGTGAGTGTGTGGTTGTGCAAAATTGTAGACTAGCAGTTCAGTCAGATTCCTACCTCCTTGTGTGGGCTGAAGGTGATATCTTGGATCACATAGAGCAGATTGGAGAGTTGGGCTTGTGCAGATCAGATTGAAGGCAGTCTCACTTCCATCAAGGCAAGGTTTGGTGCCTTGCATTAGGGGTTGGTGCTCCTTGTAGGCAGGAGTCTACTAAATTTTGAGAGGTCTAGGTGTTCCTTGTGGAATTCATTCTACTAAATCATCTTATTGAAAATTTGTAGGTTAGTACCAAAAAAAAAAAAAAGAAAATTTACTTCAATACAGTTGTGTCAACTTGTGGAAATTGGTTTATATCAAAAAGTTGATTGTAATAAAGTTGAAAAGATTAAGAAATAAAAGTTTGTGATTGATTTACTGATTCACCCCCCCCTCTCAGTAAATCGTTTGTGCTCTTCATTGATTATCAAATATCAAAGCCAAGAGACATTAGATAAGTTCACATTCTTATGCTCCAGAATGCATAGTTTGTTTCGTCAAACAATGGAGCTCTATTTGAAGAGAAACCTTCTTGGCAAGCAATGTGTGCTCCTGAGATCTACCTTCTAGCGGTTAGACTATTCTTGAAGGAACTTGCTTTGATACCAATTGAAGAGCACAAACTTATACTGGGGAGGGGGGGCAAGGGATCAATCAGTATAAGATACTTTTACTTATTTAAAATTCAATAGCCACAATAAAAGCAAGCATACAAGATTCACACAATTAAGAACACAAGATTTACGTGGAATTCCTTTCGAGAGAAAACCACAGAGAAAGATTGCTTGGATCTACTATCCAAATCCAACCACAACAAAAATAAAATATTCTTACAAATCTTTGTAGGCACCAACCTACTAGAGACACCAACCCCCCCTACTAAGCACCAACCTCTAATGAACAAAAATTTCACCTTCTTGAATAATGCTTCTTCAATGGATGATAATCATTTGAAACTTCTTCAAAAATCTGCTTGCAATGTTTTTCACATATGCTCTTCTTCAAAAATTTGCTTGCAATGTTTTTCCATGCTCTTGTTTTTGAATGATATTGCATTTATTGCTTTCTTTCTAACCTCCTCTTCAACTTCTATTTATACCCCAATCATACCTCTTCACCAAATAAGGGTCGGCCTTCTCAAAGGAGATCGGCCACATACAAATAATAATTTTAATTTATTTTTAACTCCTCCAAGAGGGGTCGGCCCATTTCAAAGAGGGACGATTTTACAAAACATGGGCACCATAAATTGGGCAACAATATGAGACAAATTGAATTGGCGAGCATTTGCAATAAGTTATAATACAAGCAAAATAAATCGTGGGTCGACCCACCTTGATTTCCTTCTTTGACGATGATTATGCTACTTTGATATAAGACGTTTCTAGAATTTTAAGGTCAATTTTTTTTAATTCAAGATAGGGGAGGGGACGTTTCCAAGGCATCCCCAAGTCCTTGGAACATCCCCAATATGAGAACATATCAAAAAATGGCGGGACACACCCCCAAGGAACATAGGTAAGCTCACAATTCCATCATTTGATGGGCCCAGTGTTTGGCCTATGCCTAGATCAAGAAGTTAAATATTTACTTTTCCTTAAGTCCAATGTACAAGGAAGATGCCAACAAATTCTCTAACCTTCACTTGGAAGGAAGAGCTCTCAAATGGTGTTACCATTGGCTTAATCACCCTAGGTCATAGCCTTATCACCACATATCACGAGTTCATCCAAAAGTTAATTGATGGATTCGAGGAGGAAGGATACTAAGATCCATTTCAGAGAATTGGCACAATTGAAGCATAGCAATTCAATAGACAACTATGTGGCATATTTTCAAAGGCTTGAAGTTATGATACCTAATGTTTTAGAAAAAGAAATCACAATCTCTTTGTTGAAGCTTTGTTTGAACCTCTCAAAGGCCTAGTTAATGCTTTTGAACCACGACCTCTCCAAAAAGCCATCAAGAGGGCTTTAACACTTGAATCATCAATGCTACAAAACAATTTTTCATCTAAAGCACACACCATTGATTAGCCCGAAAAGAGTTCCCAGAAAGGAGAATATAGCTTTCATTCCCAAAAAGCCATACCACAACCTTCAACAACGAATACAATAGTTGATTATTCCAATAATGAACTTTAGAGGAAGAAGTTATGTTTTTCATGCAGGAACCATGAGAACCCGATCATCGATGCCTTGACAAGGGCCAAGTCTATTCTATTGAGGTAAAATTTGATGATGACTTAGATCTTGAAAAACTTGAACCACAACTTGGAGGAGCATGAACCTAAGAAGAAAGATGAAAGTTTAAATAGTGGAAAACTTGCAACTCTTTCAACAGCATCCAAATATCATTCATTCAAATTTCAAGGAGTGCCATTTGCACAATGAATCATCGTGCTCATTGATAGTGAGGCTACCCACAATTTCAATGATGAAGGGTTGGTGGTTAAGAGAGAACTGAAAGTTGGGGACTTTGAAGGATTTAATGTTATTGTTGTTGATGGGTTCAATATATTGTGCACCAAAATAGTCTAACGGCTCAACATAGCCATGGGAGATCATAAGGTATGTGATGATTTCTATTTGTGGGGTTAGGGGAAAATGACATAGTTTTGGGTGTACAATAGTTGCATTCCCTTGGTGAGTTTTCACAAAACCATCAAAGCATGGAACTTAAGTTCAAATGTGAAGGGAAAGATGTGATGCTTTGAGGGGTTTTCAATAGAACACGAGTGGTTACAGCTAAGGAATGGAGAGGAATTTCCATGAGAGAAAAGTTGCTTGGGCAGCAAGTTGTGTGGTGTTGCATACAAATTCATCCATGGGTAAGCAATGTACTTATCATATTAATATTGAAAATATTTTGGATAAGCATTGTGTGGTATTTAGTGAATGAATGCTAATATATCTATGGTAATCAAATGTCTACAGAGATAGACTATAGACAACACAAAATCTTACACACTAAATAAACCTTGACATTACACGAGTACCGGTTTAAATTCTGCTTTAAAGTGAAAGATTCTCGCAACTCGCAACACATATCCTCCAACAATCTAAACCCTGTGTTTATCTGAGCCCATATGCTCCAACGAAGGAAACCCATTATTTTCATGGTTTGAATTTTAGGTTTTCAACCAGATGTTGAGCATTCTCCAGGTGTTTTAGAAACATGCTTGGCCTATTTAGAAATTTCACAGGCCATGTAGGTTGAATATTGGTTTTACAAAGCCCTCCAGAGAGTGACACTGGAGCATATAACTGTCCAGATTGCAGGTAAAACCAATAGATGTACCCATCTAAACACAAAAAGAATATGTTTAGCAAATTAATCAAATAAAGCAGAAGTTAGAACCCCTTTACTTTTCAGCACAATTACACAGATATTGACACTAAAATAACATAAAAAGTGAATTCTTCAATCCGTATAGCATAGAGATTTTATTTTCAGCCCGGATAGGTATTGAAAGAATCCTCTTAACAAGTAAATTCAATATGATAAGTCCTACATACCAATATATCCTCCGAGACATTAAACTTAATCGAAATACTTCAAAAGCAACCTTAATTCATAGAAAATGGAAGATATTATGATATCTAACCTGCTGGTTCCTCGGTATAGGAATAGGAGATAGCTTGGGCTGAGCTGGAATGAGAACGCTGGTGTTAGGATGCATGGAATCTGATCTGGCGCTCTGTTGAACAGTAACTTGGGTGTGAACAGACGCCGACTGGTTTTGAAGAGATGGATCAGCGATGGTTCCAGGGGCCAACTTCGGAGTGGAAGCCACAGGTGGAGGACCTGGGGGCAGCGGAGGAGCGGCAATTGGCCTTTCATACTGCGTAATATTTGTATGAGGGTTCCAATAATAAATGTAGCCCGTGCTTGTGTCCACCAGGGCTCGCCATGGCTCCGGAAGGTTCGGATCGTGTGGCGCATATTGAGGGGCCGGCGTTGCTGTTGCCACTCCATTCTCCATGCTTGCAAATTTAAACCCTTTGCTTGTTTCTACAATTGAAAACAAAAATCCAACTCGACGATTTGAAAACCCTAACTCAAAATTCTGAATCGGAATGATTCAAATGTATGAAAAATTCATAGCCCACCACAACGTCAGCAGCAATTGCAGAAGGATAGTCCGCTACATTACCAAGACACAAAAAAAGTTCAAGTAAAAACGGAATCGCGGGCGGTGGTTTGAACAACGAAGGAAATTTATTCGAATATGGTGATGGTAAGGAACTCGGATATTATTATTATTATGATTATAATATCGATAAAGAGGAATTATTATTATTATTTAATTTTTTATCGGGAAAAAAAAAATTGTCGGCGTGGAGCTCCTTTTACAAACTATTAACTTTTAAGTCTATGTTACTACAAAATCCATGGGGTTGTCTATTTGTGAAATCTTCTAAAAAAATTCTCATCAACCAATAAAAATATTTTAGGAAGCCTCTTTCCATTAGATCACTTCCTAATACTTTATTAAGAAATGATCTCATGGAGGGGGTTTTATGTCTAATGGATCATAAATTAAAATTGTATTTTAAAAAATAGGAGTCATCAATATTTATGGAGTGGGGTTGGAAATTTATTTTGTGAATTTAAGGTTTTTTTGTCATGGTATTATTATAATACACGTATATTTTTTCAACATAAATTATTACTAAAAAAATCATGGGACCACCAACTTCTTCAAAATTCTAAACTATTTTTTTATAAAAATTGTCCACCTCATCATCAAATGCTCTTAAAAATTCTTAGGAATACCCACTAAAAAATTAAAATATTCCACCTTGACGAGGCCATAGCCTTAGCATTCTTTGTTTAGCCTAAATGTATGCGTAGACATGTGGCATAGTTTTTAACTTGTAAACATAGAATTATAGCAATTATTCAATGTTTTACCTTCGTGTCAAGTGTGTCTCATTTATTGAGGCTCAAGTTCCCCATATTTGTCAACTCATACTAGGTTCCCATAACATATATGATATGGGTACTCTAATTCCACTCAATGTCAATAATAGAATCATAGAAAATAATCCCCTTCCCTGCTAGTATTGGTGATACACTTGTTGATCACCGCCGCCACAAATGGGCCAACAATCTTTTGCATCCTCTTAATAATGTGAGTGGGACCCTCTTCGTGATTAGGATAAGCTTAATTGTTTTTCCCTTACCATCTCATGTAAGAATTATACAAATCCTCTTATTAGTGTGCTTGATTCACAACCCCATAAACAAGATAATTCTCTCACTGTTTGGTAGTTGATCGATGATAGAAAATACTTTGCTAATGGAGCTTGGGGTTATCCAAATAATTGACATCATCTTCTAGGTTTAAGCTTTATAGCTTTAGTTGCATAGTATTTTTATGATTTTATGGTGTTATGACTTTATGGCATTATGATTTTGTGAATGATTGTTTCCTTTTTAAGGTTGATGTTTATCATTGTAGTTGTTTTCTTTTTGTGTCTATGTGATATTTGTTTTCTAGGCTCTACCTAATTTGTGTGGCTTTAGGGCATGATCCCTTTTCATTCGGCTTTTTTGGAGATAAGTTGTATTTAATTTTCTAGAAGTATTATATAGATCTATTTTATCAAATCAAAATTTATTACCCATAGTTTATAACAAGTTCTAAATATTATAATGGTGAAAAATTCATGCCCTACACTTGTCCACTTCGTTTTGGGCTCACTTTAACTCATTTTCCCTTTATGTAAAGACCAATATGCAAAATAATGTATTTTTAAATAGAAGTTGGCAATAACTTGATCCTAACCTTATTTCATTTTCACACATCACAAGGGATCAATCTTGATCCTTACATTATCATTTCATTTGCATTGATCCTTACATTATCATTTCATTTGCATAGGCTAGATTTGTGAATACATAATTGACCCTTGAACTTTCAAAATTAAAAATTAAAATGCGATAGTGTCAACCCTGGTGGTACTTGTTAAACCCTACCTCTTTTTGGCATTTTAGCCTTCTATAAATTTTTAAAAGGCTTAAAAATTGTACAAGGAAGTGTTAACATTGTGTATTAGGGCTCCTAAAACCCTAAGCTTTTATTCAAAACTCAAACGTATATCTAAAGCCCTTGCAATTTCCTAATGTTTTGTCGTTGACTTGTAACCGGGGTTGCCTACCTCTTAAGTTACAACCTGTAGAGGAGGGGGACCGACTGCTTAGGACCCTAAGTCATGAGAGGGTCTAGAACAATCAATTACCCTGATCTACCTCTACTAAGGATTGTTTAAGGCAAATTTTGTGTTTGAGAGGGTGAAAAGGAAGGACACTTGATCTGTCACTATCCTTTTATCAACCCAAGAGTTTAGGAAACCAAGTGAGCAAATTTTTTAGCCTAAACTATAACCTAGGTAGCTCTCTACCAAATGACTCTAGCGTAGAAGATAGACAATAGTGCATCGTGTTGGCATCCGTACTGATAGAGAGTGTGAAGTATGAACTAGGCTTAACAAAAAACTCGCTAACTACCTGATAAATATAGTTTTATACAATGATGAAAAACATGAAGGAGCTAAACCACTAAAACAACAAGAAGTATACTTCAACTTAAAAGATGGAGTTGATGAAAATGAAGGTGGTGAGAATCGAACTTATGGTCAGTCCAGCCTCCCGCAAGCTCCACATGAATGCAATACCTACACACAATAGAATGGGAAAAAATGTTGGGGTTGTTTCAGGGCTTGTCACAGTCAAACCCTCGTTTCAATGTTCCCACCTCCACGGATAGCCAAATAGCCACAATAGATATAATGTGATAAAGAAAGTATTGAAAGCGAGTACTACCAAGTAATGCTAACAACAATATGCTACATAAATCAAATAACAATGCTAAATGAAATGGATATCACCTCCCCAAAAATATGCCCTCAAGCACGTGAAGGGAGATGTGAGCTCGCAAGCTTGTGAGTACCACTGTTGCTGCAACAACAAGAAGAGAAAAACCAGTAGAGTATCACTTTGGAGCTTCAACAATGGAGAATATTGTGAAAATGAAGTGTGTGGAGGCTAGTGTGATCAAGTGAAATTCAAGAAGTGTGAAGAAGATGAATTACATCAAGAAGATAGTCTTTTGAAGTTGAATAGGATCCCAAAAGAGTCGTTTGAGGTCGTTCAAGGGTGTAGGGGCATTAGGCTTCATCGCCAATGAAGAAGTGCAATGCCTCTGCAAATTCTAGAGGCGGGAATCCCATTAAGACTATAGCGCACTACACAAAATTTTGTGTGTCGTGCTAGCATCCTTGACAAAAAATTCCCCACCGACACTACAGACAACCGAGGAGTGGATGGAAAGCGAATGGAAGAGGTGGAATAGCATCGTTGAGTTTAATTTTCCTAAGGTAAGGAGTGTAAATGGGGAATTTGTGAGAGGTGCAAATTCATTCCATTACACAAACTTAGGGTACATCTTTCCCATATGTTTACTGACCCCTTTTGTTAGGAAACCAAGCATTCCCTTTTTCTTGAATATTTTAAAATATCACTAAAAGTCTTTGAGCTCTCTTAGGCCCCACTGGACAAACGTCAACATATCTCATAGCTCCCTCGGTTCATTGAAGCCTTTTCCCATTCTATTTTCCTCCTTATGAGTCCCCAAAATGGTGACACACATTTCGGTCCCTATTTAATCAAATTACAGGATATCTTTAACACTAATATTTTAATTCTCCTAGCGAAGCCCATTTTTGCGTTCATGGTCAACCCCTCTTTCCCTAGTAGCCTTAAGTTGTTTTTAAAGTATGTGCTTTTAAAACCTGTTATGTATCATGCTAAGTCTTTGCACCGTGGAGCCCTTTTCTTTAACAACATTTGCTCTTGTGAGTTAGTGAAATGTCACCATATCAATAAAATCACATGTTTATTCTTTTCATGGAAGCTACAATGTTCACGGGGCAATATTAAACCAAGTTGTTGGTTCCCGAACTCCTGAAATGTTGCCAACTATCATAACCTCATTGTTTCGCGGAGGAATCAACTATTGACAAAGCCTTTTCTCCTTGCCTACTACTACTCCCATGAGTTCTTGAAATGGTGACACATGTCTCGAATAATGACAAAAGAAAGTTGCACATCATGTAAGCAATTTTGAATTTTCGAGATCACCGTTGATCTTTGAGATCAATGACCCATATTCAAACATAATGAACGGATACCACTGGTTGTGCTTTCAAGCATGCGAAGAAATTACTAACTAATGGGATTTCTATCTACCAATTCCTCAAGGATGTTAGCTTAATTGCCTCGCCCTTCATTATTCAAATCACAAAAGTTGAGTTTCAAAGTGAAGTGCTAAAAATTTTTAGGTGAGTGAGGGTTTTTCAAGGCGAAATTAAGGCATCCAACAAATTGCAACCAAGTGAGTATATTAGACCATCTCTCTGAAAACTTGAAGGTATAAGCGTCTAAATTGTCTAGTATTGTGTATTCAGAGGGGAAATTGGGGTTTTTAGAGAGCAAGTATATTGAAATTTTATGGAGGTATTTTGTGAAGCATAAAATTTTAAGGAAACCCTAGGTTTTAAGTTGTAAACCCTAAATTAAGAACAATGGTTGGAACATCAAGGAATTATAAGAGAGGGTTAGATGATGACATCATCACACAACTTCCTAGATCACAAAAGAGGCCTAGGATAGCCCAAGGGTCGAGAATTTTATCATACAGGATTTTTTTATAAGAACAAAAATTATAGACCCCATTATTCCGGTTTAGGGGTATGCACTTTTCAAGCATTCTTACAAGAAATCCCTAGTAGAAAGGGCTATTTGCAACATTTGGCAATTAAGGCTGGGAAAATTGGTTGTGTCGAATGTATTCATAAATGTGGATCTAATTAGGGAAATTTTTAAGGCCTACAAACCTAAGAAGAGGGTGTTGTTCATAGCAGATGGAAGGAGTCTCTTACCCTTAGATAGAGACCATATATGTAGGGCTTTTTAATCTAAACCCTAACTCTCGCCTACCAATTGACTTAGGTGCCATCACTAGAGAACATCAGAGGCATCGAGACAATTACAGGGTGAAGTGGCTACCATGTTTTAGGCCTGGAGGGCCTCACAGGGAGTTACAAAGATTTGCAAAAGGTGATTTGGAGCCTTTTGGCTATGACATATTTGAGGACTACTTTGTAAAGACATACTTTTCGTTATGTCAAGTCTTGGGTTTGGACAACAATATTCAGATGCCTATCAACCTAATGGTGCTAGTTGTGGACATACAGAGCAAAGATTCCAATAAAACTTATGATTATGTCAGATATGTTGCAAAAAAATTGCATAAATCCTTGACTTCACTCAAGAAGGATTGTGGCATAGTCCATTTCAAGTGGTATTCATTACTATATAACATTATTTTATATAGTGGAGTACAAGTATGGCCCCCCCATATGTAAATCAGAGTCATGGATGAGCAAAACAGAATATTGCCAATCCAAGAGTGGACTTATATCTAGGATAAGGATTGTGACAAGGAAAATTACTCAATTTTTGAGGAGTTCTTTGTCAAAATAGTGCTAAACAAATTAGGTTGTCAAAGGAAGTTAGGAGATTCTTGAGGCCAAGGGACCTCACTCTAGAGAAGGGAATCAATCACAACTGGGGTGATTGGTTCTTCTACATAGATACTACAATTATAAGAATGTGTGGGTCCCTAGTAGCACCTCATGTGATACCCAAAAGTGTGTCAAAATGATGATAGATTGGTCATAATATTTTGAAATAGGTGGGCAAATTATTTATGACATCAAGGCTCAAGCTTGCAGAGAATTTATGCAAGATGATCAATTCATAACAACCAAATAGTTCAAGGATTTTATCCTCAAGAATAAGGGGGAGGAACTGCAAAAGAGAGTTTCAAATAGAATCCTCTCAAAGAAAGAAAAGAAAGAAATAATTGAGGAATTCTAGAAGAGTGTCAAGGAGGAGATGGGCGCCATGACCCCTCAAAGGGGTAGAGAATTGGTTAAGAATGCAGGTTGCCTCCTATTTCCAGGATGCGACATGTCCTTTGTAATAGCATTTGACATAATTAGAAGACATGGGGGTGGTGATCCAGTTTTGAGCTTTAAAGAACAGGTTGAGGCCCTATATTTTGGATCAAGATTTCACCTAGGACATGAGACCTTAGCAATATGGTCTATTTTCCTTCAAACAAATAAACCCCCAGCTATTAATGATCCTAGTGAACTCACTGGAAATATCATAGTCAAAAGAGTTGGGGTACAAGTGTTGTTCAAGCAATTTCCCTTACAGTAAATACAACCCTCTTCACTAAGACAACAACGAAGAAGTTGCAACTGGACTTGGACAAGGCCAATGTGATAGGTTGTCGTTAGGTCCTACTACTTTAGAATAATTGAATGTCAATTGTCGACCAGGTAGTGTCCAAGGTAGTTTGCAAAAGGAGATTATTCAAACAACCCATTTTATATTTTTAGTTTTTCTTTTAAGCTATAGAAGTTGAGACTAAACCAAAGCCATTACTACTTAACTCGAAAATGATCTTACTCTAAGAAAATCAAGGAAAACTAAATTAAAAAGCATAAGACAACTAATCTAGAAAACATTACTACTAAACTAGAAAGCATGGAAACAAGTAAACTAAATAACTAGTAAACTACGGAAGCAGAAAAGTAAGGAAACAAACAATTAAGCATCTTTTAAACAGTAAAGAAATATTATCAACTACAGAAGAAGACGTATACAAATTAAAGACAATGATGCTCCGGAACAACTAACTAAACTCTTCAACAACTTGTTATTTTCTACTGAACAACAATTTATCCTAAGCAAAGGAAATAACTTAATCAATAAAGTACTTATCTATCTAGGCTAACTCCCCTCGAGTAGCCAGCTCGCGGGCTACTACTTCGTCTTTAACTCACATAAACTATAGATGTTCAAATCCTTTTACGGCATACAGTCTCCATCATTGAATTCAACAATTACCAATAAACAGAAATCAGATAACTCATTGCAACAGTGATTTGCAAATCCATGTAAATAGCATAATGATACTTCTTCTCTCCCTCTTTTATTACTTATGAAATTACAGTTTTATAGATAACTTTCTAACTAGATCCTAAATTTATGATGGCATGGATAGCCATTGAAAAAGTCTTCCTTAACTTAAAACTAACTTGATGTCTTTAAAGCTTCTTAAAACATGCAAAAGGCTCGAGAAGAGCCATAAAGTTTTGAACAACCGAATTAAAAGAACTAAAACTGAATCTTCGACGCATCATCCAGGATTCAAGGAGTGGGTTCGCAACATTACTTTGAGGCACATGCTGGTTAACTTTTGCAACAGCTGCATGATGACCTGTTAATCCCTACAACAACACTCAAATCAACCCATTAAACCTGTTTTGGACAATTTCCTCAATTGATTAAAAGAAAGAAAGAAAGCATAATTTTTCTTAAAATAAGTAATTACTTCTTCTAAAGTTTAATAAATTGGCATAGGCTTAGGATTGAATTAGCAAGAATGAGCTTTCCATATTTTATTATGATCAGGTTATTTTCACCTCATCATTTCCTCCCCTACCTAATTTATGGCAGGTCCTCCTGCTCCATAGTTAAATCCTTGAGTTTTATTCCATTCTTCATAAAGAGTACTGAGATCACGAGTTTCTCTGGCTGATGCATCGAAAGTTTCAGGGTTATGAATAAACCCTCTATGGAACATCACATTTTCTCTCCACTCTTTAAAGAGTCTATCATTCTGATCTGTGGAAATATTAAAAGCCGGGGGTGGTTCAGTAGCAAGGGGGGCCTGTATCTATTTCCTATCCACTTTGTTCTGAGTGTTTTCATGATTTTAATTAGAGCATCAACCCTTCTGAATGACCATCTGATGTTTAGAGGAGAAATAACTTCTCTTTTCTTTAAATAAGCTAGAAGAGGGGTGAACCTTTCCTCGCAGGCATGCCATGCTTTGCCAATTAATTTTTGTCCATTTGCTATGAAATTGTCATAACACATCTTAAGGTTGTTGTCATACCTTTCCCTCATCTTTTCATTAACCAAAAGAGACAGAAATGTAGCTTTGAACCCCTCAGGCCTTGAATTTGGTGATCTGATTTGGAGACCCATTGTTTTCTTTGCCTTTACAAATTCTTTTGTTCTCTCTTGCCAATGAATTTGATTTCTCATAGTTGAGAGAAATGCCCGCAATTCTACTTCTCCAACAAACAGATTAATAAAGAAATTTGTATGATTTTCTAATAACAAATCATGCAGAAAGAATTCACAAATTAAATCCTGATCTTTAGGAGTTGATTCTACAAATATTTTTACAAACTCTTTGTCATTAGGATCATAAGGTTGATCGTTATAGATCCTGAACAGTTTCCATCGCAGCCATTGTTCATTTAAAAACATTGAGTAAATTCTCAATGGCCTTCTACAATTCAGCAAACAGTCCATAAGTTGGCATGCATCTTGCTTCCCTCTGTAAGCTTTGTGAAATGCCTCCTTTAGGAGCACCAGTTCTTTCTTGAGCCTATGATTTTCAGTTTGGACATTTCTGAGGAAGTAACATTGTTCCATCCATTTTTTTAGTAGAGGCGAAATGCTGACCTGGAACCAACTAGTTATAACTGGTTCAATTTGTATTGCTTTGGACTCAGTTTGGGGTCTCATAGTGCATTCCTTCTGATCCTCTTCTAATTCAACTATTCTACTAATAGAAGTGTTTAACTCCTCAGTCTTTATTTTCTTGTCCTCCTCGAAAGCTGAGAGCATGAGCATAAAATTTTGTTTTATTTTTCCTATTTCCACATCTTTTTGTGCAACATTCTCACTATAAGTTTTATGCTTTTCACACTGCTCTTGTACCTGTTCCTGCAACTTATAGATGTTTGAATCTTTGTCCTGAAATTGTAGCTTCAAATCTTTTATTTCCTGATCCCTTTAATTTATTATAGCAGTTTGACAGCCAACTCTTCTTTCTGAAATTCTATAAACTCATTATTTTTAGACAATTGCCTCAGTAAATCAACAATTTCTAGTTTATGCTTTTCTAATTTAGCACTAGCACAACTGGTTTCAATTGTTTCAACAATTTTATCTACACTGGGTGACAAATTTTCTAGCACACTGCAATCCCCTACAGGTTCTCTATCCTAAATTCCATCATTGAAAATTTCCTCTATATGTGCAGAATGAAAAGGAAATACTTCACCTAAATCCTCTCTATTTAGGGGTGTTTCATCTCCACTAGCTTGTTCTGAAATTTCTATGGGTTCTTGTGGCCGCTTAGGCTTCTTCTTTTGTGAACTTCCCTCCTCACCCTGTATTGGGGTTTCAGAGAATTCAGAATCCAACCGCTTACTTCTTCTAAGTGGAGGTGATTCCTGCAAAATGATAGGTGTTGGATTTTTCCTTACTCTCTTCTTTCTTGGTTTACTTGTGTTAGAATAAACAACATGAATATGTTCTTGCATGTTAGGGGTTTGGAATTTACCACCACAGAGGTCTGGCAAATCCTCACCAGGAGTAGTGGAATTAAGAGCTTTCGGAGTTGGAGAGCCCTTAGGGGAGGTTGCTCTGGATGATGGAATAGCCTTTTGGGATGATTCCCCTAATTCTATGGTTCTTGCTACTATAGGCTTTTCCATTTGCTCTATAAATTTCTCCCATTTCCCCTCGAATTTCTTACGGAAGTGATACTTGCAGATTAGTTGAATTAACCCGTGGTGTTTCAAGGGCCCAGACCCTGTTTTATACCTCTCCATGGAAGTATTTAAGGAATCAAACAAGAATTCTGGCATATTAACCCTAAGAGTTGGGTCCTCCTTTTCGTGACATAGATGGGTCAACATACGAAAGGCAGGCCCTACAACTGTGGTAAGCTGACCTTCACAAGTAAAGTACCTTATTATCCATGCAACAACAATACCCCAGGGTTTTAATATGGAAGTTCTCTGGAACCCCTTGTTTTGCCCCCTGGTACTCACTACCACCATTGGATATGGGTCTCCTTCTCTAACAAACAATTCAACTAATTTTTGGTACATTACTTGAGAGGTTTCTTTTATATTTATGCCTTTATGCTCTAATCCAGATAAGCGAGAAATAATCTTAGAGCTTACCTTAAAACACTTCCCCTGGAGTACCGCTTCGCCATTGGTGTAGTTCTCCGCAAAGGATCTTACCAGCTTTTCATTATGGCCTTCAAATTTCCTGATGAAGTCTAACCACCCTGCTTCCTCGAACAATCTGGAGATGCTACTCAACCCCAGTAATTTTTCCACTGAATTTGGCTCTGCCTTTCTTTTTCCACCCCCCATTTCTTGATTTTGTACACTGCAAGAAATTCAATTCCAGCACAAAGCTCCCATGCAGGTCCTTTTTGAAAATATTGCCTCTGGAATTACTTATTTGTTTTATTTGCAGCGTATGCTTCAATGATTTCCAATCTGCATGGAGGTTTGCGAAAGGCTTTCCGTACAAGTGATTGATCGCCGGGTGGCATGAATTACTAATTTGGAAGTGAGGTTCGTGCCAATTTATTATTCTTTATTTGAAAATAACTACCTATTTAAAGCAAAAATTAATACTTACTCTTGTATCGTGATCGCTCGAAGATCTTAATCCTCACAGATTTGACAGGATGATGTGAAGGAATTGGTTGAAATGATGGCGGAGTTATTATGATATGGTGCAGAATTCTATGGGGGACGGAGTTGCCAATGAGGAGTATGGATTTGGGTGGCTTACCTATAACTAGAGCAAAAATAGAAAGACAGATGTATCGAATATTTTGCGGAAGAATCGCGAAAAATTGAAAATTTTGAAAAAGGTGGCGGAGGATAACCAAACAAGTTCCTAAGCACGTATTTTGCTCAACACGCTTGAACGAGTGCATAAGCTCCAGAGCATCAGTGTATGGTGTGACCAAAACAAGAATAAAATGAAGGTTACGGAGCATCACTGAAAGATGCAATGGCGCCAAAAAGTGATAGGTTGTCGTTAGGTCCTACTACTTTAGAATAATTGAATGTCAATTGTCGACCGGGTAGTGTCCAAGGTAGTTTGCAAAAGGAGATTATTCAAACAACCCATTTTATATTTTTAGTTTTTATTTTGAACTACAGAAGTTGAGACTAAACCAAAGCCATTACTACTTAACTCGAAAATGATCTTACTCTAAGAAAATCAAGGAAAACTAAATTAAAAAGCATAAGACAACTAATCTAGAAAACATTACTACTAAACTAGAAAGCATGGAAACAAGTAAACTAAATAACTGGTAAACTACGGAAGCAGAAAAGTAAGGAAACAAACAATTAAGCATCTTTTAAACAGTAAAGAAATATTATCAACTACAGAAGAAGACGTATACAAATTAAAGACAATGATTTTATTTTTTTTGCGACTTAAGTGGTGAATGAGGATTTTTGCTTATTACTTCCCTTATGTCTAGATAAAAGGGAATTTTGAGCCTCATTTTAAGGATCTAGAATCCTTATACTTAATTATGAGTTCTTAGTCTCTATAGTTTTGGTATAGAATTAGGATTTTGTACAGTTAAGTCCTCTAAAGTTCAAAGAGGAAATGTTGTAATTTCTGTCTGTAATAGCAAAAAATAACTCAAATTGTTCCTACATGAATACAAATCATATTGTGTTGTATCTTCCTTTGAATCTTAATAAAATCAAAGATTTCTCGAGGTTCTCATTATACATTTTCTATAACGAATGTCTTATTGATTAGCTTCTATTCAAGTAATAGATTAAAATGCTTTCAATTTGATATTTAAGGATGTTATTTTTGTAATAAGGATTGCTAAGTTTATTAATAGTGTTGTTCATTCTTTAGTTTCTTTTTGTAATTATCGGCCTCCTACAATGATCATAATAACTAAGCCTTTACAACCGTGATTCAAAGATTGGACATCTTATCTGAATAGCCATTTTAACCATCATGAAGGTATATTTAAATTGTCAACCCAAGGACGTGAACTTGAAATGGGTCAGCATAGTATGTGCACTAGGAACTTCAAAGTAGTCATCTTCATTCTACAACTAAGAAAGATTCAATAATGAAAGTAAATTGCATGGAAAGGAACAAAGTAAATGTTGAACATCACCCAACAATTAAACTAAGTTGAACATACATGATAGGAATGGAAATCTGAACAACAAACAAGGAACTACTCTGTCTACTTTGGCTACAGGAACAGTCACAGAATGGAATTCTAGTGGCTCCAAGAACAGTCAATGCCAGATTCTGAACTAAGTACTAAACATAAACTAATAACTAAACTAAGGGATGAATTACTCACCAAGTGGACCCCCTTGGATGAGTATCCTCTAAAACTAATGTAAACTCAAATGGTCAACTCAAAACTTCATCTTATTCATTTGGTAGTGCAATTACAAAAGAGTAGCATGTCTGGAGATGCTTAGTATATGATCAGATACAACATCAATAATAAACAACTCAGTAACCTTTCAAACTCTCGAAGAAGGAGAATTTGAACCTTATTTATCCTACCCACTAAACAAGGCAGTCAACTCCCACTAACTAGGAAGACACCATTTAGGGAAAGCAGAGAAAAGAATGGAAGGGCGACTACGCATGTAGGGAATCCGGTCAAATATGCAAGTCCAAACGTAGACTCAACACTATAGTAACGCTCGTAACTGCTCAACATCGTGCGAGACCAATATAAGGCGGTTACATGCGGCTGACATGGGGAATATTTGTCGTTGTCCTTTAGTTGACTTTCAAATGCCTCCTCTGCAATGATCAGTTGGCGGCTGCATTCCTCAAATTAGTATCCTCAAGTATGTTTGCATGACAATGTTAGTACGCATAATAATTGCACATCTAAAACCACCTTAAAAAACATTCATCAACCACATGAAAAATTAATATAGATAGTCCACATAATAAGCTAATGTCATTAAAACTAGCAAAAATAGAATTAAACCCAATGTGTATGGTTTGAGGGAAACTATATAGAAATATCAACATTTAATATCAAATTCCATGTCAACTTCAGCAAATAAACTATAGATTCTACCCAAATTTGGACAAAAAACTAGGCTCATCACTCCCCCCAACTTAATGTCTTGCTGGTCCTCTAGCAGGGGAAGAACAATTTTTCTGCTTGGTTAGAGCTCTGAAATTCGCAACTGATAGTTGTTTAATATCAGTGTCTGTTGAGTACGAGTCAAGGTCCCAATAGAATCCTCTCATTCTATCAAGTCTTTTCCATCTTTGTCTTTCTTTAGCAATGTCATAACGGTAGAATCTAAAATTTGGAACAAGCCACAAAAAGATAGGTGGTTGAAAAGTCAAGGGAAGCCATTCTCGACCCTTTTCTCTCCCAAGTTGAATGTACCTTTCAATCCTCTTTATTATTGCATGATAGTTCTGAATGGAATGAGGTTCAGCCTATTTCAGCTCATTAGTCAAAGTGTTCCATATTTGTGATAGATATCCTTTCATGGTGTCCTCTTTCGTTGCTGCCTTTACCTCATATTCATTGTAAACTACCTCAATCTAAGGCATAATTTTGCTACCATAACTAGGCCTGAAAAGCATTATGTTCCAATATCTGTAAATATCCTTGGGGTTTCTTGATTCTGCTCTAATGGCCAAAGGGATATTGGATTCCATCTTCCTATAATCATTATATTGCTCTCCCCAGCTAATCTCATTTTGCACCCAAGACATGAATGCTCTTAGTTGGATATCTCCAACTTACAACAGTGGGTTCCAGTCTTGGTCTTGAGTTACAACAAAATTATGTAAATAAAACTCATATAACAAATTCTTCATTTCATGGGAGGCAATCCTATAAGCATTGCAAAATTTAGTGGGGGTCTCAATTGAGGGATTCAAACCTGAGATGTTTCTTGACAGCTGAAAAGAGAGATATTTTTTCTTTGGGTGCAAAGCATAAACTCTTGGAGGTGTTCTGCATTCTAAAATCTGTAGCACCAGGGTTGCAATGTTGCCCACCCTCTCTTTTAGAGAGGTAATCTCCTCATTCTTTTCTTCAATAATTTCATCCCTCTCTTGAATTTCCTTTTTCAATCTTCGCTTCTCCTTTTTCCATTCTTCCTCTCGCCTTTGTATCTCTTTCCATAAATTTAAAATTGTTGTATGCACTGAAAAATCAAGAGGATTATGAATTCCTACTA